>CAJQUW010003893.1:0-72162 GCA_907163375.1 Prostheceraeus crozeri
TATAATATTGCTTTTTAACTCAATAAAGCTCTCCTCCCCAAAACAACTATTTTCCTCCCGAGGTTTTTTGAGCTTCTTGTAAAATAGTTGTAAATTTTTTTTTCTATTATCATGTTCATAGATGACATGGTTTCATTTTTTGTGTGAAAGGAGATATAAATTTTGATGATTTCAAATTACTCAAAAAGCGCTTTGCTCGCTATCATTTGGAAATTTAGCCTTGAATTGTTTGAATTATTCAATATAATCGGAAAAAAGCAAGCTTGTTTTTGAAGTAAAAGCTTGAAATTGAAAATGTTCGAACCTTTTTCTTATCCGATTAAACAAAATCCAATATATCCATGTCCGAAACCTTGATCGCATAGATTCTAAATTTCTGTTTCCCTTTCGATAGCATTGAATGTTTCAAGGAAGGTTTTCGATCATAAATTTGATGAATGCTCCAATTTCCTGATATCACTGCACTGCGATTGCAGAATCAAATCTTATATTTGATATTAGAAAAATGAAATCTGTTGACGGAATGATTTTATCACCCTCCATAAAGCAGATTTGCTTTCCCGCTCATTCTTTTAGTTTCGTTTATTGATTGTTGATCGAAATGAACATATGCAATCAATCTTATCCGCTGAGGTAAATTTTCGTACTCCGCTTAGCAGCTGCTCAAGAGGAGAAAGCGATTGAAAATGCCTGAGTAGGTAAAAAACTCATTGCAATCACTGGTTCATTGGAAACTGACTATTTTAACGACATTCGATATATAAATTGCTTCCGGAATTTTGTATTCGTGGAATGAGGAATTTACAACAATCAATCGCGATGGCGTATCTGGCTTCAATAGGTAATCATTCAGTACACACTGCAGAATAATACAAATAGGAATTTGCTTGGAGGAATTTGTACATACGCTCTCAAAACAAAAGAGGAAACCGAAAAAACATTTAAAACTGTCGAATGTAAATTCTTCTTCATCGCAAATTCATGTTGTAACAGATCGTCGTATTCTTATAGCTTGTAAATCCATCTCCAAGCATTTTAATGCATTAATGCTTTTCATATGGGTCACAGCAGTTGACCATTTCGGTCAAGAACGCACTTACCAGTGCAGTGCTTACCACATGCAGTTCAATACTACTGGTAGTTCGGCAGCCAGAACAAGTTTCCAGGAGGAACCAGGCCGAAATTGAGACTTTCACAGAATGATGTACGCCCTATGCCTACTGCGAATCTGCGTGTCTGCCGAGTTTTGCCTTGGTTCCCTTTCATGTCAGGCAGAATCAAAGAAAACCCCCTGTAAATCCAATGGGGCACAGATTGAAGTGTTCACTTGGAATGAAGTTTTCTGTGCTTTCTCTGATTATGTGAAAAGTACTAAGCCCACAGTCATAATTTTTGGTTGTGGAAAGTCAATTCCTTTTTGTTTGTAAAACTTGACATATCAATTTGGCAAACCTCCTAATGTCGGCAAACATAAGTATTTTGGCCAATGTTATCCATATTTAACCACATTCTCGCATGCATCGCCGATCAGAAGCATGATAATAATACATACACATGATAGGAGTTGACCTGAAGACATTCCATACAAAAAATCATGACTCTATACTTAGTACTCTTCATATATTCAGGGAAAATGTAGAAAGCTTCTTTCCAAGCGAAAACTTCAGTCTGCGTCCCATTGACTGCTCTTCTTTATCCGGTCCGACAAGAAGAGGAACCAGGTAGAACTCGGAACTTGTTGATAATATCTGGATGGAAGTTGGCCGAGATCTGTTATACTTTGCTTGCTAAAGTTTGCAGTCCTTCAGGCGTTGTAGAAATCAACACGATGTCGTCAATGTATTGTCTATAATTGTTGATGAGCCGACCATTCACGTTTACCCTACACTGATCGAAGTTCCTCTGCAGAATTTCGCATTACCTCTTCCGAGTAAAGGTTAAGGCAGATGGGCGACACTAAGCATCCTTGTCGCACTCCCTTGCTGTTGTTGAACCATTCCGTTAGTTTTCCTTCAACTCTGACCGCTGCTTGTTGATTAGCAAAAGCTGTCTCAGTATGTCTACGATTGACTCATTGATTCACACACTCCTTAATATCTTTCATAATGTCGGATGATTGACAGATTCGAATGCTTTTTGAAGTCTATAAAGGCCATATGCAGCAGGACGTGTTTTAGTTCGTATATTCCATAACGATTCTTAAATTAAGCATTTGATCTCGTGTCTCACATTCTTTCGAAACCCATCTGCGAGCTGTTCTTCTGCCATTTTCTGCATTAGCCTTAGTATGATTCTTAACACTATATTTGCTAGTATGGCTAATCAGCAGCAACTTTTGGCTCCCACCGACTTAGGGATCGCGATAAACACAGATAGTACCCAATCTGTTGGCCATCTTCTGGTCTCAAGGATCAAATTACATGCAGTGCAATTTTCACATCAGTTTTGTGACTTTTGCGTTGCCAGTTTTTAGAAGCTCTGCTGGTAGGTCGTCATCACATGCTGTCTTGCTCTTTGGTAACTTAAGAATGGCTTCGTAACTTAGGCTTCTCAGATCTTAGGTGCAAATCTTGGAGAATTAATGTTCTCATCACCATAGCCGCCATTATGGTGATTGTACAATCCACAATCATCATCTTTCCATCTTTTCAGGATGTCCTCCATGTTAGATAGCAGGCGACCTTCCTCATCCTTGACGTTTCGCTCTTTTGTTCTGTATGTTTTATCATGGCTTTAATGAGATTGAAAGCTTTATTTGCGTTATTGTACTCGTATTTCAGCCCTTCTTCCTCTTCCCTGCATTGCCTTTTAAGCCATTCTCTTTTATCTCTTCTAGCTTGCTTAGCAAAGTACATCACCGTGTGCTTCTCGATAAGCTCTGTAAGTCCCGATAAGTCCGTCTTCCTTTCAACTGCCTTCTTCTGTCCATCAGTTGTAGTGTTTCTTCTGATATCTAGGGTTGGTTGGTCCTTCTTGGCTTTTTGCCGAGAACTTTTTACGCTGTGTTTTGAATACCCTCCTTGAAAACTGTGAACATTTCATTAGGTATGCCTAGTTCCTACACAAGTAAACTCAAATTACAGAAGCGAAGCATTTTGATTTTCAATTAGCTTAATATGCTATGCGAAATCTAGGTTTGATTGCGCAAAAATGCAAAACATTGAGCACCAATTCACTATAGAAGCAATTTGAGAAATTCATGAAAACAAACTTAATAAAGACTATGTAAGAGTACAATGGAAAATTCTAATCTCAAATAGTCGAGATCTCGATCACTTACAAAATGGTCGGGATCTCGAAATTGAATCCACTACGCTATGTTGGTTGCCGTCGGCAGCTCATCGTCCATATAATTTTAGACTGAAAGCAATCCTTGGCTTACACCATTCGTACCGTCGGTTTCCGGTGGAGTCGAGGGGTAGCAGTTGGTCTCAACCGCACACTTGACTATATATTCGATTCCTTGTTTAGATGAGTGTAATCAAGAATTCAAAAGTCAAAATGTGAATGCATTTTGCAGATTCAGTAATTAATCCCTATTGTTTTCCATTTTAATACAATTTACTGGCGACAGACGTTAGTAGTAAGTAAAATTCCACTTCTGGATAGCGCAAGATGGCCGCCGTCGCTGACGTCCCCCCCCTCCTGACAGTCGAGTCGGTCGTGGTGTGCCGCCGTATTGCTTCGAGTCTGACGTCCCCCATCCTCCTGTCAGTCGAGTCGGTCGTGGTGTGCCGCCGTGTTGCTTCGAGTCTGACGTCCCCCCTCTGGCCGGCCGTCGTAGCGCGAGGTGGTGTGTGATGCGCTCTCCAGGTTGGCGTGGTGTGCCGGCCAGGTTGGGAGGGTGGACTGTCGTAGCTCACCTGAAAAAATCCTAAGTGTCACAGTGGCTTTGTATGGGTAAAATTTTGAAAATTTTCCAAAGTGTGGCATTTCGTTCGGGGACCCTGACCAAAGTTTGTTTCATCAAATTTCACTGACCTCCCCTCCCCGGCACCAAACTTCCAAATTTGCTTCTAGTGATCGTAGAAAGTCGTGCAATAGCTCGTTTGAAAGCTAAGAGTGAGAAAAATTCACTGAAAGAAACGGCTTGTTCATATCTGTCTTCGTTTAAATGTGAGACGCCATTCAAGATTTGGGAGATTGGTGAAAAAACGACAGAGTTAGAATTTCCCAAGAAACAGCTCCAGCGGGCGAACGAAGGCTCGGATTGGTAAACGGAGGCCAGATTTGGAATCAGCTTGATGTTATTGTTCAATGAGGATCATCATCCAATGAGAATCAAGCATTTCTATATAAATAGCGAGCCTTCCACAGTGAGAATCATTCCATCGTTGAATCGCACGAGTGACGGACGTACATTTTTTTTCTCTCTCTCTATTCTATTATCCAACTAAAATGGTAAGTCCCTACTTCCCTCCCTCTCCTCCCTTGAACGTAAACTTAATACAATCTTTTTCATTTTCAGGCATCTACTCCATCTGCTGCACTAGTAGGACAAAATGGCGGTCAAACGTTACAAGGTTCGCTACGATCAGATCATCTACAACTGAGGCCAGTGGGAGAAACAACCAAGGTACATAATCCTACACCGCTACAGCGTAAATTTAAACAAGTCTTGCGTTATGACGATCATAGCGTAGTACTCCAAACGGGAATGCTCCCTTCCACGGATGTCAAGATAATGCACAATCAGTATGGAGACTACATACTGATCCCCGTGAGTCCGTACATTCGCCACCAACTTGATATTATTGAGGAGTACGTGACATTAAATATGGACATTCCTACTCCTCTTGCTCAAGAGTGGAAGGCGAGAGATGACAAGGATACTCCCTATAGAAAGATTTGGGATGGTAATCAAATTTGCCTAACGGTATCACATTGGTGCACTTACTATAAGAAGGAGGGAGATCATTCAACACCCATCACATGCACGAGCTCGGAGAAGGTACTTGGGATATCCTTTTCAAAGTGAATGGGCTATATTATGGTCGGCACAAGGATAATAAAATAGCTTCGCTCTCCATGCATATGGAATCCATCCTATATATTCCAAAACCACCCAACGTGGATGACATAATTGATTAAATCCTTAACAGCAGTGGTACGAAGCGCAAGTCGGAGAAGAATGCTGCCTCAAAACGCAAATCAAAGAAGGAGAATTACTAGTCCTTTCCTAACTCTACCCTATGACAATTCGCTTATGTGCTTTGAGTGTCGTAGACGTGGCTTTATTAGATACATTTTACTTCTTCGTTGCCATCATATCATTTGTGTATTTTGTCGTGAAAAGCATCGATGTAATTCTTCATTTTGTAATATGTTATAGAACGTTTCCTTAGATGTGTAAATTTCCGTTTTAGGCTTCCATCATCATTTTTATGGAATGTGAGGGTGAACCTGTACAGGAGCTCAGTGCTATTGCTATGAACAATTGGACATATCAGATTGTTAGTGTCTATCATCAACATGTCAACTGCGATCCCAATGTTGATCAATGGGCGAGAAAACACATTCATGGACTTAATCTGAAATATTTGCAAGACTATGACTTTTCTTGTGAGAGTGCTCTTCTTATTGACTTTAAACGATGGTTAGCTGCTTTCAATGTTATACGCATCTTTTGTAATAATCCTGGTAAGGAGAGGAAAGTATTTCCCAATCTAATCATTGATGACATTTTGCTTCAACCTTGGGATAGTAGAGTGAATCAACACTACCATGAAGTCACGAAACGTTTTAAGGATTTGTGTGTTCCTATTTTGTCTGTTCGTTGTAGTAGCTACGTTCATAACTAATGCTTCTTTCCTCCTTACCTCAACACTGCCAAAGTCCTGTATGGTAATCATTGCTCGCTGTATGATAGTTACCAGCTGTATCTATTTTATCTGTTTCAAACCATTGATTTATAATGCATGCTTGTTATCGTTATTCAATAAATGTTACTATGAGAAGAGTTGTTGTTTTCATGCAATGGATGGGTTAGATAAAGGGCGATCATGTCTTTCTCAAACGACTGCGGAACATTACATTTTCATAGGCAAAGTTTAAAAGGAGCTGTTCAAGATTATGTGATAAATTTTCATAAAGATGAGACCGACATCAAAGCAGTGGTCGATGATGCTAGCACTCTATTTCTAGAGTTAATGAATACATTCTCTGATAGCATTGTCATGGCGCGATAGTTGCGAAAATTAAGTTTAGTCATTTTGGAAAGGAAGAGGTGGAAAGTCGCTCTTTCCATTTTGCTTCTTATTCAATGGAAGTGGTAGATCACCCCGAAGAATTTTTTAAAAGACATATGATAAAAATTGCTGAACGTCTTAACGCATTTAACCATCATGGCAGCAGTCTAGTGATTGAAGCGATTTCAGATATTCACATTCAACTTTCTATAAAGAAAAATTGAAAATGCAGTGGTACTTGATTGTAGCACAACTGGTTTTCGAGCTATGCCTGCTCACTCTCTAAGTATATTCCTTCTGTACATGCGTCTATTATTTAGAAAAGGCTAGCAAATTCATATCTTCAAAAAGACTTGCTATAGACATCAGTAACGGTGAAACTATGTGTTGCGATGTATGTAAGCGAAAGGATGGAAATGAAAAGCGCATCTTCAAGAGATGTAAGCACGCTTTTTGTCAACGCTGTTTCATACGTAATTGCATTCAACTTTGCCAATGTAACCACTGTGATATTGCTCATTTCGAGTGTCACTTATGCCGCAATAGTTAGTACCTATGCAAATGTGGTAAAGACAGGTTTTAGCAAAGACTAACACGAAAAATGGCGAAACGTAAAATGACGAAACGTAAAATGACGAAACGTAAAAGTCAAAAGTCTTCAAAGTTTTCTTCAGCCACTCAAGCTCTCCGACGAATGAAAGCAAATCAGCGATACAATGCTATACGACATGCTAACGATAAATTCATTCGTGAAATTATTTCTCATGTGAGGAAGTTGAGGACGAAGAAATTAGCACCAAAACAACGAAAGTTACTTAAGCGATATGCTACGAAATTGCGTTTCATCTCCAATCCTAAAGTCACCCTTCAAAGAAAGAGGGAAACTCTAACACAAAAGGGTGGTTTCCTTCCAGCGTTACTACCGATGCTTGCTCCTATCGTGGGCAACGTATTGGGTAATATCTTTGGCTCTAGACGTTAATTATGCAAATGTTGAATCTCAAAGTATTATAATGGATTTCAGACTTCAATGTGATAAAGTTCTGACTGTATCAGGTCCATCTCATGCAGGTAAAACTGTTTTCACGCTGAATTTATTGGATAAAAGAAGGGAGTTGTTTAAGGAACCTATCAATCGAGTGATTTGGTGTTATGGTATTTATCAACCGTCGCTGTTTCAGGAATTGCAAAGTCGCAACTTTATTCGACATGAAGGAATTATTCCAGTGGGTAAACTTCAGTCTAATGATGTTGTTGTATTGGATGATTTATCAAAAGAAAGTAAGAATTCAAAAGATGTTACAGATATGTTCACTCGCGCAGCACATCATAAAAGGTGCTTTATCATCTATATCACACAAAATTTGTTTCCTGATGGAAAAGAAGCTCGTACACGAAACCTGAATACACACTATTATGCTATTTTCAAGAATCCGCGAGATAAAAGTCAATTTGAAATTTTAGCTCGACAAGTTGCACCAAGAGGATCAAAAGCCTTAATTGAAATTTTTCAAGCAGCTACTGAAAAACCACACGGTTACTTATTCATTGACTTTACGCAAGAGTGTCCGGAAGAATTTAGATTTCGAAGTGATATTTTGAAAACTCCCATGATTATCTACAAACTATGAGTTCTTATTCTCGCATGATTGTTATTCCTCAGGATGAATATGTACAATTGACTGCCATGCAGCAAGTAAAGCAACCTCTTGCAAATCAAATGTATAGGAAAGAAATGGATTATCAGCAAAATGTTCACATCAAAGATCCACATCGTGCTGTATTATTACAATCGGAAACTGTTGAGCAATTGAAAAACTTGAAGAATAAGATGCGTGACTCTGTATCGACTGCTACACCTTTAGCATCTCGCGCACATGCCATATCTCTTTTCAATAGTATCGAACCCCATCTCAATGTAAATGATAGAGGAGAAATCATTACAGATGAAAATAAAGTGATTGATGCTTCACGTTATGAAGACTTGATTCAGTATGCGACACGTAGAAAGCGCCGTCAGGGCTATGTTCCACCTGGTTGGTCATACTTTCTTAAACTATTGAAAAAGCATAATGTACCAAAATTTGCTTTGAATAATGAGACATTGAAAGAACTTGATTCAACAGTGGCTACTGCTCCAATGCTTCAGACGATGAAAATGCCAACAAATTGGTTTAAGACGTCACCTGCTACATCCCCTCCCACACTCACTAAGCAAACAAGAGCAAGAACTCGACGTAGATCTACGCCACCACTAAAACTACTAAAAGGAAAACGTAAAACAGCTCCTCCCAAGAAATACATGTTCTCAGACTATTAATATGAAGCAGATGTGTTGCTTGCCATGTAATGAACCGCCAGAGGTGAATGTCGTTGTCACTTGCACTTGCTGCGCCAGCTCTCACAATGAAACCCCTAAGCAATGTGAACACGATCGCAAAACCGCTAAAGCTAAATGCTGCAGTTGTTGTAAATGTAGAAAGGCAAGAAAACAAAAAGATGAGAAGGAGGAAAAAGAGTCAGTCGTCATCGACTGAACGTTTGAAGTCAATCTATTATGATGTAAAACATCCGGCAGGATTTGCATCTATCAAGAAATTATCAAAAGCGAGTGGTCTTCCACAATCACAAGTGAAACGATGGTTAAAGGGTCAGGCTACCTATACACTCCACAAACAAGCGAAAAAGAAGTACCGCACCCGCCATTATATTGTTCATGACATCGATGAACAGTGGCAAGCAGATTTGTGTGATGTTGCCTCCATTTCAAAACATAACTCGGGCAATAATTTCATTTTAACCGTCATTGATATTTTCTCGCGTTATGCGTGGGCTCAACCTTTAAAAACTAAAGAAGGGAAAGGAGTAGCAAAAGCATTCCAAACAATTTTTCGAGAAGGTCGCATTCCAAAAAGAATTCAGAGTGATCAAGGAAAAGAGTTTGAAAATCAGCTTGTGAGAAGATTATTTGAGAGGCATGACATTGAGTTGTTTAGTGTAAAGAGCGCTTATAAAGCTGCACTCGTTGAACGTTTTAATCGCACATTAAAAAATCGCTTGTGGCGACATTTTACTGCCAACTTGACACAAAATTGGACAAAGGTTCTACAAGATACACTCCATGCCTACAATCACTCTATCCATCGTTCTATTGGACTCAGACCAGTAGATGTAAATGCTGACAATGTAGATAAAGTGCGCGAATCATTCCAACATAAACGCACTCATCTGAAAAGTGATGTGAAAATTGGCGATAAAGTTCGTATCTCAAAAGTGAAGAGTGTTTTTGCTAAAGGGTACCTTCCGAATTGGACAGAGGAGGTATTTACAGTATCAAGGATTGATCAAAAAGACTCTCCGACCACCTACAAGTTGAAAGATTACGACAATGAAGAAATTGAGGGTAGCTTTTACCGCGATGAGATTGAGGTAGTCACTGAAAGTGAAACATATTTGGTAGAGAAAATCATTCGATGTAAAAAACGACAAGGTGAAGAATGGTGTCTTGTTAAATGGACTGGTTATCCTTCAAGTATGAACTCTTGGATGCGTCGTGCCGACATCTTTCATCTAAGTGATCGACAGTGATTCATGCAAAGTTGTAACTAACAATGTTTAGGGTTTGAGCTATGAATCCAACTGCCTCATTTTATTCACGACCCTCCTATGTAAGTAGTGGAGGACAAATTTACAGCGGTGCTCGCCGCCAACGTGGAGGTAGCATACTTGGTGCACTGAAATCTGTTGTAGCACCTCTCATATCCAATGTCGGAAGATCTTTAAAACGAAATGTTTTAAGTAATGCCGTTGGCTTTGCTGGTGATGTTGCTAGTGATCTTTCCAGAGGTAAAAGTTTTAAGAGCAGTTTGTTGAATCGTGGAAAGGAACGCGGTTTAAAAACATTGAAGCAGACCTTTGCTGGTGTTACTCAAAGAAAGAAATCGCCTGAACGAATGAATAAAGGAAGAAGGAAACATCGCGGAGCTGGTAAGGTCCGATCTTCAGTCAAAAGGCATTCACGCAAACGTCGCAGAGGCTCTAATCATTCATCAGGCGCTAAACGACGACGCTGCCATAACTTCTAATCATGGAGTGTAAAACTTCCGGTTTTTGTTTGTTTGATCAACAAGCCATACAGACAGATATTCTTAGTTCAAGTATTGTAGATTATCATCCTCGAACAGCTGAGAATGCTGGCCCCATTGAATTTGTTATTCCTGGTGGTAGTGATGACTACATACATTTGAGTTATGCGATGCTTGATTTGAGGTTTAGAATTCAGCAAGCAGATGGAACTGCTATTGACGATACACATAAAGTTGGACTGAACAATTTACCATTGACTACATTACTTCGCGATGTTTCTCTAACGATTGGAGAGCAGCAGGTGGAAGGTGGCCAAAGCGATTATCCCTATAAATCATATTTCAATCATGTATCACAGTTTCATCCAGCAGCACAAAAAAGTCATATGGAAGCCATGGGATGGTACAGAGATGAAGCAGGAAAATTTGATGCTGAAACAAACAGTGGCTTTGTAAAGCGATCTGCTATGATTAAAGATAGTAAAGTATGTCAGCTATATGGTCCGCTGAATTTAGACTTCTTTAGACAGTCAAAGTTTTTACTCTGTAATACCAGCATGCGACTCAAGCTGACATTGAATAAGCCTGAATTTGCGCTGAATGCATTTGCTAAAGTTGACAATTTTAGAATTCATGTGGAAGATATTGCACTTTACATTCGTCGAGTAGTACCGAATCCAAGTGTCATTAGAGGACATGCTGAAGGCCATTTACCCCATTCAGCATACAAAGCTTCTCACCTTTACAATTCCGAAAGATCAAAAGAGTTTCATGAAAGATGGCCTCTTTCCATCGGAAGCACCGAAGCTCCTCATGGTGGCAATGGTTGAAAATGATGCATTTAATGGTAATATAAAGAAGAATCCTTTCAATTTTAAACACAGTCAGTTAAGTGAAATTGCTTTACGTGTAAATGGTGTGAGTCATCCTGGTCCACCCTACAAACCAGATTTTCCTGCGGATCAATTTATGCGCAGTTATGTTGATTTTATGGATGTCTTTGGCTTTTACAATACGGATGACACCAACGGACTGACTATGAAAGAGTTTAAGAGTGGATATACTATTTATGCACTTGATTTGACTGCTGACAGCGATATTAGTGCACCTATCGTCAAGCGAACGTGCCTCCTAATATTCGTTTGGATTTGACGTTCAAAAGAACACTACCTGAGACGATCGATGTATTTATTTATGCAGTCTTCGATTCAAATATTGAAATTACAAAGTATCGTGACGTGATTCTTCAGTATAATCGTTAATGAGTTGGTTGACTGCTGACGATATTAAAACTAAAGTACAGCGTAATGCAGACGAAGCGACGTTGAAAGCTTTCGATAATGTCTATTCGCTCGATACCTTACCACCTGCAGTAAATCACTATCCCATCTTTATTGTGCTAAACACTCATTCGCAGAATTTAGGCGGTGAGCAATGGAAAGCGATCTTTATTGGAGAAGACCGACGTGGTGAACTATTTGACTCTCTTGCTCAACCTCCAAATATACTAACACAGCAGTGGTTGAGAAAACATACGCGTCAATATCAGCGAAATGAACGCATACTACAAAATCCACTTTCATCAACGTGTGGTGCTTTTGTACTGTACTTCATCTTAAAACGTTTACATGTATCTCGATTTGTATCTGTTATTCAAAACTTTTCATGTAATCCATCCTCTAATGAAAAAATGATTTGTAAGTTCTATCATGATTTGAAATAAAAACATCATGTTGGAAAAATTGTTTTTTATTTTACAATCCGCTGGGTACGTACATACTCGATGAGATAGTCTAGGATCACATTTGGTTGTGCATGAGATTTTAGTCCAGTAATGATCACTTTACTATTATGAAAGATTGCAACATGCACAGGTAACCAACAACTAATGAGAGCTGCAGGAAAAAGTTCGGGTTCATAACACAAATTGTAACTGCTGGTATGAATCTTCAAAAATGATACACTTTCACTCAATTGAGTAGAGATCACCATATTGTCCACAGTCAGATTCGACATCACACACCTCTCCCTCTTCCATATCCGACGTAGTAGTCTCTGTAGCTCTAAGCGCATTGATTGCGCCGATGAATGAGAAAGGGCGCCGAGAACCTGTACAGTCCCATTTGGGAAGAGTTGAAGATTCCGTGAATTGTTCATCTTCACCACTAACATTTGAGGTTGGCCCGGGTAATACTTGCTGTTTGGAAGGTTGGTTGTTGGTGTAATGTTGTGAGATCGATTTTGGTGTAGAGTCTGAAGCGACGGAGAATGTTGACGATGGTGTAGCGATGGCGCTTCATGATGAAAAAATGAGTAAATTGAGCGATGTACCTTCCTTTTATACTTTTCCCAACTACCTTGATGAAATGTGAAGTTAGTATGGAGTTGGGAATGATAGAGTTGAATTCGCCGTTTGTTGACGCGCAACCAGATGCAATTTCCAATACGTGAATGTCTTTTCATATAGAAGTATTTCAAATCCTTCATGATATGATGTAGAGATTGAAAATGACGATAAGATAAAGCAAACTCTCTTCTCACATTTCCAGTTGAATCTTTGAAATACACGTTTCGATCATGATCCGTTTCAATACGTTGTAGGGAATCTAATTTCCAACTCATGGTGCGTGGTAGTCATGTCTGATTAAGATTTGCATAGTAGGGCGATGAACTCACGACGAATAAATGTCATGATGGAGGGATGTATGTATCTTCTATACTTCTCCCAGTTGTATTTGCGAAATGAGAAACAGTTTGCGGAATGAGAATGGCAGATTTGAATTTCATTTCTGTGATGTTGAAGCCAAACTTGATCACCCAAGGAGATGAATCTCAATGTTTCAAAATATTCCAAATCCCTCATGATATCATTGAGGTTGACAAATTGTCGCCATGTTAATGTAATACCTCTTGATGTATGGCCATGAGAATTTTTGAAATGCACGTTTCCATTACGATCAACTCTGATATATTGTAGAGAGTCCAAAATCCAAGTCTTCATGATGTTATGCAAAGCCGCAGATCAGCAATATCAAAATGTCGTTTTATCATATTTTGCTTAGCAATGCGAACGCAAATAGATTTGCTAGTAATCGAGCCGCACTCTTTTCTACTCCCATTGATCATGCACAACAGCTAAATGGAAAGTGGGAAGTGGGTGTCACTCAACTTGTTCATAGCAACTGTGTCTATACTTTTGATGATGAGGTGATGACTATTAATATGAGACGCACAGCTGCTTACCAATGTGAAAAGGGCTGTCGAGTATACATTCCACAGTGGCCAAAGAAAGATCTCTTATCATGTAAAAAGTTTATATATGATTTCTTGAATAAAGCGTGTAAACATATTGTCCAATTTACTCCGCACAATGATGATCATAATTATGTACATCATGTAGTTGAGAAAGATTGGATTGTTGGTTTAAGTCCAAGTTTAAGAAATGATTTAGGTTACCTCGCTAGCGCCTTAACAAGCTATGATAATTATAACGTTAATTACCACCCAAGTGGTCATAAACAGTTAATATATCGAGAGGAAGCTTATTATGTAGATCTTATTCCAAAAAATGAGAAGACGTTGGTGAAGAAGATTGTGATTAAGCCAAGAAAGACAAACATGACTCCTGAAACATTATTGAAGAAATTTAATTATCTCCTTCGAGTTGATGGTAAACAAGTGGCAACATTGACTTATATCAAATCATCTAATCATATTGCAATAAGTAAATTAAATGATGATGATCTAGTATTAGTTTGTTCAAAAGATTTTCATCAGTTCTTACGACATCGTTCTGCAGCTGTTCATGGAAAATTTGATATGCAACATTTACCATGTGAAAGGTCAAATCAATTTGATACAGAATGGACCGTATCTTTATACAGAAAGTGTGTAGAGCCTTTAGGTGGTATCTTACATGAAACAAGAGTGTTGATGCCTCGCATTATTACTTCAGTTAAATTGGTTGTAGATTATTTAAATGAAGTGATTAATGAGCAACATATTTCATTTTCTGAAAAAGAAGGTGTTTTGTCTCTCACTATAAGTGGAAAAGGTATTGAACTAATTATGGATAAAACTCTAATGGACATTTTGGTTTTGATCAAAATATCTTTAAAAGTGGTACTGTAACCAAAGCTAGCGCAGACATGTCACTATCGCGCCGTATTAACTATTTTCAGATATATTCCAATATTGGTGAAGATGTGCGTGTGGGAGATGTTGAAGCTCCATTGCTAGCAATGATACCATACCAGCCAAAAAGCTGCAGTATTTTATCTGAGCATACTTTCAAGAAAGTGCATTATACTAAGCTGAAATCAAACTACATCCCACAAATTGATATTGCAATTTATGACGATGCTGGTGCGTTGATTCCTTTTCATAAAGATGCTGTGACAAGTATCACACTCCATTTCCGAATGAAGAGTTAATGCAAAAGTATGCTAATATATTTTTCCAATGTGAATAATATGGAAAGTGAAAATAAGGACTCGTTTCTAATCTACTTGCCCAGTAATGCTTCTATGAATAAATTTCCCAAAAATAAACCATCAGACTATCGAGTAGAATTAAATCGCCCACTACATTTAGAAGGTGAATGGGAGGTTGGCGTTTCTAGTATTTGCTATGATAGCAATATTCAGAATGTGAATGATGTGGAAGAAATGATATTGACTCCTCGCACCCATGATGGAATAATGATGAATAATGCATTCCAGTTCCCATACAATTTAACGTCAGATGGAAAGTGGAACTATGAATGGATTCAGATAAAATCAGATTATTATGAACCATTCGGGAATGAGAAAATTATTAAGGCATTCAACAGTGGTAATACTTCCATCATGAAGAATAAAAATCAGAAAGCTTATGAGTTTACTATCTATCATTGGAGTGGGAGACAGTTCCTTCGCTTTCATTCTTTTACTAAAGGTCTTACACTGAGGTTGGATAATGAATTCTATCCGCATCTCGGTTTTGGCCATGGACTACATCTAACGTCAATTGCTACTGCAAATGTTAGAAAAGTTTATTCAAATCGAATCAATAAATTTCATTATAAATTTAAAATATTTGATGAAGATGTTGTAGAATGTGAAGAACGCATCATTTTGAAAAAGCGTGGTGTTCAACCTTTATCACTTATTGAGTTAGTACAACGATGGAATGAGACTGTGGGTAAGAAGTATGGAGAGAAAATTATGGCGGACAAAGATAAGTTGGTTTTTCAGAAATATAATGACAAACTTACAGTTTATTTCTCTCCAACCTTGCGTCATTTTGTAAGACATTATACACCTATTATTGGAAACGGTGTGGTGTATGCTTCTCATGAATATCACACTAAAGCTGATTCAGTTAATGATGAATGGTGGGTGGACATCTATGGTGATCGCATCAAGAAAATTTACCAGTCTTATGAAGAATGTAAAGTTGCTATCAATATGATGCCGCGTCTATATCATACAGTTGAAAGCTTCATTCATGTAGTAAATCCTTATATATAACAGAAGTTGAAGCATGTGATGAAAAGTAAATATGATGTAAAGACACACCACATTTCGTTTTCAATTGAAAATCAACGCGTTGTTCTGAAACTGGGTGATGACATTCACTGTCAATTGAGTAAAAATTTGAAAAAACTCTTTGGTTTTTCAATGCTACAAACTGTGTTTACTGCTGCGCATACGATTGGTATAGAAACACCAATGACACTTGATAAACATGAACAGCACCTTTACATTCAAAGTGATTTGATTCTTCCTATTTCTGTTGGTGAGAAAAAAGAATACATTTTACGTGATTTCATTCATGATAAAGACGCTTCATATGGAATAGTCGAGAAGATGTTTGAATCTATTTTCTATCATCCCGTCGTCAAACAAACTATACCCTCTATTGCTATCAAAATTACCAATGGTTTACAAGAGTGCATCCATGTGAAAGATACTAAATCCCTCGTAACTTTAGTGTTTCGGAAAACAAAGTGAAGTCATTGTGATATGTTTATTGAAATAAAAATATGTGTATGAAAAAGTCTTTTCACAGATATAGGGGGAATGGGCTGACTGTAGGCATATATTCACAAGGAAGAAACGATCTCATGCGATACATAAAATAACCATGTATATCTTCAAAAAGGAACATCAAAATACTGAGTTAAAGTTGATTATGTCAATACATCTCCTGAATGTGGTAGCGTGAGTTTTATTCTTTTGGGGGGAGGTATGTTTGTGTCAGGATGTCCATGTGGAAGAGATGTGTTATGTCCTATCCAACACCTCTTATCCTCCCATGCTGAAAGCGCTCGTTTCTTGAACGTGTGCGTTTTCACAGTATGAACTTGAGATTTTAAGATTGTCATATTGACAAACGTTATAGTTTTATTTTTATAGGCCTTCTTATAGGACCGATGTTTCATTTTGTGAACAATGGATTTTGATATACCTTTAGCACGCTAAATACTATCTGCACATTCTTTTAATTTCATGGAATACATTTTAGGACGGAGGAGAATCATTTCATCTATTTCCTTTCCTGCTGTTTCATCCTTAAAACAACCAAGTTTGGCTTTATTCTGTATGGAATAGAGTGGATGAGATGAGTGGGATTGTAGTTAGATGTATCGAAATATTTTTCTAATGACTTACCTACTTCATTAAAATTTAAATCTTTTTGAGTGGTAATTCCTAAAAAGAAACTATCTGTATCACCACCCAGCAAGCGAACCTCTTTTACGAGAGGGCATGGTTTTAATATTTTGTAGAAGAGTGGATACATTTCAAGCTTGGAATAATCTAAAACGGCTTGCCCAATATAGATGGGTTTGCACAACTCAACTTCTGATTTAATCATTTTAACACCTACAAGATCCTCATCGATGATGTCTCTATCAATGAAAAGAGGTGATGAGGTCAATTTGTGATATTTCTGTTCATCAACGACTAGTGTGTAGTTCATACGTTTTCTAACATCCTCCATGGTCTTTCCGAAAAGACTGTTATTCTTATATTTATAAAAATCCTTTTCAAAATTATTTTGGGCGAGTGCACGTTTCTGACTGTTACTATCTATGTAGGGTTTGAGGAAGGCTTTCTGTCTAAATTTGATAATGCGGTGAACTGACTTTAGAAGCATGCCCATTTCTAAATAGAATTTTAATATGCAGAAGTGCACGAGATAATTTTTCTTATCATATTGGGTGAGTAAAAGTTTGCGGCATGGTTTGTACCTTGGCTGTCCACACTCTGTTAAGTTATTATGAAATTGTGACATGAATGGTGAAAACATATCTTCAGTCACTTCACCAGATTCAGGTGCGAGTGGGAAATTAGCAGTTTTATTTTTAATGCTATTTGAATAAATCAAATCCACTTCAAAATAATATCCCCAATCACCTTCATCTGGAATCTTCAGAATGTTTGAAGGGTTGGAGTAATAGGTAAGCTCATCTTGTTTTAACCAACTAAACTCGGAATGAGGTAGTGGTTTAGACAGTGAACTGCCATATAAATTATTTTGGTCATAGTACTTTAGGTGGATATGGTCATTACCTACTGTTTTAGATTTTATGTGATGTTTATTCACAAATGTGAGACCACCGCGTATTCCGCGCTCAAATATGTTATACATCTCCGGGTCTTGTAAGAGATGGATGGTCTCACCAGTCATTTTAAAGGCTGATTTAAAGGACATGGCTGGTAGACTGACAAAGTGGACAGGATCTAATTTGTCTTCTTCTAATGCCACTCGTCGAAATTCCTGAAAGACATCAGCCAGCAAAATGACATCTAATTCTAAGTAAGCGATCATATAATTGCCAAACGTTTTACAATCAAATTTTAACCATGCCTCTTGAGCATGTTCATAGTCCTCTACTGGACAATCTTGATCCGTCAAATCGTTTTGGAATTCGTCAATGGAAGGAAGGGTTGTTTCATTTAGTTTAGACATTGAGCTAAAATACGCATAGGAAAAGACTCCTTTGCGAGTGATTATTTCATCCGTTAAGTTTTGATAGTGTTTCTTCAAAGTTTGACTATGGGGAAGAAACTTGAGATTACGAACGAGAGAAGCTAGTGACGCTGACATGAATTGGAATGAATCTAAAAATTTTATTTCGAAGAAGACTCTCTTATTTTCTTTAGTTTTATCTACCGGTACTTTTGCTGTCATTGCCATGAATTTTTCTCTCGTTTGCGCTATAACATCAAACTGCCACGATTTCATCTGGCTCAACCCTCATTTTATGAGCATATGACTGTCATAGCCCTTAAAGTTATGAAAAATGACGGGTAGTGCACGACGTCTCAACCTAAGTGAAAAGTTACATTTGGAGCAGAGTGCGTTTCTAAATTTACCAGTGATGTGATCATGATCACGCACTTTCTTAATTTTATCGTCATCAAACGTTTTATGACATTAAGGGCACGATGTGCAACTTTCAAATTTTTGTTTGTCTTCATCTGACATATGTAGTGACTTACGCTGCAATTGGGAATCATATGATTGTTGAAATTTAGCAGCTCTATCGAGACATTCTAGAAATTTTGAAATGCAATCTTCACCTTGCCAAGTATGCATTTTGTTTTGTCTATCCCTAAAGTGGTCATGCCATACTTCATAGCAGGATATTGCAGCTGGCTTGTGGATGATATCATCAATGTAGCATTCTATGTCTGCGCAAATGACACGCAGGGGACTTAATTCGTCACCATTATCCCTATGTGAAAATATTTTATCTTTGGACATGCGTTCCATTTGTAATTTACCTCGCTTGCACCATTCATAGTGAGTTTCAAATTTATCTTTACTCCAAAAGGAGCGGATGCAGCGGTCGCATACAAAATGTTCACCTCTTTTAGAGTGCCCCAAGTGAGTGTACAAGCGAGAGATTTTGGGAATACCACAGTAGTGCCATTCCTCGTTATCATCTTGTTTTACTAATAAGAGGTTGACTACACGTTCATAACAAGTTGAACGTGAATTATAGCGGGCACCCTTCAACCCCTTCTCCCACACGTGAACGACAATTTTAATCTGATTATGTTTTTCGAACGTTTCTACATCTTTGATTTTCATGTTGTCACTATCACAACCTTCAAAGACTAGTTCATCCTCCCACTGTCTATAGCTATAGGTATGATTTCGATTCGCGTTGATATCATTATAGTGAAGGATGGATAGGACTGCATATTTGAAACACTGTGATTTACAATCGACATTGATGACAGCTTTCTTATTATACAACGTTTTTGGTAGTTTAAATGTGCCTCGAGCTGCATGACTTTCTAATAGGGAAATTTTGAATATGGCTGAGTCCACACCATCAAAAATGAGAGCGCTGTCGTGTTGATTGAATTTATCTACATTTGATTTTAAACATTGAAAGTGAAAATTTAGCCAAGACTCGCAGTCTACAACTTCGGTTGCGGAAGAGGAAGGAACATGAAACTGTATTCTCTCCGTCACTTGACCCGTTTGAAAATCTATCTTAATATATTTCAGTTTAAGGTAGATGAGCGCCTTCATTCTAAAATTGTCTAAATTGTTGAAGAGCGCTTCGATAATGTTAGAATTTTGAAGGAGCCACTCAGGAAAATCTACTATTTGAGTATTGGACTCCATGCAGTAGTCGCGTACTAAATTATTATGTGAAACATTAATGAGGGAGATGGTAGAGGTACCGTTGGTGTAGTGATCATTTGCAAGCGTGTGTTGAAGTCTGTGCGAAGATCGCTGAAAGTGACTATCAAAAGAAAGAGGGCACAAATCGCAAGGAAAGGAGATGTCATCGTCAGAATCAACTTCACCTCCGGAGATTGATGCCGCTTTGCGTTGACACACACGTTGTTTGATGTGTCGAAGGAGACTGTGCTTCCTTGTAAACATATGTCCGCAGTCAGCACATTCCCACTTGTTGCCTTGTCGCGAGAGTCCTGAGCAGGAGCTCACATCACCTGAAAGAGAAATCATTCTATCATCTCTGTTCAAGTCTCAGTGTATTGTTACAACCTACCTTGACTCAACAACTCTAAACTTTCCTCGAGAAGGGAGAGCGTTGGTGATGAAGTTGATGCCTGAAATTGAGGAAGATGCTATTACCCACACGTTTGAGGGAGATGAGCGAAGAAATTTTCAACTTACCATTTGAACGAAATTATGTTTAGGGTTGATACTTCAACAAGATAGAGACCTCACTCAAATTTGGAATTCACGAGAGAGCAGTTCACTTGTACGCCTCAAATATAGAATTCGCCAGAGAACACTTCACTTATACGTCTCAAAGACAGACTGAAATGACACGAATGTCACTTTACATATATACTTTCATATTCAGCATTCATTGGCTGTTCATTCTGATTGGTTGCTTGTTGATACTTAAGAATTAGAAAACATTTCAAAGTTATTATTCACAGTCAACACGACAAGCCCTCCGACAACACCGAACACAAAATTCTCTTCTCCATGCTCATCACCAAAGGCGCTCGTTGCACCAAACGCTCCAACGAAGGGGAAGGTAGAGAAGGTGTACCGACTGAACAATATCAGAAAGTTGCCATTACCAGCGGACGACGAAGAGGAGAGTGTATGTGAGAAGGAGTGTCCCGAATTAACAGGCGTGAGGTGGAAGTATCTGCAGTACGATACTGATGATGTGATGGAGATCGCCAGCACCAAATTTCTCCACCAATTAGGGAATGGTACACCCCTAACTCCCAGCCACGAACTATGGCGGAGTGGGAGTATATTGATAAAGTGAGGCTCGCGGTAGAAGAACGATTGAAACAAGTGAACTGTTTTTGCGATCTATGTGAAGTCAGACTCTGGGACGATATTGACGATGAAGACCTTTTGAAATACATGCCATAATAAATTTTTATTTCGTATTGTCTTTTCTTTCATACTGACTTACTTGAATGGGGCTTCAGTGGATGATTTAAGCATGTATACTTTTTCATTTGGAAATAGTAGCACGCTTAGTCTAACTTGTAAATCTTATAACATTTCATATGGGTGATGATGGTAGATGAAATAGTGTTAAATAAAATTAAGATGGCTTACACTTCTGATACAGGGATAGCAATCGACTGCGATCCATGTGTAAAGAGCTTGTTAGACTACGGATGGGCTTAAGTGGATGATTTAACCATGCATACTTTTTCATTTGGAAATAGTAGCACGCTTAGTCTAACTTGTAAATCTTAAAACATTTCATATGGACGATGATGGTAGATGAAATAGTGTCAAATAAAATTAAGATGGCTTACACTTCTGATACAGGGATAGCAATCGACTGCGATCCATGTGTAAAGAGCTTGTTAGACTACGGAAGAGAGAAGTGTGTTATGTTGCGTGTGGCGCGTGAGTGTCCTCCCATTTCATTCCATTCATCAATTCGTCTCATTGATAGAGACAGGTAGAACTCATGGTTCTCATAACGTATGCAATGGAAAGTTTTAGGCAACCTTCGACAGTTGGCTAAATGTTGCCCTGGCGCGAATGCATACTACGTTGAGACAGAGGCAATCACTTGTAAGCATGACGCAGAGAGGTTTAACAAGATTGACCATTGCCGAATGTCCCTTGCGGTATACATAGCTACGGGTTTCACCGCCGCCCTTTACAGGAACGCCCGTCGAAAGGAAGTATTACACCGAACTTCATTTGCAACGTTCAAGTTGACTGATAGCAGATTCAACTTAATGATAGTATTCGCCAGTCCGAAGACTGCCCAGGGCAAACCGCGTGGAGGTTCTATCATGTCTTGCCCCATGGTGGCCCTTAAGAGAGCCGATGGTTCGTTCTCGGGAGTAACAAGTTGACCATTGGCTTGAATAGTCAATAGGTATGACGGTTAGGTTCTCATATACCCTATACCGCCTAGGTCGTGCTGGTGCATCTGGCACCTTTCGGATGCGGGTGGTATTCGGGGTCCATACCTCATCCGTCCAAACGACCTTCTTGATCTTCCCCTTCTTCTCATCCTCTTCATCCCACTCGTCGAGGATGATGAAGTCGGAAATGGCGTTGTCTTCATCCCACTCGTCGAGGATGATGAAGTCGGGAATGGTACTAGCAGAGGTTGCTTCCATCGTGACTTAAAATTGAATGAGAAGCGCTACAATCTTCTGGCTTATATAGGGTTTTCAACAATGAATTGCTCAACAGCGAATCAGAATGCTTCAGGGATGGCAATCGACTGCATAACGTTCAAGTTGACTGATAGCAGATTCAACTTAATGATAGTATTCGCCAGTCTGAAGACTGCCCAGGGCAAACCGCGAGGAGGTTCTATCAAATCTTGCCCCATGGTGGCCCTTAAGAGAGCCGGTGGTTCCTTCTCGGGAGTCGTCATCTTACACCCTACCGATTCTGCTGAGAGAGTCTTTGACTCTCTCCTTGGTAGCAGTGTCGACTTCCACGCTAATTGCTATGTGACTGAAAAGTGGAATGTATCGCCATTCCGTTGGATTGACAGCCCTTGCTGTCATCGGATTGCCTATCCGAGCAAGATTGTTGTGGACTCTGTCTTGCTCCTCTAGTCTAACAAATTCATCAAATAAATTTCGCGGTCTTAACTGCGGTCCGCGAGGAGAGCTGACTTGAGTGTTCGGCGTCTGCATGATTGAAATGAAATGAAATGAGAGATAGTGGTTTATATACCCCTCTAACGCGACGCAACGTTCAAGTTGACTGATAGCAGATTCAACTTAGTGATAGTATTCACCAGTCTGAAGACTGCCCAGGGCAAACCGCGTGGAGGTTCTATCATGTCTTGCCCCTAGGTGGCCCTTAAGAGAGCCGGTGGTTCGTTCTCGGGAGTGTCGTGATGGGATGGTGAAGGCAGGGAAAAGATCTGCAATGAAAATGATATGTATTAGAATAGGATATACTATCTTATTTGTTTTTCACTTACCAAGTTAGCCATCCTTAGGTAGTCTCGCGGGCTTCCTGACTGAAAATTTATGGAGATGCCCGCGTATACATAGAGTGGCGTGGAGGCATTTGTTACTCGGATGGCCATTATAGCAGATTATACTCTCATCCAGGCTTTGGTTGACGAGGACTTGACCGTCCAGATGGTTATCCCGAATAGGGATGTGGAACTCAAACATTCTGTCCTTATTCACACGATTCCATTCATTCCTCATGCGCTCCAACTTCGCAAACGACTCTCTCTCATTACCCTGCCTACTCACACTCTTCTCAATACACTCATCTCCTTCATCAACTCCTCATACTTCGACTCTGCCTCTCCCATTCTCCTCTCTGCAGCACTCGTCCTCTTCTCTCGCTCATCATTCTCGTCTTCCAACACTCGCACATTCTCCTTCAACTCTTTCACAACACACCTCATACGGATATTCTCATCTGCCACCTCCTTACATTTCACCTCCTTCATTTTCAGCTCACTCAACTCATTCAACGTTCTCTCATTCACCTTCTTCAGACTTTCGTACCGATCAACCAACAAGGCATGTGCCGCTTGCTGCGACACATGCTTCTTTTCCATGTCCTCATCCCACCGCGCCGACTGCTTCCGTAACCCACCACCCTTCACTATTGGGGAAGATGAGCTCTGCGGGGGGTCGGTAATGATAATATTTGACACCTCCGACGACGAAGAGCTGAACTTCCTCACACGCTTCCTCACTCGCTCCCTATCCAAATCCACATCATCCTCATCATCACTCTCAAACACTCTCTTCCGCCACTTGTCAGCCTTCAAACCGGCCACAGCATTCTCTACCTCATTCTCCACAGCATTCCCACTAGCATTCTCAACAACATTCCCACTAACATTCTCAACAACATTCTTGGCCTCTTTCCCCAACATTCGCTCCTTCTCAGCATTCATCAACTCCACAAATCTCAAATCGGTCACCAACCCTCCTGTACACTCACCATGCCTCAAATAAAACTCGGCCTCCTGCCCAACAACCAACAGCACCCTGCACTTCACACAGGCAACCCTACTCAGGATAACCATGTGGTCGGCCCCTGCCTTCTTGATGTGGTCCTTGAGACCGTCTCGGCGGTTAATTCGGCCGCACACACACATTTTAATGTGGAATTTCTTATTTTTGTCGTTATTGACCATGGTTAGCTGTAAGATAATGAAATTTGTATAAGTTTGGAATCATGTAGTATACAGCCTAAAGCATAACACTTAGTAAGGAATGATAGATTTGAGTGTAGTGAGTGGCACTCGATCCCGTCGACAGCCCGAAGGCCTTGTACTGATCACTAGGGAAGTGAGAGATCTTCCCCGATACCCGCTCTTTACAGCTGAAGACATCATTGTCACTGCCCCGAAGTGGTAACAGCAACGCCGAGTCAAAGGTAGTGATCAGTAGCTGGGATCTAACACCTCAAAGCTGCCTTAGACTTAGTTAAATTTCAAATCTGATAGCAGATTTGAACTCAGCATACTTGAAAACCTTAGTCTACATGTTAAAACTTTGAAAAAACTGAAAATTAAGAATTTTTTAAAAATTCCGCATTTTACTACTCATACTACTTTTAAAAATTTTTATCAGTAGTAAAGACACTATCAAACTCTATCACACAAACTTTGAAGTAAGAAGATAGCTTGCCTACTTCAAAAGATAGAGTCCTTTGAAACACCCGATATCGGGAGCTCAGAGCGACGACCGTCGCTTACCTCGTCTTTCGATGAAGTGATCAGACTTCGTTGTCGGGGGTTTATATATGCTCGGAAGAAAAATTAAAATGGCTCTATCTCCGAAAGTATTCATCGTAGCGACATGCGGTTTGTTGCAAACGATTCGTCTCATCATTCTCTATCATATGACACCTTAAAACCATTCTCATATGACCACGGGAAGTTGGTGCGTCAGCACATGTCCATGTAACATGCCACAAGTGAAAAAATTTCTAAGTGTGGGAGCTCCAGTGTGGTGAAAATTTTGAAAATTTAAAACTTCCGAATTTCGACCTGGGACCTTTACCAAAACATTTTTCATCAAATTTCACTGACCCCCTCCCCCCCCTCGTTCGGAGAAATTTGATGAAGCAAACTTTGGTCAGGTCGAAATGCCACACTTTGGAAAATTTTCAAAATTTTGTCCATACAAAGTCACTCTGACACTTATGATTTTTTCAGGTGAGCTCCGACCTAAAATCTTGTAACAGCTCTAACTTTTGAACGGCTGGTCCGATTGACTCGCGACAAAAAATGTCACCGAGCAGATTTTTCTCCTCTTTCAAACGAGTAGCTGTAAGACAAAATCCGTCCACTAGAACCAAAGTTAGAAGATTGCTGTCGGGGGGGGGGGAGGGGTCAGTGAAATATGATGAAAAATGTTTTGGTAAAGGTCCCAGGTCGAAATGCCACACTTTGGAAAATTTTCAAAATTTTGTTCATACAAAGTCACTCTGACACTTAGGATTTTTTCAGGTGAGCTCCGACCTAAAATCGTGTAACAGCTCTAACTTTTGAACGGCTGGTCCGATTGACTCGCGACAAAAAATGTCGCCGAGCAGTTTTTTCTCCTCTTTCAAACGAGTAGCTGTAAGACAAAATCCGTCCACTAGAACCAAAGTTAGAAGATCGCTGTCGGGGGGGGGGGTCAGCGAAATTTGATGAAAAATGTTTTGGTAAAGGTCCCAGGTCGAAATGCCACACTTTGGAAAATTTTCAAAATTTTGTTCATACAAAGCCACTCTGACACTTAGGATTTTTTCAGGTGAGCTACGACAGTCCACCCTCCCAACCTGGCCGGCACACCACGCCAACCTGGAGAGCGCATCACACACCACCTCGCGCTACGACGGCCGGCCAGAGGGGGGGGGGCGTCAGACTCGAAGCAACACGGCGGCACACCACGACCGACTCGACTGACAGGAGGGGGGGGGACGTCATTGACGGCGGCCATCTTGCGCTATCCAGAAGTGGAGTTTTACTTACTACTGACGTTCATAGTCAATATCAGCTGTGTATCAATTGAGTCCGTTAAGTCGAATACTTACTGTTGCATTACTGTTTCGACTGCAACTCGTCAAAACCTTTCCTCTCCTTTAAATGCACTTTAAGTCTGCGGTCAGTGCTGATTAATCTTTTGATAGCTTTTTGATTTCCTCTTCCTAATGAGAGATTGAGAAGTAGAGCATTAGTTCGCCAAATGGATTTTGTCTTTAATAACAACCCGAGGAGATGACAAGCGCGACCGACAAAGAGTGATGATGTTGAGAGCGAGGTCGTCGTGCCTTCTCGGCAATTACAAAGGCAAGTGGAAATCTGAAGCTCATACAGTCTCCTCAGAAAAC
Organism: Prostheceraeus crozeri; assembly: GCA_907163375.1. NCBI lineage: Eukaryota > Metazoa > Platyhelminthes > Polycladida > Euryleptidae > Prostheceraeus > Prostheceraeus crozeri. Next base: position 26,570 of record CAJQUW010003893.1, read on the forward strand.
TAATACGAAATTGTCATGCTCGATATTTGGTATGGGTAATAATGAGGAGAAGTGATAAAAGTCATGAAACAACTTGTTTCGAAGTGTCAACCTCTTTTGTGAACAGAAGTAAAAGCCTAAATTCAATGGTTTCTCTGGAAGTGATCAAGAGGTGTATGTAGAAAAGTGTATTAAATATCAATCACTGACTTTGATATATAGTTATTTTCACTCATATGTTCCCGATTCTACGTGGCAGTCACAAAAGCATAGTGTGCCGTGGAGAAACCAATCTCTACGAGTATGTATGGTGCACACGTATGTATTTCTGGTTCAGATGAGCATGATTTCGGTTGTGGCTTATCAGAAATGGATCATGGCAAAGTTTCTTATTCTCTGAAGAACAAATCGTCGATTTCATCAGAAAAAATTGATTAAAAACCTTTCGATGTAGGCAATGTGGACACAATGTCGATACAGGCTGGACATGGTGACACCTGCGTCGTGAACATCGAATTCAATATCCTTCGGAAAGGACGTTTAGCCACAAAATGCGTGTAGAAGCACTGAACTGACTGAGAATTGCAACAGGATGAAACCAAAAATAGTAATCTAAACAAAAATTGCGCATTATTGACCGAAGTGTGAAAAAGATAACAGCCTAATAAATAAATGGAATCTTCAAAAATACTTCTACCAATCCTTGATGCGAACCGGCATGAAAAATCTCGGATGCAAATACTTCTTTTATAAATAAATTATGCAAATACTTTTAGTCCCTGCCTTTTAGTAGGTGTACACTGTTATTCAAAAAGTCTCAAATGAGTGCTAGAAAGATTGCTGAACCTGAGTACTAACTGCGACTAAGAAATGTATCCCAAATTCTAGTGCTTTTTTAGTGTGAAAATATCAGTGCTCACTTAAGAACTATTTGGGTTCGAAAGCACAGTAGAATAGAAGAATACTTAATTGGTCAATACAACCAGCGGTATATGACAAAACATCTGCACGAAATCAAGTAAGCTTAAAACAAGGAAATTTGACAAAAGATTTCATATAAAGCGACGTGTGTCGTTGGTAGGCTAGCAATTTTCTCCTGTGAGAGAGACCTAACGACAAAAAAATCCGCTGAAGGGTGACACAGTGAATTTGCTGCAACCTTATGAATAAGCCGGACGCAGGTGTTATCCAGGATTTGGCTCAAAAGCAATTTTGATCGGGCATTAGCCATAGCACTTAATTCGTACTCATTTAAGTACTCATTTAGAGCGTTGTATGGGACAAGCACCTTCACCATATCGAAAAATATCATACGGCATATCTAACCCTCTTTATCCCATGTGCACATCCATCTAGGAACTGCTTTGTCAATTGAACACAAGTGTATTTGGATCAATAAAATTTGTTGGGGAGGATGGCAAGCGTTGGCAGAACTCAAAAACACTGTCGGAGATTATGGAAAACGTTGACTGGACTCAGTTACAGTCGGAGAGAATGGTAAGCGCGCTGACAGTAGGAGCAAAGCACATCAAGCAAGCCAACACGAGCAGTGTCAATGGAGACGGCGCTGTGGAGTGTGATGAGCACGCCCCGGATTTATATGCATTTATAATGGACCAAATATGCAATTAAAAACAAAATACATGTACATGCATTTATATGCATTTATTTAGAAATATGATCTCGTACCGGATGTCTTAGAGCTATAGTGTACTTAGCCTACAGTGAACATAATCGAGATTACAGAAAACAATTCTAATTTCAAGCAACCTTCAAACAAGTCAAACGTCGGAACATGAAACACTCAGTGGACCACATACCGGTAATATAGTTTCAGTTGATATGAACGACCATATATTTTCTAAGGTTTTGTTTACTAAATCCGTGGAGGTTTGATCTCAAGACATTCTTGTATCTTGAGAAGGAACGCTCGACATCAACAGCTGTCAATGGAGCATATTTATAGGCTGCAAGTTTGGAACTTGTTTGCATTGTATACTCAGAGACGGACATGATGGATCAATGATCGACAGAATTGGAAAAAACACTGTAATCCTTTGTTTCTATCAAGAACGCTTTTTACTTTCTGTTGCACGACTTCAGTTTGAGGCAGACTTTCTATAAGTTTACAAAAAATGTGGCAACTATCCGGTGCAGTGAGAGTGCGACACTCCAGCTGTTGAATGATTTTGGGTATATTTGAGAAATTCGCCTTTATATAAGTCAGATAATTTCGGACATCATTATTTCTAAAGTCATTTTGAACTTCAGTAATACAGATTGTTTCATAAAAAATGGATCACCCTTAAACATCGCCTTAACTTCAACTTTGTCTAACTCCGCCAAACTTGAACGAATTTCTCTGAAATTTGGAAGATATGTCAGTTGTGCTTACTAATATCATTGTTGGAAATTTCAAGCATGAATATTGAGTTGTTTTCTTGTTATAGATAAAAAAGTAGTAGATTATTTGATCTTCATTTAACAATGTCACACAAAATCATACCTCACTCTTATAAAATTACATTTGTTTCCTTTGTTATGTATTATGTTGTTCTACAAGCCAAAAGCTATCAAGCATAACAAAAATAAAGAAAATCGGTCAATCAGAGCCAGTATAGCACCATTATTCATCAACAATAATGTAACTGCTACATGTGATTAACTGGACTTCATGTTCCATAGCTTCCTGACTTCGTTGCGGTGGTGTTGGCAGCACTCCTGATTGCTTTCAGCTAGAAATCTATCTCTTACCGGTTGAAAACAATACAAAGCACAAATGAACAATAACGAGATCGCATTCACAAAAGGCAAAGTGTCAGCCGTGCTAGAACTAGGGTTTTCTTTGCGAGCTACAAGCAAGCGACTAAATGTCCCTTACACAAATGTGCATCGATGGTATAATGATGATTTTCGACTCTGTCGTAAAGAGGGCTCTGGCCGTCCACGCAAAACATCCAAACGTAGAGACCGCCTAATTTTCAGATTTGTTAAAGTTGATCCAAGTCTCTCGTTAACTGAGATGGCTGCACTAGACTCGTCTATTTCTAAGTCCACTATTCGTAGAAGACTTATTGAGTCGAATTTCAAGAGCTGTAAGAGGCCCTCTCAGATCGAATTATCAGATCAGCATACAAAAAGACGTCTCAGATGGGCAATGAGTCATTGTCACTGGCGAAATCAATGGGATCGGGTTGTCTGGTCTGATGAGGCATCAGTCCGTCTGAAGGATTAGGGCTTAGGACATTATCTTGGCCAGCTCGTTCTCCTGATCTGAATCCCATAGAAAATGTATGGAGTATTCTAAAACGTAACGTTCGTCGTTCACTGCTACCTACAGATGGCGTATCACAACTTACGTCACTGTTAGAAAGAGAGTGGAGAAAGTTAGATCTGTCAAAGATCAACGATATCATCGAATCAATGCCTAGACGAATTGGTAATGTCATTGACAATAAGGGTAGGGCCACAAAATATTAGCTTCTTAAGAACCGTTACTGTATCATAGCTTATCAGATTATATAAGGACATTTAAATATATTAGGGACATGAAATAACATGAAAAATGCTTTCTGTATCATACTTATGTTTTATTTAGTCAAATTTTAGGATGATCCACTTTTTATGAAACGGACTGTAGATGCCGCTTCATTTGGATCAATGGCGTCCACAACCAACTTGACTTCTTCGAAATGATCTGCATAATAATCAGCAGCTTGTAACCAGGTTCCCCACCTTGTAACTACGGGTTTAGGTGGAAGTGCCAGATCGGGATTCATTTCCATAAACAACGAAATACGTCGAGGGGATTTCAGGAATACCTTCTTCGCATTTTCTATCATACTATCTACCGCTGGATATGAAATTCGAACGAAGTAAGCAATTCGATGCAAAGAGTGTGCAAGACAAGTCACATGAATGCAGTTTGACAGCAAAGACGATATTCCATCTGCCATCTTATGCATGTAGGCAGCGGAATCAGTAACATGAAGAAGAATTCTTGAGAAACCGTTCCCCTCACCCAGTACGGTTTTCAGTGCATCGACGATTACATGTGCAACAGTAGCGAGGTTTGTGGTGTCAATATATTGTACGTCAATTAAGTATGATTTCGAATCCTCCTTGAGAGCCCCTGCAAATACGTTAGTAGTAGTAAGTAAAACTCCACTTCTGGATAGCGCAAGATGGCCGCCATCGCTGACGTCCCCCCCCTCTGGCACGGCAGAGTGTCGTGGTCGGCCGCCGTGGTGCTTCGGGTCTGAGTCCCCCCCCTCTGGAACGACAGAGGTTGTGGTCTGTCGTGGTGTGCCGGCCAGGTGGGTTCACGTTCACAACATGTTCGCTGACTCCCCCCCCTCTGCAACGACAGAGTGTGAGACTCGGGTGAGTTGGTCCGACCGCCTGGTTGACGTGGGCGACCGCCAGGATTAGTCTTGAGGCTATAGTGTGTGATGTTTTTCGTGCAATCTGCTGAATGTTGGGTTGTAAAATGGGTTGTTTCGAGTGGAAGGAGTGGTCGGATGAGAAAACGGAGGTCGGATTCGTATTCAGCGTGAAATTCTGCATCGGTAGGGTGAGTTTCAAGTCAATCGGTGAGAAAAAATTTTCAACATTTTTCGAAAAACGACAGAGTTAGAATTTGGGACGTTTTGGTGTGTAGCGTCAAAACGAAGCATCGGATGAGAAAACGGAGGTCAGATTCGGATTCAGCGTGAAATTCTGCATCGGTAGGGTGAGTTTCAAGTCAATCGGAGAGAAAAAATTTTCGGCTGACGTCCCCCCCCCTGGACAGCTTGCTTCGATTTTGGCTTCCAGTGGACGGATTTTGTCGTGCGATAGCTCGTTTGAAAGCTAAGAGTGAGACAAATTCAGTGAAAGAATCGGCTTGTTCCTATCTGTCTTCGTTCAAAAGTTAGAGCGGTTACAAGATTTTAGGTCGGAGCTCGCTTACTTGAAAAAATCCTAAGTGTCAGAGTGGCTTTGTATGGGTAAAATTTTGAAAATTTTCCAAAGTGTGGAATTTCGACCTGGGACCGCCACCAAAACATTTTTCATCAAATTTCACTGACCCCCCCCGACAGCAATCTTCTAACTTTGGTTCTAGTGAACGGATTTTGTCGTGCGATAGCTCGTTTGAAAGCTAAGAGTGAGACAAATTCAGTGAAAGAATCGGCTTGTTCCTATCTGTCTTCGTTCAAAAGTTAGAGCGGTTACAAGATTTTAGGTCGGAGCTCGCTCACCTGAAAAAATCCTAAGTGTCAGAGTGACTTTGTATGGGTAAAATTTTGAAAATTTTCCAAAGTGTGGAATTTCGACCTGGGACCGTCACCAAAACATTTTTCATCAAATTTCTCTGAATGAGGGGGGGAGGGGGGGGTCAGTGAAATTTGATGAAAAATGTTTTGGTGACGGTCCCAGGTCGAAATTCGGAAGTTTTAAATTTTTCAAAATTTTCACCACACTGGAGCTCTCACACTTAGGAATTTTTTCACTTGTGGCATGTTACATGCACATGTGCTGACGGACCAACTTCCCGTGGTCATATGAGAATGGTTCAGGTGTCATATTGTAAAGAATGATGAGACGAATCGTTTGCAACAAACCGCATGTCGCTACGATGAATACTTTCGGAGATAGAGCCATTTTAAGTTTTCTTCCGAGCATATATAAACCCCCGACAACGTAAGTCTGATCACTTCATCGAAAGACGAGGTAAGCGACGGTCGTCGCTCTGAGCTCCCGATATCGGGTGTTTCAAAGGACTCTATCTTTTGAAGTAGGCAAGCTATCTTCTTACTTCAAAGTTTGTATGATAGAGTTTGATAGTGTCTTTACTACTGATAAAAAATTTTAAAAGTAGTATGAGTAGTAAAATGCGGAATTTTTTAAAAATTCTTAATTTTCAGTTTTTTCAAAGTTTTAACATATAGACTAAGGTTTTCAAGTATCCTGAGTTCAAATCTGCTATCAGATTTGAAATTTAACTAAGTCTAAGGCAGCTTTGAGGGGTTAGATCCCAGCTACTGATCACTACCTTTGACTCGGCGTTCCTGTTACCACTTCGGGGCAGTGACAATGATGTCTTCAGCTGTAAAGAGCGGGTATCGGGGAAGATCTCTCACTTCCCTACTGATCAGTACAAGGCCTTCGGGCTGTCGACGGGATCGAGTGCCACTCACTACACTCAAATCTATCATTCCTCACTAAGTGTTGATATTATGTTGAATGTTGACTAAGTTGAATGTTGAATGATGATATTATGTTCTAGGCCGTATGCTACATTCAAATCTGCTATCAGATTTGAAATTTAACTCAGTCTAAGGCAGCTTTGAGGGGTTAGATCCCAGTTACTGATCACTACCTTTGACTCGGCGTTCCTGTTACCACTTCGGGGCAGTGACAATGATGTCTTCAGCTGTAAAGAGCGGGTATCGGGGAAGATCTCTCACTTCCCTAGTGATCAGTACAAGGACTTCGGGCTGTCGACGGGATCGAGTGCCACTCACTACACTCAAATCTATCATTCCTCACTAAGTGTTATACTTTAGTCTGTATACTACATGATTCCAAACTTATACAATTTTCATTATCTTACAGTTAACGATAAAATCGCAGCCATGGTCAACAATGACATAAATAAAAAGTTCCACATTAAAATGTGTGTATGCGGCCGAATTAACCGCCGAGACGGTCTCAAGGACCACATCAAGAAGGCAGGGGCCGACCACATGGTTATCCTGAGTAGGGTTGCCTGTGTGAAGTGCAGGGTGCTGTTGGTTGTTGGGCAGGAGGCCGAGTTTTATTTGAGGCATGGTGAGTGCACAGGAGGGTTGGTGACCGATTTGAGATTTGTGGAGTTGATGAATGCTGAGAAGGAGCGAATGTTGGGGAAAGAGGGCAAGAATGTTGTTGAGAATGCTAGTGGGAATGTTGTTGAGAATGCTAGTGGGAATGCTGTGGAGAATGCTAGTGGGAATGCTGTGGAGAATGAGGTAGAGAATGCTGTGGCCGGTTTGAAGGCTGACAAGTGGCGGAAGAGAGTGTTTGAGAGTGATGATGAGGATGATGTGGATTTGGATAGGGAGCGAGTGAGGAAGTGTGTGAGGAAGTTGAGCTCTTCATCGTCGGAGGTATCCAATATTGTTATTAGCGACCCCCCGAAGAGCTCATCTTCCCCAATAGTGAAGGGTGGTGGGGTACGGAAGCAGTCGGCGCGGTGGGATGAGGACATGGAAAAGAAGCATGTGTCGCAGCAAGCGGCACATGCTTTGTTGGTAGATCGCTACGAAAGTTTGAAGAAGGTGAATGAGAGAACGTTTGAGTGAGTTGAGTGAGCTGAAAATGAATGAGGTGAAATGTTAGGAGGTGGCAGATGAGAATATCCGTATGAGGCGTGTTGTGAAAGAGTTGAAGGAGAATGTGCGAGTGTTGGAAGACAAGAATGATGAGTGTGAGAAGAGGGCGAGTGCTGCGCAGAGGAGAATGGGAGAGGCAGAAGCGAAGTTTGAGGAGATGATGAAGGAGATGAGTGTGTTGAGAGCGAGGAATGTTGAGTTGGAGAGGACTGTGGCTCGGCGGGGTGATGAGAGGCAGGCGTGTGAGAAGTTGGAGCGCATGAGGGATGAGTGGGAACGTGTGAATGAGGATCGTTTGTTTGAGTTCCACATCCCTATTCGGGATAACCATCTGGCCGGCGAAGTCCTCGTCAACCAAAGTCTGGACGAGAGCATAATCTGTTATAATGGCCATTCGAGTAAGAAATGCCTCCACGCCACTCTATGTATGCGCGGGCATCTGCACAAATTTTCAATCAGGAAGCCCGCGAGACTGCCTAAGGATGACTAACTTGGTAAGTGAAAAGCAAATAAGATAGTATATCCTATTCTAATACATATCATTTTCATTGCAGATCTTTGCCTGCCTTCACCACCCCATCAATTCACTCCCGAGAACGAACCATCGGCTCTCTTAAGGGCCACCTAGGGGCAAGACATGATAGAACCTCCTCGCGGTTTGCCCTGGGCAGTCTTCGGACTGGCGAATACTATCATTAAGTTGAATCTGCTATCAGTCAACTTGAACGTTGCGTCGCGTTAGAGGGGTATATAAAGCACTGCCTCTCATTTCATTTCATTTCAATCATGCAGACGCCGAACAGTCAAGTCAGCTCTCCTCGCGGACCGCAGTTAAGGCCGCGAAATTTATTTGAGGAGTTTGTCAGGCTAGAGGAGCAAGACAGAGTTTTTAATAATCTTGCTCGGATTGGCAATCCGATGACAGCAACTGATGTCAATCCAACGGAATGGCGCTACATTCCAATTTTTAGCCATGTGCCAGTTAGTGTGGAAGTCGACAGTGCTACCAAAGAGAGAGTCAAAGACTCTCTCAGCAGAATTGGTAGGGTGTAAGATGACGTTACTCCCGAGAACGAACCATCGGCTCTCTTAAGGGCCACCATGGGGCAAGACATGATAGAACCTCCTCGCGGTTTGCCCTGGGCAGTCTTCGGACTGGCGAATACTATCATTAAGTTGAATCTGCTATCAGTCAACTTGAACGTTATGCAGTCGATTGCTATCCCTGAAGCATTTTGATTCGCTGTTGAGCAATTCATTGTTGAAAACCCTATATAAGCTAGAAGATTGTAGCGCTTCTCATTCAATTTGAAGTCACGATGGAAGCGATATCTGCCGACAACATTCCCGTCTTCACTGATGAAGACAACGGCATTCCCGAGTTCGTCATCCTCGACGAGTGGGATGAGGAGGATGAGAAGAAGGGGAAGATCAAGAGGATCGTTTGGACGGATGAGGTATGGACTCCAAATACCACTCGCATCCGAAAGGTGCCAGATGCACCAGTACGACCTCGGCGGTATAGGGTCTATGACAACCTAACCGTCATACCCATTGACTATTCCAGTCAATAGTCAAATTCACGTCCCCGAGAACGAACCATCGGCTCTCTTAAGGGCCACCATGGGGCAAGACATGATAGAACCTCCTCGCGGTTTGCCCTGGGCAGTCTTCGGACTGGCGAATACTATCATTAAGTTGAATCTGCTATCAGTCAACTTGAACGTTGCAAATGCAGTTCGGTGTAATACTTCCTTTCGACGGGCGTTCCTGTAAAGGGCGGCGGTGAAACCCGTAGCTATGTATACCGCAAGGGACATTCGGCAATGGTCAATCTTGTTAAACCTCTCTGCGTCATGTTTGCAAGTGATTGCCTCTGTCTCAACGTAGTATGCATTCGCGTCAGGGCGACATTTAGCCAACTGTCGAAGGTTGCCTAAAACTTTCCATTGCATACGTTATGAGAACCATGAGTTCTACCTGTCTCTATCAATGAGACGAATTGATGAATGGAATGAAATGGGAGGACACTCACGCGCCACACGCAACATAACACACTTCTCTCTTCCGTAGTCTAACAAGCTCTTTACACATGGATCGCAGTCGATTGCTATCCCTGTATCAGAAGTGTAAGCTATCTTAATTTATTTGACACTATTTCATCTACCATCATCGTCCATATGAAATGTTTTAAGATTTACAAGTTAGACTAAGCGTGCTACTATTTCCAAATGAAAAAGTATACATGGTTAAATCATCCACTTAAGCCCATCCGTAGTCTACAAGCTCTTTACACATGGATCGCAGTCGATTGCTATCCCTGTATCAGAAGTGTAAGCTATCTTAATTTATTTGACACTATTTCATCTACCATCATCGTCCATATGAAATGTTTTAAGATTTACAAGTTAGACTAAGCGTGCTACTATTTCCAAATGAAAAAGTATACATGGTTAAATTATTCACTAAAGCCCCATTCAAGTAAGTCAGTATGAAAGCAAAGATAATACGAAATAAACATTTATTATGGCATGTATTTCAAAAGGTCTTCATCGTCAATATCGTCCCAGAGTCTGACTTCACATAGATCGCAAAAACAGTTCACTTGTTTCAATCGTTCTTCTACCGCGAGCCTCACTTTATCAATATACTCCCACTCCGCCATAGTTCGTGGCTGGGAGTTAGGGGTGTACCACTCCCATATTTGATGCAAGTGCGACTTGCTGGTCATCTCCATCACCCCTTCGGCATCATATTGTAAATATTTCCACCGTATGCCTGTTAGGTCGGGCAACTCCTCTTCATCATCCTCCGATAATGATAACTTTCGTATATTGTCGAGATTGTATGTCTTCTCCACCTTCGCCTTTCTTGGTGCATTTGGTGTAACGAGCACCTTTGCTGATGTACATGGAGAGGAGAACTCTAATGCGGTATTTGGTGTTGTTGGAGGACTTGTCATGTTGTCTTTGAAATGCTGACTTTGAATAATGATAACTTTAACATTTTTCTAATTCTTAAGTATACACAAGCAGCCAATCAGAATGAACATCCAATGAATGAAGAGAATGAAAGTATATAAGCAAAGTGACATTCATGTCATTTCATTTAATCTGTGAATCATACAAGTGACGAACGCACGATCTCTCTCTTTGACTATTATTCTGTCTGATCATATTTCATTAAAATGGTAAGTTAAAGATTTCCTCTCTCATCTCCCTCAAACGTGTGACTAATAGCATCTTCCTCAATTTCAGGCATCAACTTCATCACCAACGCCCTCTCTTCTCGAGGAAAGTTTAGAGTTATTGAGTCAAGGTAGGTTGTAACACTACACTGAGGCTTGAACAGAGATGAAAGAATGATTTCTCTTTCAGGTGATGTGAGTTCCAGCTCAGGACTCTCGCGGCAAGGCAACGAGTGGGAATGTGCCGACTGCGGACATATGTTTACAAGGAAGCACAGTCTCCTTCGACACATCAAACAACGTGTGTGTCAACGCAAAGCGGCGTCAATCTCCGGAGGTGAAGTTGATTCTGACGATGACATCTCCTTTCCTTGCGATTTGTGCCCTCTTTCTTTTGATAGTCACTTTCAGCGATCTTCGCACAGACTTCAACACACGCATGCAAATGATCACTACACCAACGGTACCTCTACCATCTCCCTCATTAATGTTTCACACAATAATTTAGTACGCGACTACTGCATGGAGTCCAATACTCAAATAGTAGATTTTCCTGAGTGGCTCCTTCAAAATTCTAACATTATCGAAGCGCTCTTCAACAATTTAGACAATTTTAGAATGAAGGCCCTCATCTACCTCAAACTAAAATATATTAAGATAGATTTTCAAACGGGTCAAGTGACGGAGAGAATACAGTTTCATGTTCCTTCCTCTTCCGCAACCGAAGTTGTAGACTGCGAGTCTTGGCTAAATTTTCACATTCAATGTTTAAAATCAAATGTAGATAAATTCAATCAACACGACAGCGCTCTCATTTTTGATGGTGTGGACTCAGCCATATTCAAAATTTCCCTATTAGAAAGTCATGCAGCTCGAGGCACATTTAAACTACCAAAAACGTTGTATAATAAGAAAGCTGTCATCAATGTCGATTGTAAATCACAGTGTTTCAAATATGCAGTCCTATCCATCCTTCACTATAATGATAACAACGCGAATCGAAATCATACCTATAGCTATAGACAGTGGGAGGATGAACTAGACTTTGAAGGTTGTGATAGTAACAACATGAAAATCAAAGATGTAGAAACGTTCGAAAAACATAATCAGATTAAAATTGTCGTTCACGTGTGGGAGAAGGGGTTGAAGGGTGCCCGCTATAATTCACGTTCAACTTGTTATGAACGTGTAGTCAACCTCTTATTAGTAAAACAAGATGATAGCGAGGAATGGCACTACTGTGGTATTCCCAAAATCTCTCGCTTGTACACTCACTTGGGGCACTCTAAAAGAGGTGAACATTTTGTATGCGACCGCTGCATCCGCTCCTTTTGGAGTAAAGATAATGGTGTTATGTGTAATGTTTTAAAGGGGTAAAGTAATAATAAAGGTGGGTATTTTTAAAATTAATATCAGTAAAAGTATTTAGTATGTAAGTAATTTAAATAAAGATGTTTAAAGGTAATGTTAAAAATATGTTAGGTTGTGTAAAGTTAAATTAATTTGTAAGATAGTTAATTTAGGGTTAATAAATAATTCAAAAGGTAATGTGTAGATTATTTTTTAAAGTATGTTAAAGATAAGGGTGTAAATAAGTGTGGGTTTTGGGGTTTATAAAGTAAAGTTATATGTATTTAATATAAAGAAGTTATGGTATTGTATATAATAATTGTAATAAGAGGTCAGGGTTAAAGGTTAAGGTATTTTTAGTTTTAAGTGGGTTAGTAGTTTTAATTTTTTTATGTTTTGTCTGGTTTGTATAAATTAATGTATGTTTAAAAATGGCGTAATATATAAAAAAGGGGAGGGGGTAATGGGTAGTGGTAAAAGGTGTAATAATAATTATTAGTAGGGGTAATAATGGTATACGATATAATATAAAGAGTTTTAAAAGGTAATTAGATTAGTTTTAACAAATAAAGATGGTGGTGTAAGTAGTTTGGTAAGATATAGGTAAAGATTATTAATAGTCGTGTGAGTAAGGTAAAGGGTAAAGGCGGTTGTTATTTGTTGTTTTTTATTGTGTAAGTGTAAAGATTTTAAAAGGTTAAAGATTGTTAGTGTTGTATTAAAGTCTTAAGGGTTATATATGTATGTATATTAAAATAAGTTAAATAATATGTAATTGTAATTTAAAAGGTGTGTATGTATAGCGTTGGTAAAGTTAGTAAATAATAAGAGTTAAAGGGGGTAAATTAAATGTGTTAAAAGTAATCTTTAAATAGAATAATAAGTGTAGGGTGGTTGTTTTAGTAAAGATGTAAATAATTTGTTTGGGTTATGGTAAGGTTGGTTAATGCTCATGGTTAATATTAAATGTTGTATATAGTTTATTTTTTGTTAAGGTATTAGTTTGGGTTTAATAAAAAATATTACAATGTAATAGTAAAGGGTGGGTTGTATGTAAATAGTAGTATGGGGTATGGTAAGGTATATAAAGTTGTGTAAAAGTGTAAGTAATAATTCAAAGTTAATTTAAGTTAGTTGTGTTTAGTAGATTGGGTGGGGTAATGTTGTATAAATAGTGTGTTATGAATAAACGTTTGGTAATTAGTAAAATAATAAATAATTAGTTAAATGAGTATGGTTAATTAAGGTAATTGGGTTAAATTATAATAGTAAGGGGGGTTAATATTAAAGATAAGTGTAAAGTAATATCGGGTAGTAAATTAATTAGTGGTAAATGGTAATGGGTTAGGTATGTATGGTTATATATATTTTGTATAATATAGGGTTTAAATAGGGTATTAAAGTTAAATATGATGTGTTGGTAAAAAGATAAATGTTTATAAATTTATAAATAATATTATATAAGTTTTATAGTGTTAAAGGTTAAAGTGGGGTGTAAAGGTGGGTTGTTAATTTGTATATAAGTTTGTAAATTTGTTTGTAGTAATGGTGTGGGTAGTTGTAAAGATATTACGGTAAAGTAAAGGTTGTTGTGGATTGTAAAGTATTCAGGGTATGGTTTTAATTTTATGTGGGTGTTAATAGTGTGTAAAGAGTTATGAGTAAAGATGGTGTATAAGGTATATTAAAGTTAATATTTAAAGTTTGTTAAGGCGTAGGTATATAAGGGGTTTAAAAGGGTGGTATTGGGTATTAATATAATATTAAAGTATTAAAGATTATTAAAGTAAATAAAGGGTTTAGTATTAAGTTAAAAATAATTATTATTATAGTGGGTTTAGTTTTGTAAATGTATAGGTGTTTAATTAAACTTGGTAATAGGCGGTTAATTTAATGTAGTGGTTAAAGGTATGATATATTTTAAGTTGTGTAAGTGGGTTATAGGTATTATCGTATAAGTAAAGAATTAATATTTGTATTTTGTTAGTTTGTTGTAAAAGGTTTCGTTATGGGGTTCTACATAATTATTATTAAAGTGTTTTGTTATTTTATTTAAGGTAAAAGAAATTTTATAAAATTTGGTGGGGAGGGGTTTTTGTAGTAAATAATAAGTTTGGGTGTATTATGTTTAAAGGTAAGGGTTCAAGTTATGGGTTTGGGTGTTAAAGGTTTATTGTATAATTTTAATACGTTAATAATAAAGTAAAATATGTGTGGTAGGATAATATAATATAATGTATTGTGTTTAAAAGGTGTATTTTTAAAGATTAAAGGTTGTTGTAAACGATATTATATATGGTTAGTTAATAAAAGGTAGGGTGTATATGTGTAAAGTCAATTAGATAAGTAAAGATTTATTTAAGTGGTATAGTAATTAAATGTAAAATATAAAGATTGGTAGTTGAAGGATAATGTGGGTAAGTATGTGTATAAGGTTATATGTAAATGGGTAATATATTTATTTTGTGTAATATGTAAGCTGCGGTATAAGTTGGTTAAATAAAAGTGTTTGGGGGTGGAAATAAAATTTAAATAAGGTAAAGAGCGGTGTGTAAAGGTTATATGTGTTATTTAGGTGGGGTTAATGTTAAGTTATTAAGGGGTAAAGAGGTTTAAGGTATTGGTGTTTTAAAATATTAAGTTGGTGGGGTATAGGGGGGTGTAAAGAAGTTATAAGAAGAATTTATATAAATTAATAAAGGTTAATAGAATAAAGGGTTAGGTTAAGTTATTATAATAGGTGGGTATGGGTTGTAAGGGTATACGGTATAAGTTGTTGGTATTAAAAAAATTAAATTTTAATAAGTTCATAAAGATGTTGAAGTAATTTGTGTAATTATTAGTGTTAAAAATTATATGTTTCTAAATTATAAAGATTTATTGTGGGTTATAAAGGTATAATAGGTATAAGGTAATAAAAGTGTGTTGTAATTTTATATGCTGGTGGGTAGTAAGTATTACGTTTGTTTTGGTATGGTATAATAAGGTTTATTTAATATAAAAATAATAATAAAGGTTATGTAATGTATGGTTGGGTAGATATGGTAATTTAATAAAAGTATATAAGTTGAGCGGTTAAGTATTTATTTATATAGTTTTTAAAGTGAGGTGGGTCGCTTAGTTGTTGTAAAGGTTATTTTATTTTATTAAATAAAGTTTTTAAAAATGTTTAGTTCTAAATGTATATTTAAAGGTATGTAAAGTTTAGATATAAGTGGGTAAATTAAATATAAAAATATAAGTGGCGTGTAAAGAATGTAATAAGGTTATAAGTGTAGTAGGAGTTAATTTAATAATGGTAAGATAAGGGTAAATTATATATGGTTATAAAGGGGGTATGTAAAGATAAATAAGTTTTATGTTTTGGGGTTTAAATTTTAGTAAAGGTTGGGTAATTTATAAGTTAGGAGGTAAATGTGTATTGTTTTTAATTTTAAAGATGTTATGTACGTTTTGTTAAGGTAATTGTAGGGGTCTGTGGGGTAAAGTAAAAAGGATTTTATATAAGTGTGGTTTAAAAGAATAATTTGGTTAATAGTTAAAAAAGGAGTAGTAGTGTTGTAAAGAAATTAATAAATTTAAAAGTATAATTTAAATGTTATAAAGAATAAATGTAAAGTGGTAGTAATTAAATGTATAAGTTAGGGTAGTTGTGTATTATAGTTTTATTAAAATAAAGAGTATTTAAGATAATATTAGTAGTTGTAAGTTTTAATAAGGATTGTGTATAAGGTTTTTTAAATTGGTAAGTATATAGAGGTGTTTAAAGATAAAGTTAAATGTAGTATTAAAGGTGTGTAAAAGAATGAGGTGTAAAGGTTGTAAAGAATATAGGGGGTTGGTGGGGGGGTAAATAAGTAAAATGGGTAAATATTTAATTGGGATATATTAAATAGGTGGTTGTAATAGGGGGGGTATAAGGTAGAAATATTGTGTAAAAAGAAAAAAATAGTTTTGTAAGGTTATTAGATGGAGGTTTGTATGTTTGGGTTATTAGTAAAGTAATGTTAAGTATTAAAGATATTAATGGTTATGTAAATAAGTTAAAGTAGTTTTTGTAATTATAATGTTTATAATAATGTTATGGTTGTAATGTAAATAGTATAAATAAAGGGGTTAATTATGTTTGTAAATAAGTAAAGATGGTAGTAAAATTTTGTAAAGTAAAAATTATTTAATATTGTTGTTAATTAAATGTAAGTAAATAAAGTTGGGGTAAAGTTATTTGTAAAGGGTTAATAATGGGTTAGGGGGTATTTGTATATGGTTTAAAGGTAAGGTTAAAGATAAATTTGAAAAAGTGTTATTTATATATAGTAGGAGTGTAATAATTAATGTATGGTTGTTAAGGGTATAAGGTAACTTAAGTGGTAATTGGGTAATTTGTAAGGGGGGTTGTAAAATAAATAGTTGTAATTTTGGGGTTTAGGTTTTAGATAATAAATAATTTAAGGTTGTAAAGTAAATAAAATATGGTTTAATGTTAAGTATAGTATGTTAAGGTTTTATAGTAATGTAAAGATTTGTTATTAAAAAGAATGGTTTGGTAATTTTGTGTATATTTTATAAAGATTTATAGGTTTAAGGGGTAAAGGTAAAGATTTACAAGATTTTGTGTTTGGGGTTGTAAGTAGAATAGTAATATTTAAAGGGCGGTAAAGATGTAAATTAAAGGTGAGTTTAAAGGTAACGTTATTTTTTAAAAATTTTAAAAAGTGTATATAAAAGTGTTGTGTGGTAAAGGGGTAATATTGGGGTATATGGTTTTTGTAAAAGGTAATTGTAGAAGTTAAGGTTAGTATAATATTAAATTAAAAGTATAAATAATTTTTTAAAATAAATTAAATTGTAAGAGGTGGGGGGTGTATAAATTAAAGAATTTTTATAGGTTTTTTAAATATAATAAAGAATTTTTTAAAGGCTGTAGAAAAGGTATAAAGTGTTTATAGGTAATTAGTTATAAATTGTAGGTATTAATGGTATAAGGTTACGTTAAGGTATCTTAAATTAGTGTTAAAAGTGGGTTATGTTAAAAAAGATAATTATAGTGGTTGCGTAAAAATGTATTTAGCAAGGGGTTTATAATATTTTTAGTAGTTGGTATAGGGGGTATAGATTATAGTTATAGTTAAGGGTATATAGTTAAAAATTAATTATAGTGTAATAATAAAGTTAATAGTCGGGTAATAGGTGGTTCATTTAGGTTAAATGTAAAGATAAGTGTCAGCGTGGTGTTAGGTTTTATTAGAGTAAAGATTAGTAAAGTTTGTGTTATGTTAATAAGGTGGGCGTAAGGGGTTTTATAGGTTAGTGTGTAATGTGTAAATTTGGGTGGGTAAAGTTTAAGTGTTATATTAGGGGGTTAATATATTTTTATAATTAATAAAAAGATGTGTAATAGTAGTAGTATTGTTTTAGATAAATTTAATAATTTTAGGGGTAATTAATTGTAGGTAAATTAGTAAAGGTTAGGTAAAATATAATTTAAATTTGTTAAGTAATTAAGGGTTTTAATAATATGTTATTTGTGGGTGTTAAAGTTAGTTAGGTTAAATATATTATATAAAGGTATTGTATATGGTAAAAGTAAAGGAAGTATTAATGGTCAATAAAAGGTGGTAGTTAGTTAATATATAGGTGGTAAGTATAATAAAGATAGGGGGTTAATTTTAATGTTAAATAATTGTATAAAGGTGGGAGTGTAGTAGTGTAACGGTTTTTGGTTTTTATAAGTGTGTTGTTAAAAGTATTTATAAAGGTAATTTATAGGTTTAAAGATTTAAGTGGTTGTATTAAGTGTTGTAAATTGTGGCTTAGGTAATAATTTTTTAAGGTTTGTTATAGTATTTAGAACGTTTTATTTAAGTTAGTGGGTTTTTGTGTGGTTGGGTTAAATTAGTATAATTAAAGTTTAAAGAAAAAATTACAGTGGGTTATGGTTATAATTATTTAATGGTTGTAAGGTTAAGTAGTTTGGGTAAGTTTATTAGTTTTGGGGGGTAATTAAATAAATATATTGTAGGTAAGGGTAGATATTGTTTATAATTTTTTTATGGTTAATAAGTTGTTATTATAAAAAAATTAAATGGCGGTATTAATGAATAGTTGGTTTAATTTAGTAAAGATTATTGGTAAGTTTGGTTAAATTTTTGTTAAAGTTTTTTTGTATATTTTTATAAGTTAAAGTTTTTTGTTTATTAAGGTGTTAGGTGGTGTAAAGGGTTTTAAGTATATAACGTTAAATGGTAAAATAAAAATTGTAATAGTGTAAAGTAAGTAAAATTTAATGTTGTAAATTAGTATTTTAATTGGGTAAGGTAGTGTATAATGTAATATTATGGGTAGTTTATTAAAAAGGTTTGAATTTTATAAGATAAGTTATGTTAAGTATATTAAAATAAGTGTATGTGTGTTAAAACGGGGGTGTGTATTGTGTGTATAATAGGGTTTAATATAAAATTATTTTGAAAGGGTTAAAGAGTATATATTAAGTAGTTATTTGATATTAAAGGTATAAGGTAAGTGGTTAGTTATAAGTAAGGTGTGTTATACGTATATTATGGTAAAGGTATTTTAGAGTTATTAATTATATAAGGGTTGGGTAGGGTTTTTTGTATAAATAATGTTGTTATTTTTAATTAAATGTAAATGTTTATTTAATAGTTTAAGGTAGGTTATTTTAATTTAAAATTTTTGTTAAAGTGTATTAGAGGGTTTAAGGTTTATGTAGAAAGGTATTAATGGTTTTAAAAGGTATTATTGGTAAAAAGTATTTTGGTGTAGGTTAAAAGTAGTGTAAAATTATTTAAAGTTTAATAAGTTAGTGGTTAAAAATTTAGTAGTGTGTAATATTAAAGGTTTATGATAATTGGGGTGGGTTGAGGTAGTTGGTTAAATTAGAAGTTAAATTAATGTTGTTTTGTATAAAAGTTAATTTAAAGGGTGTAAAAAGTTAATATTGGTATTATATAAAAAGATAGTGTAATAATATAAAAATTTATGGTGGTATAAAGAATTTTAAAGATGTTTGGGTAGATGTTTAAGGTATAATAAATAGTGGTTTGTAGTTAAAGATGGTAAGTAATAATAATAATTATGTTTTGTATAATTTTTTAGTATATTATAGTGGTAATTGGGGGGTTTTTTTTATAAGGTTTGTAATCAGTATTATTAAATTGTGGGGTTAGTATTGTATAATATTAGAAAAAATTAAAATTAAAGATAGTAGGGTAGTAGAAGGGTGGGTAATTAAAAGGGTTATAAATTAGTAATATAAAGAAAGTGTTTAATAGGGGGAATTAAGGGGTAGAAAGGGTATTGGTTTTATGGATTATGGTTGTTTATAGTTGTTTGTTAATTCGGTAAAAGAATGGGGTTAATAATTTTTTATAAAATATGTTGGATTTTAATAATAAGATAATATAAATTAATTTGGGGGTAAGGGTCGTATTTAGTAGGTTTGTTGGTAGTATATATATAAAGTTAAGGTTTAAAAAAAAAAGGATTTATTAGGGTGTAGGGTGTGAATAATAAGTATTTAGTTGGTGAGTAAAGAGTAAAGATATTAAGTTTTTAAAAAAGATAAAAAGGTAATATTAAAATTTGTTGGTCTTGTTTTTAAAATAAATTTAAAATATTTTAATTAAGTTTAATTTGTAGTATTAAATTTAAATAAAGTATTGTATAATTATAGGGGTTAGATAATAAAGTTGGTTTAAAATTTAATTTAAAAGTAATATTTAATAATAGGTTTAATTAGTAAAGTGTTAAAGGTTGTGTGGTTAAAAAGTAAAGGTTATTGGTGGTAAGTTGGGGGTTATAATAGGGTAAATTGTAAATGTTTAAAGTGTTAATAAAAAGTTATAAAGTTAAAGATGTTTGGGTAATGGTTAAAATAAAGGGTATAGAATAAGTATAAGTAGGGTATGTAAGTGGTATAAGGTTGTAAAAGTATGTAAGTATTTGTTATTTTTAAGATGTTTAGTTGGTAAAAATAAGGGTTTAGTGTGTTAATTAAATGGGGTATAATTAAGTGTGTTGTTAGTTATAAAAGTGGTGTGTTCTGTAGTGTTTATAATATTATAGGTTAGAAAAGTTAAAGGTGTTAAGAGTATATGGGTAAATAGGGTATAAAAGAATAAAAGGATTTTAGGGGTTAATAAAAAAGTAGCTAAAAGGTAATTTGTAAAACTTGTTAATAAATTATGGTAATATTTCGTTTAGTATATAAAATAATATTGTAATTATAAAGAATTTACAAAGAGTAATAAAGATGGTGGGTAGGTGATAGTAATTATTAATATAGTGTTAGTATGGGTTTAATGTTGTAGGTTATATAATAAAGTAAATAGGGTAAATATAGGTTAAAGAGTTAACGATAAGGGTTAAATAACAGGTAGGGTGTTTGTAAGGGTTTAAAAGGTTAATGTTTAATAAAAAGTAAAGATGTAAATAAAGATTTAATTAGTGTTTTTTGGTGTGGTAGTGTTTAAAGATAATTGGTAAGGGTTAATTATAGGGTATAATGTTATCTAAAGGTAAACAGTTAGTAAATAACTAATAAAGGTGTGAGTAGTATAACGTTGTTTATAATGTAGGTAGTATGTTTTTACTTGAATGGTAGGTTAAATTTGTTATTATGGGTTTAAAAGCGGGTTTTAAGAGTTTAATAAAGATATTGTGTGTAGTAAGGTAAGGGGGGGATTTAGTATTTATTAGTATAATTGTAGTGTAATTAATAATTATTAAAAGTAATGGGTAAAAGTTATTTTAGTAAATTGTTGTAATAAAGGTAAGGTTAAGCGTTAATGGTTGTAAAAATGTTGTAAAAGTGTATGGGGGTGGGGTAAGTAGGGTAATTAAAGGTTATAATAAATTGGTAAGGGGTAGGTTTTAATGGATGTGTGTTATAAGTTGTAAGGGGTTATTGTGTATATGTGTATAAGATTAGTGTAGGGGTTAAGATGTATAGTTAAAGAGGTATTGGTGGGTTATTTTCGTAATAAAGTAATAGTAGTTAGTTATTACGTTAAAGATTTTTTATAGTAGGTTAAATGTTAATAGTTTTTTAATTAGGGAATCGTTAAGGGTATGGTAGTGTAAAGGTAGATTAGTAATAAGTAAAGTTAATTATATTGGGTAAGTATAATTTTAATAGTTTAAAAGTGTTATGAGTTTTGTAATAGGGGTAAAGTAATGTTAGAGTTGCAATAAAGATAGTAAATAAGTAGGTTGTAAAGGTTTGTAAAGATATAGGTAATTATAAAAGAATTAAATAGTGTTAGTAGTTGGGGTAGTAGGGTGGTAGAATGTAATTTTAAGGTGTTTTTTTAATTATTTAATGGTAAAGTGAGTTCTTTATAAGTAATAAGGTATATGTAATGTAGGGTGTGGTTTGTAATAATGTTTAAAGAATAGAAGGTTTTTTTAGGTATAAGTAAAGGATGTTAAAGATAATAATATGTTAAAAATTATTATTTAGTATAGTGTATATGGTGTAAGTAGAGTGGGTTAGGTATTAATAATGGTAATTTTATTATAATATTTGTATATTGGTTTAATGTAAAGTGTGGTAGGTATAGGGGTTAATGTTTAAAGTTATAGAAGATATGGTATAATTATTAAAGTTAGGTTATTGGTTGTTTATGTTGTAAGGTGTAATAATGTGTTTAAATAAATTAGGTATATGGATAAATATATAATAAACGGGTAATTAAATAAGATTAAGGGGTATTAATATAAGTGGGGTTTAAATGGTAGTTACTTATATTTGGGTATAAATAAGTAATAGTATTTTTATTTAAAAATTGTGTTAATTAAGCGTGTTTTTGTTGAGTATAATAAATAGTAAAGGTAATTAAGTTATGTAGTGGTTAGGGTAAGGTTAAAAAAGTTAATTAATATAGTAAAGTTTAATATAATAGGAAAATTAGGGTTGAATGTGTAATTTGTAATTAGGTAATTTAAAAGGGTATTTAAAAATGGGGTATAAATATTGTGTATTTGGTAAATGTCGTTTTAAAGTTATAATTTTGTTAGTGGTGGGTTTAATTAGTGATGAGTATTGTGTGGTTTATATGTAGGTATAAGTGGGAAGTGTGAAGGTTTATGAGGTTGGGGGTGGGAAAAAGTGGTGGTATGAGTATTGTTTATTATATATAAGGTGGTATTAGGGTGTGATGTTTAAAGTTTTAAATATGAATAATTTATAGTAAAATATAAAAATAGTAAGAAGGTGTTGGTAATATGTACGAATAATGGGTTAAGTTTAATTAATTAAATGTTGGTAGGTGTATATTAGTAAAGGTAGAGTGTGGTGGGGTAAAGCGGGGTTTGCGTATGTAGGATTGTGTTAATGTATTGGGAAAGGAGGGGTAAGTTATAATGTGTATTATTATGTGAGGTGTTGGGGTTTATGTGTAGGGGTAGTAGTAATAAGGAAGGTATTAATAGTTGGTTAATATAAATAAAGGAAGGGTATGTATAGTAATTTTAAAAAAATTGGGTAAAATATATATGTAAGTTGTTAAATATTTAAATAGTGTTAATTTTAGTATATGGTAATTGGGGTAGGTAATAATTTTGTTTAATGTTTTTAGAGTTGGGTAGTTTTATGTAGTTAGAATTATTTTGGGTTGGGTAAGGTGTATTATTGGGGGTGTAAGGTATTTGGTAAATTGGTATTTGTGTATTGGTAGTAAGGGGGTTATTATGGGTGGTGCGGAGAGGGTTTTTATATTGCGGGGTGGGGGTGGGGTTAGTGGGTATAGGGTTTGGTATGTTGTAGGGTTTAGGGGGTGTTGTGGGGGTTTATGTGCGTTGTTTTGGGTGGTAGGTTGGTAAGATATTGTTATGGGGGGTTTGAATTGGGGGGGTTGATTTTTTGAGTTGGTGGGGGGGATGTGTAATGGGTGTTGTGTTGCGGTTGGGCTTAGGTATTAGGGGGTGTGTGAGGGATTGTATGGGGGTTGGATAATTAAGGTTTTTGATATAGTTTTTGGGTTTTTTTTTTTAATTTTATTGGATGGTTGGTGTTGGGGGTGTTGGTGGTTTTTGTTTGGTTTGGGGGGGTGGGATGTATGTAGGTTTATGTGGTGGGGGAGGGGGGTTATTGCAGAGGGTTTAGGGTGTGTGACGAGGTTAAGTTTGGGGGGGATGTATTAGTGGGGGTATGTTGGGTCAGGGGTTTTTGGGGTGATTGTTGAGGTGAGTGAATATTATAGTTTGATTGTGAAGGTGTAGGTGTATTTATGAGGGTATGATTAGAAATTATGATTGGTGTATGGATGTTGGGGGGGGTAAAAAGGGGTTGGTTATTGTTTTGGTTTTGTGTGTTGGGGTGGGATTAGTGGGTGAGTTTAAGATGTTATAATAGTATTGTGTTTATTATAGGTAATAGTAAGGTATAATTAAGATTTGGGAATGAGGTGTTTTTGTTGATGATTGTAATATAAATATATATTTAAGGGGTTATTTATATATAAATGTAGTTATTAGGGTTATATAGGTTTTGTTTATTAATTTATTAAGTTGGTGGTGTGGTATAATAAAAAGTTAGTGTGTAGGTAGAGTGGGGTTTGTGTGATTTATTGTTAGATTATAGTAATTATTGTTTTATTAGGTTATGTGGTGGTATAAAGATGAATTATTTGTAATTGTGGGGTAAAATAGTTTTTGTATAATGAATTATTGGGGGGTTGTGTAGTGGGAAGTATTTTTAAGTTTTGGGGGGGGTGTTGTTGATTTTAAAGTGGTTTTTGGGTTAAGGTGAAAGTTAAATTATTTTTTTAATGTGTTGGGTGAAAGTTGGTTAGTGTGTTACCTAAAGAGGTGAAGGGTAGGTGTGTAGTAGTTTATTGTGTTGGAATTAATCGTTGGGCGTTGGTTGTAGTTGTGGTTGATAGTGGGGGTATGTTTTGTTGTAAGTTTATATGTAGGGGGTATTTGGGAATTTATTGATTATTAGTCGGGGAATATAATAGTGTTAAAGGTAAATGTTTTAATTATAAATTTAGTTTTGGAATAGAAGTAAAAGCGGTGTATGGTGTGGTGTTGTTTTTTTAATAGGGTATTATGGGTGGATATGATTGTTTTAGGGTTAGGATGTGTAGTTATAAGTTGTAAAAAGTATAAAGGTATGTTGAATGGTGATAGGTAAGGGTTATTTAAGGATGTGTGTAATGGGGGTTTATGTTTGTGTTGTGTATGTATTTGGGGGGGGTGTTTTGTTGTTTTGTAGAGATAAAATAGTTGGGAAATTTAGGTGGGGTTATTTGTTATTTGGGTTAATATGTGTAGGTGATGGGTTGGTAAGTTATAAGGGTTAGCGGGGGGTGGTGTGGTTGGTTTATAAGTGAATTGTTGGGTGGGATGTTGTTGGTGTAGTTTTTTAGGTGATAATTGAGTTTTATGTTTTGGTGTCTTTTAATAAAAAATAAAGGGATTATGTGGTGGGTATGGTTTTTTGAAGAATATTATTGTGGTTGTATAATTTGTTGAAAGGGTGTATAGAGTTGTAGTTAGTGGGGGGTATTTTTGTTTAATTGTGTAATGTATAAAAATGTGGGTTATAGTTAGTTGTTGTGTTTATAGTATAGAGTTTATTTATAAAGGGGGGTGTTTTTGTGGTTTTATTATATTGGTAATATATTATGATGTGTTGGTTATTGATATATTGGAGTGGGGGGTGTAGTTGGTATGTTGTGGTTATTGATATGGGTGGTTTTGGTGGGTAGGGGGTGGGTGTATAGGTTGGTGGGCGGAGGGGTGTGGTGGGAATGTGGTTATGATGGGATTTGGGTATTGGGGAAGGGGATTGGATAGGTGATGGGTTTTGGGTGTGTGATGGGGTGGTGGGGGGTATTTATGTGGTGTGGTGTGTGTATATGTGGGGGTTTGGGGTTTAAAAAAGTTATAGTTATTGGGTGGTAATATAGTAATGTGGTCTAATAAGGGTGTTGGGGGTTTTTAAAGGTTAGGTATAGATGTATTAGGGGTAGTTTATGTGGGGGGGTATTTTATTTGGTTTATATGTTTTGGTTTTTTGGTATGGTATAGTTGGATAGGTGTGGGTTTTTTATAGTGGGGGGATGTGGGGGGTGTCATGGTACTATATTTTTGGGTTTGTTATTGTTTTTTGTAGGTTAAATTTAGTGTAAAGTTTTTATGTAGTGTAAAAAGGTTATATAATATAAAGATACAAATTTGGAAATCACTATGACTGTTGCAAGCGAGGTACAATTACCACATGGAACGCATGTCCAAAGATACAATATTTTCACAAAGGGATAATGGATTCCTGACGAATTAATACCCCCTGCGTATCATTATACGCAGACATGGAATGCTACATTTGATGATATCATCACAAGCCAGCAGCATTATCCTGCTATGACGGTATGGCCTTGACCCACTTTAGGAATTGACTACACCAAAATGCCTACTTGGCAAGGTGGAAGATTGTATTTCATAATTTCTAGCATTTCTCGATTAAGCTGCTATAATTTCAAACAATCATATGATTCCCAATTGACAGCGTAAGTCACTACATATGTCTGATGAAGACAAACAAGAAATTTGAAAGTTGCACATCGTGCCCTAAAATGTATTAAAACGTTCTTGATGATGCTACAAATTAAGAAAACGTGCGTGATCATGATCACCATCACTTGTAAATTTAGAAAACGGCCACTCTGCTCAAATGTAACTATTGTTCCATTAGGATGAGACGTCGTGTATACTTCCCGTCATTTTTCAGTAACTTTACGGGCTTATGACAGGTTTATATGCTCATAAAAGGAGGTTGAGCCAGATGAAATCGTGGCAGTTAAGTGTAAATAGCACAAACGATGAGAAAAAATTCATTTTTTGGGGGCCAGATGAAGACAAAAGTACCAGTAGATAAAACTAATTGAAAAATAAGACAGTCTTCATTCGAAATAAAAATTTTTAGATTCATTACCCAATTCATGTCAGCGTCACTTAGTTACACATCTGTGCGAAATCTCAAGTTTCTTCCCATAGTCAAACTTTGAAAGAAAAACCACTACTCAAACTTAACGGATGACATGATCACTCGCAAAGGATTCTTTTCTTATGCGTTATTTTAGCTCAATATGGTCTTAAAACTAAATGAAACAACCCTTCCTTCCATTGAACAAATTCAAAAAACGAATGTGACGGGGTGAACGATTTGTCCAGTAGAAGGACTATGAACATGTCAAGAGGCATGGTTTAAAATTTAATTGTAACACGTTTGGCGATATATATGCTTCGCTTACTATAGAATTAGATGTCATTTTGGTGGCTGATTTGTCTTTCAGGAATTTCGACGTAGTGGCATTAGAAGAAGACCAAATTAGATCCTATCCACCTTTGTCAGTCTTCCACGCCTGGTCCTTTATAAGCAGCCTCTTGTAAACAGCATGATGTGAGACCAATCCAATCTCTATACAAGAACCCGGAGATGGTATAACATATTTGATGCGCGGAATACGCTGGTGGTTTCTCACATTTGTGAATAAACAGAATAAAAATCTAAAACAGTAGGTAATGTTGTGTGTGTTGTATCTCCCCCCCCACCATATCCCACTACAAAGTACTTAATGACCATAAATAATTTTATTGGTGCAGTTACACTGTCGTCTAAAACCACTACCTCATTCCGAGTTTACGTTGGTTGTTAAAACTAGATGGCTTAGAGTATTACTCCAACCCTCCTGCAATCATTCTGAAGATTCCAGTATGAAGGTGATGTGATTGGGCTATTTATTTTGAAGTGGACATTGATTTTTATCCAAATAGCATTAAACAATAAAACTGCATGATTACCCCACTCGCACTGAATCTGGCGAAGTGACTTGAAGATATGTTTTCACCATTCATGTCACAATTTATCCATAATAACGTTAACAAGGAGTGTGGACAGCCAAGGTACAAAACCATGGCCGCAAACTTTTTACTCACCCAAATTGAATAAGAAAATTATCTCGTTACACTTCTGCATATTAAAAATTCTATTTTTTATAAATGGGCATGCTTCTAAAAGTCAGTCTCACCGGCATTCATCAAATTTAGACAGAAAGCCTTCCTACACCAACCTACATAGATTAGACAACTGTCCAAAAACGTGCACTCGACCCAAAATAAATTTTTGACAAAGGATTTTATAAATATAAGAATAAAACAGTCTATTCGGAAATAGACCATGGAGGATGTTTAGCAAAGTACGTATGAATTACCCAAATAGTCGTTGATGACACAAACAAATATCACAAATTGGACCTCATCACCCTCTTTTCATTGATACGAGGACATCACCGAAGAGGATCTTGTAGGTGTTTTAAATAGGATTAAATCAGATGTTGAGTTGTGCAAATACCCATCTATATTGGGCCAAGACGTTTTAGATTATTCCCAAGCTTGAAATGTATCAAATCTGCTACAAATATTAAAAACTATATGCCCTCTCGTATAATAGTGGTTCGCTGTGCTGGGTGGATTGGGAGGTGGGGGGTGGAGGTGGTGTGATTATAGAGTGGGTGGGGGATGTTGGGGTGGAGGGGGAGTGGTTGATAGTGGTGGGGGTTGTGTGGTGTGTGGTGGGTGGTGTGGGTTTGTTGGTGGGGGGGGGGGGGGGGTTGGGGGTGTTGTGGGGGGGGGGGGGGGGGGGGGGGGGGGGGGGGGGGGGGGGGGGGGGGGGTGGGGGGGGGTGGGGGGGGGGGGGGGGGGGGGTGTGGGGGGGGGGGGGGGGGGGGTTGTGGGGGGGGTGGGGGGTGGGGGGGGGGGGGGGGGGGGGGGGGGGGGGGGGGGGGGGGGTGGGGGGGGGGGGGGGGGGGGGGGGGGGGGGGGGGGGGGGGGGGGGGGGGGGGGGGGGGGGGGGGGGGGGGGGGGGGGGGGGGGGGGGGGGGGGTGGGGGGGGGGTGGGGGGGGGGGGGGGGGGGGGTGGGGGGGGGGGGGGGGGGGGTGGGGGGGGGGGGGGGGGGGGGTGGGGGGGGGGGGGGTGGGGGGGGGGTGGGGGGGGGGGGGGGGGGGGGGGTGGGGGGGGGGGGTGGGGGTGGGGGGGGGGGGGGGGGGGTGGGGGGGGGGTGGGGGGGGGGGGGGGGTGGGTGGGGGTGGGGGGGGGGGGGGGGTGGGGTGGGGGGGGGGGGGGGGGGGGGTGGGGGGGTGGGGTGGGGGGGGGTGGGGGGGGGGTGGGGGGGGGGGTGGGGGGGTGGGGGTGGGGGGGGGGGGGGTGGGGGGGGGGGGGGGGGGGGGGGTGGGGGGGGGGGGGTGGGGTGGGGGGGGGGGTGGGGGGTGGGGGTGTGGGGGGGGGGGGGGGGTGGGGTGGTGGGGGGTGGGGGGTGGGGGGGTGTGGGGGGGGGTGGTGGGGGTGGGGGGGGGTGGGGGGGGGGGGTGTGGGGGGGGGGGGGGTGGTGGGGGTGGGGGGGTGGGGGGGGGGGTGGGGGTGGGGTGGGGGGGGTGGGTGGGGGGGGTGGGGTGGGGGGGGGGGTGGGGGTGGGGGGTGGGGGGGGGGGGGGTGGGGGGGGGGGGGGGGGGTGGGGGGGGTGGGGTGGGGGGGTGGGGGGGGGGTGGGGGGGGGTGGGGGGGGGGGGGTGTGGGGGGGGTGGGGGGGGTGGGGGTGGGGGGGTGGGGGTGGGTGGGGGTGGGTGGGGGGGGGGGTGGTGGGGGGTGGGGGGGGTGGGGGGTGGGGTGGGGGGTGGGGGGGGGTGGTGGGGGTGTGGGGGGGGGTGGTGGGGGGTGGGGGGGGGTGGGGGGGGGTGGGGGGGGGGTGGGTGGGTGGGGGGGGGGTGTGGGGGGTGGGGGTGGGGTGGGTGGGGGGTGGGGGTGGGGGTGGGTGGGGGGGGGGGGGGGGTGGGGGGGTGGGGGGGGGGGGTGGGTGGGGGGGTGGGGGGGGGTGGGGGGGGGTGTGGGTGGGGGGGTGGGGGGTGGGTGGGGGGTGGGGTGGGGGGTGGGGGTGGGGGGGGGTGGGGTGGGGGGGGGGGTGTGGGGGGGGTGGGGGGGTGGGGGTGGGTGGGGGTGGGGGTGGGGTGGTGTGGGGGGTGGGGTGGGGGGGTGGGGGGGGGTGGGGTGGGGGGGTGTGGGTGGGTGGGGTGGGGGTGGTGGGGGGGGGGGGTGGTGGGGGTGGGGTGGTGGGGGGGTGGGTGGGGGGGGGTGTTGGGGTGGGTGGTGGGGGGGGGTGGGGGTGGGTGTGGGGGTGGGGGGGGTGGGGGGTGTGGGGGGGTGGGGTGGGGGGGGGTGGTGTGGGGGTGGGGGGGGGTGGGTGGTGGGGGGGGGGTGGGGTGGTGGGGGTGGGTGGGGGGGTGGGGGTGGGGTGGGGGTGGGGTGGGGGGGGTGTGTGGGGTGGTGGGGTGGTGGGTGGGGGGTGGGGGGGTGGTGGGGGGGTGGGGGGGTGGGGTGGGTGGGGGGTGGGTGGGTGGTGGGGTGGTGTGGGTGGGGGGTGGGGGGTGGGTGGGGGGTGGGGTGGTGGGGTGGGTGGGTGGGGGGGGTGTGGTGTGGGGGGGTGGGGGGTGGGGGTGGGGGGGGGGTTGGGGTGGGGTGGGTGGGGGGGTGTGGGTGGGGGGTGTGGGGGTGTGGGGGGTGGGTGGTGGTGTGGGGGGTGTGGTGGGTGTGGGGTGGGGGGGTGGGGTGGGGTGGTGGGGGGGTGGGGTGGGGGTGGGGGGGTGTGGTGGGGGTGGGTGGGGGGGGGGTGGGGTGGTGGGTGGGGGGTGGTGGGGTGGGGTGGGTGGGGTGTGGGGGTGGGGGGTGGGGGTGGGGTGGGGGTGGGTGGGGGTGGGGGGGTGGGTGGGTGGGGGTGGGGGGTGGGTGGTGGTGGGGGGTGGGTGGGTGGGGGTGGGGGTGGGTGGGGGGGGTGTGGGGGGTGGGTGGGGGTGGGGGTGGTGGTGGGGGGGTGGGGGGTGGGGGGTGGGGGTGTGGGTGGGGTGGGGGGTGGGGGTGGGTGGGGGGTGGGTGGGGTGGGGGTGGGTGGGGTGGGTGTGGGGGGGTGGTGGGGGGGTGGTGGGTGGGGGGTGGTGGGTGTGGGTGGGGGGTGGGGGGGTGGGGGTGTGGGTGGTGGGGGGGTGGGGGTGGGGGGTGTGGGTGGGGGGGGTGGGTGGGGGTGGGGGGGTGGGTGGTGGGGGGTGGGTGGGGTTGGTGGGGTGGTGGGTGGGGTGTGGTGGTGGGTGGGGTGGGGGTGGTGGGTGGGTGGGTGGGGTGGGGTGGGTGTGTGGGGGGTGGGTGGGGGTGGGGGGTGGGGGGTGGGTGGGGTGGGTGGTGGGTGGGGGGTGTGGGGGGGGGTGGGGGTGGGGTGGTGGGGGTGGTGGGTGGGGTGTGGGTGGTGGGTGGTGGGGGTGTGGGGGTGGTGGGGGTGGGGGGGTGTGGGTGTGGTGGGGTGGTGGGTGGGGTGTGGGGGGTGTGGTGTGTGGGTGGGGGTGGGTGTGGTGTGGGTGGTGGGGGGGTGGGGTGTGGTGGGTGTGGGGTGGTGGGTGTGGTGGGGGTGGGTGGGGTGGGTGGGGGTGGGTGGGGTTGGGTGGGGGGGGTGGTGTGGGTGGTGGGGGGGGTGTGGGGGTGGGTGGGTGGGTTGGGTGGGGGGGTGGTGGGGGGGTGGGGTGGTGGGGTGGGTGGGGTGGGTGGTGGTGGGGGTGGGGGGGGTGGGGTGTGGGTGTGGTGGGTGGTTGGGTGGGGTGTGGGTGGGGGGTGTGGTGGGGGTGGGGGTGGGGGGGGGTGGTGGGTGGGGGGTGGGGGGGGGTGGTGGGGGGGTGTGGGGGGGGGGTGGGTGGGGGTGGGGGGGTGGGGGGGGTGTGGTGGGGGTGGGGGGGGGGTGGGTGGGGGTGGGGTGGTGGGGTGTGGGGGTGGTGGGGTGGGTGGGGGTGGGGTGTGGGTGGGGTGTGGGGGGGGGTGGTGGTGGTGGGGGGGTGTGGGGTGGGGGTGGGTGGGGTGGTGGGGGGTTGGGGGGGTGGGGTGGGGTGGGGGTGTTGTTGGGGGGTGGTGTGGGGGTGGGGGTGGTGGGTGGGGTGGTGGGTGGGGTGGGGGTGTGGTGGGGGGGGGTGGGGGTTTGGTGGGGTGGGGTTTTGGGGGGGTGGGTGGTGTGGGGGGTGTGGTGGGTGGGGGGGTGGGGTGTGGGGGTTGGTGGGTGGTGGGGGTGGGTGGTGGGTGTTGGGTGTGGTGGTGGGGGTTTTGTGTGTGTTGTTTTGGGGGGTGATGGCTAATTTATATAGTCGGGTTTTGGATGGATGCCCATTCATTGGTTAGCACGGAGGTGTATTATGATTAGGTATTCTGTGATTGGCTTGCATTGATGTTGTGATTTTTGCCCTGGGGAGAGATGGTTGCGACGATGTTTTTTTGAGAATGAATGATTTTTTGATTTGGAAAAAATGTATGCAATTGATGGTTAGTTTTGATTTAGAGAATTTATGTTAGAGATTATAACTGATAGTGATTTAATTTAGATTATTTTTTAATTTTATAGATTTAGAAAGGATTATTTTAAAATAAAAAGGCTTGCTTTTAGATATTAGGAGGAACTTTAAGTTTATGGTGGATTGAGGGATGAATTGAGTGAAAATGGTATTCTTGATGTGGATTGTTTAATTTTGATATTGTGGAAAATTATGGTGGGTGCGAGATTGAAGATTAGATATTTAGAGGGATGTGATAAGGATTGATATATATGCTCGGGGTGAGGGGATTTAAAAGAGAGGATTGAATTTGTGATATATGAGATAGGTGGTCATACTGATTTGTGAGGGCCGAAGGATTTTTTTTTTTGGATACAGATAGTTTCTTTTTAGGAATTACCACTCAAAAAGATATAAATTTTTAATGAAGTAGGTAAGTCATTAGAACAAATATTTCGGATACAATCTAACTACATTCCCACGCATCCACTCTATTCCATACAGAATAAAGCCAAACTTGGTTGTTTTTAAGGATGAAACCAGCAGGAAAGGAAATAGATGAAATGATTCTCCTCCGTCCTTAAAATGTATTCCATGAAACTAAAAGATAAGTGCAGATAGTATTTAAGCGTGCTAAAGGTATATCAAAATCCATTGTTCTCCCCCCCCGTCTAATAATGAAACATCGGTCCTATAAGAAGGCCTATAAAAATAAAACTATAACGTTTGTCAATATGACAATCTTAAAATCTCAAGTTCATACTGTGAAAACGTACACGTTCAAGAAACGCGCACTTTCAGCATGGGAGGATAAGAGGTGTTGGATAGGACATAACACATCTCTTCCACATGGACATCCTGACACAAACATACCTCCACCCAAAAGAATAAAACTCACGCTACCACATTCAGGAGATGTTTTGACATAATCAACTTTAACTCAGTATTTTGATGTTGCTTTTTGTAGATATACATGGTTGTTTTATGTATCGCATGAGATCGTTTCTTCCTTGTGAATATATGCCTACAGTCAGCCCATTCCCCCTATATCTGTGAAAAGACTTTTTCATATACATATTTTTATTTCAATAAAACATATCACAATGGACTTCACTTTGTTTCCGAAACACTAAAGTTTAACGAGGGATTTAGTATTTTCACATGGATACACTCTTGTAAACCATTGGTAATTTTGATAGCAATAGAGGGTTAAGTTTGTTTGACGACGGGATGATAGAAAATAGATTCAAACATCTTCTCGACTATTCCATATGAAGCGTCTTTATCATGAATGAAATCACGTAAAATGTATTCTTTTTTCTCGCCAACAGAAATAGGTAAAATCAAATCACTTTGAATGTAAAGGTGTTGTTCATGTTTATCAAGTGTCATTGGTGTTTCTATACCAATCGTATGCGCAGCAGCAAAACACAGTTTGTAGCATTGAAAAAGCAAAGAGTTTTTTTCAAAATTTTTACTCAATTGACATTGATGTCATCACCCAGTTTCAGAACAACGCGTTTGATTTTCAATTGAAAAACGAAATGTGGGTGTGTCTTTGCATCATATTTACTTTTTCATCACATGCTTCAACTTCTGTTGTATATAAGGATTTACTACATGAATGAAGCTTTTCAACTGTATGATATAGACGCGGCATTATATTGATAGCAACTTTAGATTCTTCATAAGACTGGTAAATTTTCTTGATGCGATCGCATAGATGTCCCCACCATTCATCATTAACTGAATCAGCTTTAGTGTGATATTCATGAGAAGCATACACCACACCGCTTCCAATAATAGGCGTATAATGTCTTACAAAATGACGCAAGGTTGGAGAGAAATAAACTGTAAGTTTGTCATTATATTTCTGAATAACCAAATTATTTTTGTCCGCCATAATTTTCTCTCCATACTTCTTACCACAGTCTCATTCCATCGTTTTACTAACTCAATAAGTGATAAAGGTTGAACACCACGCTTTTTCAAAATGATGCGTTCTTCGCATTCTACAACATCTTCATCAAATATTTTTAATCTATAATGAAATTTGTTGATTCGATTTGAATAAACTTTTTTAACATTTGCAGTAGCAATTGACGTTAGATGTAGTCCAGGACCAAAACCAAGATGTGGATAGAATTCACTATCCAACCTCAGCGTAAGACCTTTAGTAAAAGAATGAAAGCGGAGGAACTGTCTCCCACTCCAATGATAGATAGTAAACTCATAAGCTTTCTGATTTTTATTCTTCATGATGGAAGTATTACCACTGTTGAATGCCTTAATAATTTTCTCATTCCCAAATGGCTCATAAGAATCTGATTTTATCTGAATCCATTCATAGTTCCACTTTCCATCTGATGTTAAATTGTATGGGACCTGAAATGCATTATTCATCGTTATTCCATCATGGGTGCGAGGAGTCAATATCATTTCTTCCAAATCATTCACATTCTGAATATTGCTATCATAGCAAATACTAGAAACGCCAACTTCCCATTCACCTTCTAAATGCAGTGGCCGATTTAATTCTACTCGATAGTCTGATGGTTTATTTTGGGAAATTTATTCATAGAAGCATTACTGGGCAAGTAGATTAGAAACGAGTCCTTATTTTCACTTTCCATATTATTCACATTGGAAAAATATATTAGCATACTTTTTGCATTAACTCTTCATTCGGAAATGAGTGTAATACTTGTCACAGCATCTTTATGAAAAGGAATCAACGCACCAGCATCATCATAAATGGCAATATCAATTTGTGGGATGTAGTTTGATTTCAGCTTTGTATAATGCACTTTCTTGAAAGTATGCTCAGATAAAATACTGCAGCTTTTTGGCTGGTATGGTATCATTGCTAGCAATGGAGCTTCAACATCTCCACACGTACATCTTCACCAATATTGGAATATATCTGAAAATAGTTAATACGACGCGATAGTGACATGTCTGCACTAGCTTTGGTTACAGTACCACTTTTAAAGATATTTTGATCAAAACCCAAAATGTCCATTAGAGTTTTTATCCATAATTAGTTCAATACCTTTTCCATTTATAGTGAGAGACAAAGTACCTTCTTTTTCAGAAAATGAAATATGTTGCTCATTAATCACTTCATTTAAATAATCTACAACCAATTTAACCGAAGTAATAATGCGAGGCATCAACACTCTTGTTTCATGTAAGAAACCACCAAAAGGCTCTACACACTTTCTGTATAAAGATACGGCCCATTTCTGAATCAAATTGATTTGACCTTTCACATGGTAAATGTTGCATATCAGATTTTCCATGAACAGCTGCAGAACGATGTCGTAAGAACTGATGAAAATCTTTTGAACAAACTAATACTAGATCATCATCATTTAATTTGCTTATTGCAATATGATTAGATGATTTAATATAAGTCAATGTTGCCACTTGTTTGTCATCAACTCGAAGGAGATAATTAAATTTCTTCAATAATGTTTCAGGAGTCATGTTTGTCTTTCTTGGCTTAATCACAATCTTCTTCACCAACGTCTTCTCATTTCTTGGAATAAGATCTACATAATAAGCTTCCTCTCGATATATTAACTGTTTATGACCACTTATGTGGTAATTAACGTTAAAATTATCATAGCTTGTTAAGGCGCTAGCGAGTAGCCTAAATCATTTCTTAAACTTGGACTTAAACCAACAATCCAATCTTTCTCAACTACATGATGTACATAATTATAATCATCATTGTGCGGAGTAAATTGGACAATATGTTTACACGCTTTATTCAAGAAATCATATATAAACTTTTTACATGATAAGAGATCTTTCTTTGGCCACTGTGGAATGTATACTCGGCACCCCTTTTCACATTGATAAGCAGCTGTACGCCTCATATTAATAGTCATCACCTCATGATCAAAAGTATAGACACAGTTGCTATAAACAAGTTGAGTGACACCCACTCCCCAATTCCCATTTAGCTGTTGTGCATGATCAATGGGAGTAGAAAAGAGTGCGGCTCGATTGCTAGTAAATCTCTTTGTAGCCGCATTGCTAAGCAAAATATGATAATACGACATTTTTATATTGCTAATCTGCAACTTTGCATAACATCATGAAGACTTGGATTTTGGACTCTCTACAATATATCAGAGTTGATCGTGATGGAAACGTACATTTCAAAAATTCTCATGGTCATACATCAAGAGGAATTACATTAACATGGCGACAATTTGTCAACCTCAATGATATCATGAGGGATTTGGAATATTTTGAAACATTAAGATTCATCTCCTTGGGTGATCAAGTTTGGCTTCAACATTACAGAAATGAAATTCAAATCTACCATTCTCATTCCGCAAACTGTTTCTCATTTCGCAAATACAATTGGGAGAAGTATAGAAGATACATACATCGCTCCATCATGACATTTATTCGTCGTGAGTTCATCGCCCTACTATGCAAATCTTAATCAGATATGACTACCACGCACCATGAGTTGGAAATTAGATTCCCTACAACGTATTAAAACGGATCATGATCGAAACGTCTATTTCAAAGATTCAACTGGAAATGTGAGAAGAGAGTTTGTTTTATCTTATCGTCATTTTCAATCTCTACATCATATCATGAAGGACTTGAAATACTTCTATATGAAAAGACATTCACGTATTGGAAATCGCATCTGGCTGCGCGTCAACAATCGGCGAATTCAACTCTATCATTCCCAACTTCATACTAACTTCACATTTCATCAAGGTAGTTGGGAAAAGTATAAAAGGAAGGTACATCGCTCAATTTACTCATTCTTTCATCATGAAGCGCCATCGCTACACCATCGTCAACATTCTCCGTCGCTTCAGACTCTACACCAAAATCGATCTCACAACATTACGCCAACAGCTTCCAAACAGCAAGTATTACCCGGGCCGTCCTCAAATGTTAGTGGTGAAGATGAACAATTCACGGAATCTTCAACTCTTCCCAAATGGGACTGTACAGATTCTCGGCGCCCTTTCTCATTCATCGGCGCAGTCAATGCGCTTAGAGCTACAAAGACTACTACGTGGATATGGAAAGAGGGAGAGGTGTGTGATGTCGAATCTGACTGTGGACAATATGGTGATCTCTACTCAATTGAGTGACAGTCTATCATTTTTGAAGATTCGTACCAGCAGTTACAGTTTGTGTTATGAAACCGAACTTTTTCCTGCAGCTCTCATTAGTTGTTGGTTGCCTGTGCATGTGGCAATCTTTCATAATAGTAAAGTGATCATTACTGGACTAAAATCTCATGAACAAGCAAATATGATCCTAGACTATCTCATTGAGTATGTACGTACCCAGCGGATTGTAAAATAAAAAACAATTTTTTCCAACATGATGTTTTTATTTCAAATCATGATAGAACTTACAAATCATTTTTTCATTAGAGGATGGATTACATGAAAAGTTTTGAATAACAGATGCAAATCGAGATACATGTAAACGTTTTAAGATGAAGTACAGTACAAAAGCACCACACGTTGATGAAAGTGGATGTTGTAGTATGCGTTCATTTCGCTGATATTGACGCGTATGTTTCTCAACCACTGCTGTGTTGGTATATTTGGAGGTTGAGCAAGAGAGTCAAATAGTTCACCACGTCGGTCTTCTCCAATAAAGATCGCTTTCCAATGCTCACCGCCTAAATTCTGTGAATGAGTGTTTAGCACAATAAAGATGGGATAGTGATTTACTGCAGGTGGTAAGGTATCGAGTGAATAGACATTATCGAAAGCTTTCAACGTCGCTTCGTCTGC
Organism: Prostheceraeus crozeri; assembly: GCA_907163375.1. Classification (NCBI taxonomy): domain Eukaryota; kingdom Metazoa; phylum Platyhelminthes; order Polycladida; family Euryleptidae; genus Prostheceraeus; species Prostheceraeus crozeri. The sequence goes on from CAJQUW010003893.1 coordinate 63,609, forward strand.
ATTACGCTGCACTTTAGTCTTAATATCGTCAGCAGTCAACCAACTCATTAACGATTATACTGAAGAATCACGTCACGATACTTTGTAATTTCAATATTTGAATCGAAGACTGCATAAATTAATACATTGATCGTCTCAGGTAGTGTTCTTTTGAACGTCAAATCCAAACGAATATTATGAGGCACGTTCGCTTGACGATAGGGTGCACTAATATCGCTGTCAGCAGTCAAATCAAATGCATAAATAGTATATCCACTCTTAAACTCTTTCATAGTCAGTCCGTTGGTATCATCCGTATTGTAAAAGCCAAAGACATCCATAAAATCAACATAACTGCATAAATTGATCCGAAGCAAAATCTGGTTTGTAGGGTGGACCAGGATGACTCACACCATTTACACGTAAAGCAATTTCACTTAACTGATTGTGTTTAAAATTGAAAGGATTCTTCTTTATATTACCATTAAATGCATCATTTTCAACCATTGCCACCATGAGGAGCTTCGGTGCTTCCGATGGAAAGAGGCCATCTTTCATGAAACTCTTTTGATCTTTCGGACTTGTAAAGGTGAGAAGCTTTGTATGCTGAACGGGGTAAATGGCATTTTGGCGGTTAAGACCTTCAGCATGCCCTCTAATGACACTTGGATTCGGTACTACTCGACGAATGTAAAGTGCAATATCTTCCACATGAATTCTAAAATTGTCAACTTTAGCAAATGCATTCAGCGCAAATTCAGGCTTATTCAATGTCAGCTTGAGTCGCATGCTGGTATTACACAGTAAAAACTTTGACTGTCTAAAGAAGTCTAAATTCAGCGGACCATATAGCTGACATACTCTACTATCTTTAATCATAGCAGATCGCTTTACAAAGCCACTGTTTGTTTCAACATCAAATTTTCCTGCTTCATCTCTGTACCATCCCATGGCTTCCATATGACTTTTTTGTGCTGCTGGATGAAACTGTGATACATGATTGAAATATGATTTATAGGGATAATCGCTTTGACCACCTTCCACCTGCTGCTCTCCAATCGTTAGAGAAACATCGCGAAGTAATGTAGTCAATGGTAAATTGTTCAGTCCAACTTTATGTGCATCGTCAATAGCAGTTCCATCTGCTTGCTGAATTCTAAACCTCAAATCAAGCATCGCATAACTCAAATCTATGTAGTCATCACTACCACCAGGAATAACAAATTCAATGGGGCCAGCATTCTCAGCTGGTCGAGGATGATAATCTACAATACTTGAACTAAGAATATCTGTCTGTATGGCTTGTTGATCGAACAAACAAAAACCGGAAGTTTTACACTCCATGATTAGAAGTTATAGCCGCGTCGTCGTTTTAGCGCTGATGAAATGATTAGAGCCTCTTTATTTTTTTTTGTTTGGGCGGGGGGGGGCGACGTTTGCGTGAATGCCTTTTGACTGAAGATCGCACCTTACCAGCTCCGCGATGTTTCCTCCTTCCTTTATTCATTCGTTTAGGTGATTTCTTTCCTTGAGTAACACCAGCAATGGTCTGCTTCAATGTTTTTAAACCGCGTTCCTTCCCACGATTCAACAAACTGCTCTTAAAACTTCTACCTCTGGAAAGATCACTAGCAACATCACCAGCAAATCCAACGGCATTACTTTAAACATTTCGTTTTAAAGATCTACCGACATTGGATATGAGAGGTGCTACAACAGATTTCAGTGCACCAAGTATGCTAACTCCACGTTGGCGGCGAGCGCCGATGTAAATTTGTCCTCCACCACTTACATAGGAGGGTCGTGAATAAAATGAGGCAGTTGGATTCATAGCTCAAACCCTAAACATTGTTAGTTACAACTTTGCATGAATCACTGTCGATCACTTAGATGAAAGATGTCGGCACGACGCATCCAAGAGTTCATACTTGAAAAAAAATAAAATGAAAAAGGATAACCAGTCCATTTAACAAGACACCATTCTTCACCTTGCCGTTTTTTACATCGAATGATTTTTCTCTACCAAATATGTTTCACTTTCAGTGGACTACCTCAATCTCATCGCGGTAAAAGCTACCCTCAATTTCTTCATTATCGTAATCTTTCAACTTGTAGGTGGTCGGAGAGTCTTTTTGATTAATCCTTGATACTGTAAATACCTCTCTGTCCAATTCGGGAGGTACCCTTTAGCAAAAAACACTTTTCACTTTTGAGATACGAACTTTATCGCCAATTTTCAATCACTTTTTCACATGAGTGCGTTTACGTTGGAATGATTCGGCGCACTTTATCTACATTTGTCAGCATTTACATCTACTGGTCTGAGTCCAATAGAACGATGGATAGAGTGATTGTAGGCATGGAGTGTATCTTGTAGAACCTTTGTCCAATTTTGTGTCAAGTTGGCAGTTAAAATGTCGCACACAGCGATTTTTTAATGTGCGATTTAAAAACGTTCAACGATGTGCAGCTTTATTAAGCGCTCTTTACACTAAACAACTCAATGTCATGCCTCTCAAATAATCTTGTCACATGCTGATTTTCAAACTCTTTTCCTTGATCACTCTGAATTCTTTTTGGAATTCGACCTTCTCGAAAAATTGTTTGGAATGCTTTTGCTACTCCTTTCCCTTCTTTAGTTTTTAAAGGTTGAGCCCACGCATAACGCGAGAAAATATCAATGACGGTTTAAATAAAATTATTGCCCGAGTTTATGTTTGAAATGGAGGCAAACATCACACAAATCTGCTTGCCACTGTTCATCGATGTCATGAACAATATAATGGCGGGTGCGGTACTTCTTTTTCGGTTGTTTGTGGAGTGTATAGGTAGCCTGACCCTTTAACCATCGTTTCACTTGTGATTGTGGAAGACCACTCGCTTTTGATAATTTCTTGATAGATGCAAATCCTGCCGGATGTTTTACATCATAATAGATTGACTTCAAACGTTCAGTCGATGACGGCTGACTCTTTTTCCCCTTTCTCATCTTTTTGTTTTCTTGCCTTTCTACATTTACAACAACTGCAGCATTTAGCTTTAGCGGTTTTGCGATCGTGTTCACATTGCTTAGGGGTTTCATTATGAGAGCTGGCGCAGCAAGTGCAAGTGACAACGACATTCACCTCTGGCGGCTCATTACATGGCAAGCAACACATCTGCTTCATATTAATAGTCTGAGAACATGTATTTCCTAGGAGGAGCTGTTTTACGTTTTCCTTTTACCAGTTTTAGTGGCGATGTAGATCTACGTCGAGTTCTTCCTCTTGTTTGCTTAGTGAGTGTGGGAGGGGATGTAGCAGGTGACGTCTTAAACCAATTTGTTGGCATTTTCATCGTCTGAAGCATTGGAGTAGTAGCCATGTTGAATCAAGTTCTTTCAATGTCTCATTATTTAAAGCAAATTTTGGCACATTATGCTTTTTCAATAGTTTAAGAAAGTATGACCAACCAGGTGGAACATAGCCCTGACGGCGCTTTCTACGTGTCGCATACTGAATCAAGTCTTCATAACGTGAAGCATCAATCACTTTATTTTCATCTGTAATGATTTCTCCTCTATCATTTACATTGAGATGGGGTTCAATACTGTTGAAAAGAGATATGGCATGTGCGCGAGATGCTAAAGGTGTAGCAGTCGATACAGAGTCACGCATCTTATTCTTCAAGTTTTTCAATTGCTCAACAGTTTCCGATTGTAATAATACAGCACGATGTGGATCTTTGATGTGAACATTTTGCTGATAATCTATTTCTTTCCTAGTACATTTGATTTGCAAGAGGTTGCTTTACTTGCTGCATGGCAGTCAATTGTACATATTCATCCTGAGGAATAACAATCATGCGAGAATAAGAACTCATAGTTTGTAGATAATCATGGGAGTTTTCAAAATATCACTTCGAAATCTAAATTCTTCCGGACACTCTTGCGTAAAGTCAATGAATAAGTAACCGTATGGTTTTTCAGTAGCTGCTTGAAAAATTTCAATTAAGGCTTTTGATCCTCTGGGTGCAACTTGTCGCGCTAAAATTTCAAATTGACTTTTATCTCGCGGTTCTTGAAAATAGCATAATAGTGTGTATTCAGGTTTCGTGTACGAGCTTCTTTTCCATCAGGAAACAAATTTTGTGTAATATAGATGATAAAACACCTTTTATGGTGTGCTGCGCGAGTGAACATATCTGTAACATCTTTTGAATTCTTACTTTCTTTTAATAAATCATCCAATACAACAACATCATTAGACTGAAGTTTATCCACTGGAATAATTCCTCATGTCGAATAAAGTTGCGGACTTTGCAATTCTGAAACAGCGACGGTTGATAAATACCATAACACCAAATCACTCGATTGATAGGTTCCTTAAACCACTCCCTTCTTTTATCCAATAAATTCAGCGTGAAAACAGTTTTACCTGCATGAGATGGACCTGATACAGTCAGAACTTTATCACATTGAAGTCTGAAATCCATTTTATTACTTTGAGATTCAACATTTGCATAATTAACGCTTAGAGCCAAAAGATAAAAGCGAAAAAAAGAATAAAAAGAAAAAGGATATTTCCCAATAGGTTGCCACGGCAGGAGCTATATTGGAAGTATTGCTGAAAGGAAACCGCCCTTTTGTGTTAGGAGTTTTCCTCTTTCTTTGAAGGGCGAACTTTAGGATTGGAGGATGAAACGCAATTTCGTTAGCATATCGCTTAAGTAACTTTCGTTGTTTTGGCGCTAATTTCTTCGTCTCAACTTCCTCACATGAAGAAATAAATTTCACAAATGAATTTATCGTTAGCATGTCGTATAGCATTGTATCGCTGATTTGCTTTCATTCGTCGGAGAGCTTGAATGGCTGAGAAAACTTTTGACTTTTAGTTTCGTCATTTTACGTTTCGCCATTTTCCGTGTTAGTCTTTGCTAAAACCTATCTTTACCACATTTGCATTAGGTACTAAACTATTGCGACATAAGTGACACTCGAAATGAGCAATGTCACAGTGGTTACTTGCAAAGTTGAATGCAATTACGTATGAAACAGCGTTGACAAAAGCATGCTTACATCTCTTGAAGATGCGCTTTTCATTTCCATCCTTTCGCTTACATACATCGCAACACATAGTTTCAACGTTTACTGATGTCTATAGCAAAGGTTCTTTTTGAAGATATGAATTTGCTAGCCTTTTCTAAATAATAGACGCATGTACAGAAGGAATATACTTCGAGAGTGAGCAGACATAGCTCGAAAACCAGTTGTGCTACAATCAAGTACCACTGCATTTTCAATTTTTCTTTATGGAAAGTTGAATGTGAATATCTGAAATCGCTTCAATCACTAGACTGCTACCATGATGGTTAAATGCGTTAAGACGTTCAGCAATTTTTATTCATATGTCCTTTTTAAAATATTCTTCGGCGGGTGATTACCACTTCCATTGAATAAGAAGCAAAATGGAAAGAGCGGACTTTCCACCTCTTCCTTTCCAAAATGACCTAAACTTAATTTTCGCAACTAATCGCGCCATGACAATGCTATCATGAGGAATGTATTCATTAACTCTAGAAATAGAGTGCTAGCTTCATCGACCACTGCTTCGGATGTCGGTCTCATCTTTATGAAAAATTTATTCACGATAATCTATGAACAGCTCCTTTTAAGCTTTGTGAGGCTCCTATGAAAACGTAATGTTCCGCAGTCGTTTGAGAAAGATCATGATCGCCCTTTTAACTAACCATCCATTGCATGAATGAAACAACAAAATCTCTTTCATAAGTAACATTTATTGAATAACGGTAACAAGCATGGCATTATATAATCAATGGTTTGAAAGAGATAAAGTAAAATAGATAAGCTGATAACTTATCATTACAGCGAGCAATGATAACCATACAGGACTTTGGCAGTGTTGAGGTAAGGAGGAAAGAAGCATTGGTTATGAACGTAGCTACTACAACGAACAGACAAAATAGGAACACACAAATCCTTAAACCGTTTCGTGACTTCATGATAATGTTGATTCACTCTACTATCCCAAGGCGGGAGCAAAATATCATCAATGATTAGATTGGGAAATACTTTCCTCTCCTTACCAGGATTATTACAAAAGAGGCGTATAACATTGAAAGCAGCTAACCATCGTTTAAAGTCAATAAAGAAGAGGCCACTTTCACAAGAAAAGCCAATAGTCTTGCAAATATTTCAGATTAAGTCCATGAATGTGTTTTCTCGCCCATTGATCAACATTGGGATCGCAGTTGGCATGTTTGATGATAGACACTAACAATTGATATGTCCAATTGTTGCAATAGCAATTAAGCACTGAGCTCCTGTACAGGTTCACCTCACAATCCATAAAAAATGATGATAGAAGCCTAAAAAACGGAAATTTACACATCTAAGGAATACGTTCTTTCTATAACATATTACAAATGAAGAAATGAAGAATTACATCGATGCTTTTCACGACAATAATACACAAATGATATGATGGCAACGAAGAAGTAAAATGTATCTATAAGACCACGTCTACGACACTCAAAGCACATAAGCGAATTGTCATAGGGTAGATAGGATGTTAGGAAAGGACTAGCAATTCTCCTTCTTTGATTTGCGTTTTTGATGTAGCATTCTTCTCCGACTTGCGCTTCGTACCACTGCTGTTAAGGATTTGATCAATTTTGTCGTCCACGTTGGGTGGTTTCGGAATATATAGGATGGATTCCATATGCATGGAGAGAGAGGCTATTTTATTATCCTTGTGTCGACCATAATATAGCCCATTAACTTTGAAAAGGATATCCCAAGTACCTTCTCCGAGCTCATCACATCTGATGTGTATTGAATGATCTCCATCCTTCTTATAGTAAGTACACCAATGTGATACCGGTAGGCAAATGTGATTACCATCCCAAATCTTTCTATAGGGAGTATCCTTGTCATCTCTCGCCTTCCACTCTTGAGCAAGAGGAGTAGGAAAGTCCATATTTAATGTCACGTACTCCTCAATAATATCAAGTTGGTGGCGAATGTACGGACTCACGGGGATCAGTATGTAGTCCCCATACTGATTGTGCATTATCTTGACATCCGTGGAAGGGAGCATTCCCGTTTGGAGTACTACGCTATGATCATCATAACGCAAGGCTTGTTTAAATTTACGCTGTAGCGGTGTAGGATTATGTACCATGGATGTTTCTTCCACTGGCCTCAGTTTGTAGATGATCTGACCGTAGCGAACCTTGTACCGTTTGGACCGCCTATTTTGTTCTCTACTAGTGCAGCAGTGCTGGAGTAGATGCCTGAAATGAAAAAAGATTGTATTAAGTTTAGTTCAAGGGAGGGAGAGGGTGGGAAAGTTAGCGACTTACCATTTTAGTTGGGTATAGAAAAGGGAAACTAGAGAGAGAGAAAATGTGCGTCCGTCACTCGTGTGATTCAACGATGGAATGATTCTCACTGTGGAAGGCTCGCTATTTATAAAGAAATGCTTGATTCTCATTGGATGATGATCCTCATTGGACAATAACATCAAGCTGATTCCAAATCTGAAATCCGTTTTCCAATCCGATGCTTCGTTTTGAAGCTACAGCCCAAAACGTCCCAAATTCTAACTCTGTCGTTTTTCGCCAATGTCCCAAAATCTTAAATGGCGTCTCACATCTAATCGAAGACAGATAGGAACAAGCCGATTCTTTCAGTGAATTTGTCTCACTCTTAGCTTTCAAACGAGCTATCGCACGACAAAATCCGTCCACTGGAACCAAAGTTAGAAGATTGCTGTCGGGGGGGGGGGTCAGTGAAATTTGATGAAAAATGTTTTGGTGGCGGTCCCAGGTCGAAATTCCACACTTTGGAAAATTTTCAAAATTTTACCCATACAAAGCCACTCTGACGCTTAGGATTTTTTCAGGTGAGCGAGCTCCGACCTAAAATCTTGTAACCGCTCTAACTTTTGAACGAAGACAGATAGGAACAAGCCGATTCTTTCACTGAATTTGTCTCACTCTTAGCTTTCAAACGAGCTATCGCACGACAAAATCCGTCCACTGAAAGCCAAAATCGAAGCAAGCTGTCCAGGGGGGGGGGACGTCAGCCGAAAATTTTTTCTCTCCGATTGACTTGAAACTCACCCTACCGATGCAGAATTTCACGCTGAATACGAATCCGACCTCCGTTTTCTCATCCGACCACTCCTTCCACTCGAAACAACCCATTTTACAACCCAACATTCAGCAGATTGCACGAAAAACATCACACACTATAGCCTCAAGACTAATCCTGGCGGTCGCCCACGTCAACCTAGACGGTCGCCCACGTCAACCAGGCGGTCGGACCAACTCACCCGAGTCTCACACTCTGTCGTTGCAGAGGGGGGGGGAGTCAGCGAACATGTTGTGAACGTGAACCCACCTGGCCGGCACACCACGACAGACCACAACCTCTGTCGTTCCAGAGGGGGGGGACTCAGACCCGAAGCACCACGGCGGCCGACCACGACACTCTGCCGTGCCAGAGGGGGGGGGGGACGTCAGCGATGGCGGCCATCTTGCGCTATCCAGAAGTGGAGTTTTACTTACTACT
>CAJQUW010003894.1:0-36937 GCA_907163375.1 Prostheceraeus crozeri
CTAGACTATCTCATGTTGAGTATGTACGTACCCAGCGGATTGTAAAATAAAAAACAATTTTTCCAACATGATGTTTTTATTTCAAATCATGATAGAACTTACAAATCATTTTTTCATTAGAGGATGGATTACATGAAAAGTTTTGAATAACAGATGCAAATCGAGATACATGTAAACGTCTTAAGATGAAGTACAGTACAAAAGCACCACACGTTGATGAAAGTGGATGTTGTAGTATGCGTTCATTTCGCTGATATTGACGCGCATGTTTTCTCAACCACTGCTGTGTTGGTATATTTGGAGGTTGAGCAAGAGAGTCAAATAGTTCACCACGTCGGTCTTCTCCAATAAAGATCGCTTTCCAATGCTCACCGCCTAAATTCTGTGAATGAGTGTTTAGCACAATAAAGATGGGATAGTGATTTACTGCTGGTGGTAAGGTATCGAGTGAATAGACATTATCGAAAGCTTTCAACGTCGCTTCGTCTGCATTACGCTGCACTTTAGTCTTAATATCGTCAGCAGTCAACCAACTCATTTAACGATTATACTGAAGAATCACGTCACGATACTTTGTAATTTCAATATTTGAATCGAAGACTGCATAAATTAATACATTGATCGTCTCAGGTAGTGTTCTTTTGAACGTCAAATCCAAACGAATATTATGAGGCACGTTCGCTTGACGATAGGGTGCACTAATATCGCTGTCAGCAGTCAAATCAAATGCATAAATAGTATATCCACTCTTAAACTCTTTCATAGTAGTCAGTCCGTTGGTGTCATCCGTATTGTAAAGCCAAAGACATCCATAAAATCAACATAACTGCGCATAAATTGATCCGAAGCAAAATCTGGTTTGTAGGGTGGACCAGGATGACTCACACCATTTACACGTAAAGCAATTTCACTTAACTGATTGTGTTTAAAATTGAAAGGATTCTTCTTTATAATACCATTAAATGCATCATTTTCAACCATTGCCACCATGAGGAGCTTCGGTGCTTCCGATGGAAAGAGGCCATCTTTCATGAAACTCTTTTGATCTTTCGGAATTGTAAAGGTGAGAAGCTTTGTATGCTGAACGGGGTAAATGGCATTTTGGCGGTTAAGGCCTTCAGCATGCCCTCTAATGACACTTGGATTCGGTACTACTCGACGAATGTAAAGTGCAATATCTTCCACATGAATTCTAAAATTGTCAACTTTAGCAAATGCATTCAGCGCAAATTCAGGCTTATTCAATGTCAGCTTGAGTCGCATGCTGGTATTACACAGTAAAAACTTTGACTGTCTAAAGAAGTCTAAATTCAGCGGACCATATAGCTGACATACTCTACTATCTTTAATCATAGCAGATCGCTTTACAAAGCCACTGTTTGTTTCAGCATCAAATTTTCCTGCTTCATCTCTGTACCATCCCATGGCTTCCATATGACTTTTTTGTGCTGCTGGATGAAACTGTGATACATGATTGAAATATGATTTATAGGGATAATCGCTTTGACCACCTTCCACCTGCTGCTCTCCAATCGTTAGAGAAATATCGCGAAGTAATGTAGTCAATGGTAAATTGTTCAGTCCAACTTTATGTGCATCGTCAATAGCAGTTCCATCTGCTTGCTGAATTCTAAACCTCAAATCAAGCATCGCATAACTCAAATCTATGTAGTCATCACTACCACCAGGAATAACAAATTCAATGGGGCCAGCATTCTCAGCTGTTCGAGGATGATAATCTACAATACTTGAACTAAGAATATCTGTCTGTATGGCTTGTTGATCAAACAAACAAAAACCGGAAGTTTTACACTCCATGATTTGAAGTTATAGCAGCGTCGTCGTTTAGCGCCTGATGAATGATTAGAGCCTCTGCGACGTTTGCGTGAATGCCTTTTGACTGAAGATCGCACCTTACCAGCTCCGCGATGTTTCCTCCTTCCTTTATTCATTCGTTTAGGTGATTTCTTTCCTTGAGTAACACAGCAATGGTCTGCTTCAATGTTTTTAAACCGCGTTCCTTCCCACGATTCAACAAACTGCTCTTAAAACTTCTACCTCTGGAAAGATCACTAGCAACATCACCAGCAAAGCCAACGGCATTACTTAAAACATTTCGTTTTAAAGATCTACCGACATTGGATATGAGAGGTGCTACAACAGATTTCAGTGCACCAAGTATGCTACCTCCACGTTGGCGGCGAGCACCGATGTAAATTTGTCCTCCGCCACTTACATAGGAGGGTCGTGAATAAAATGAGGCAGTTGGATTCATAGCTCAAACCCTAAACATTGTTAGTTACAACTTTGCATGAATCACTGTCGATCACTTAGATGAAAGATGTCGGCACGACGCATCCAAGAGTTCATACTTGAAGGATAACCAGTCCATTTAACAAGACACCATTCTTCACCTGTTTGCCGTTTTTTACATCGAATGATTTTCTCTACCAAATATGTTTCACTTTCAGTGACTACCTCAATCTCATCGCGGTAAAAGCTACCCTCAATTTCTTCATTATCGTAATCTTTCAACTTGTAGGTGGTCGGAGATACTTTTTGATTAATCCTTGATACTGTAAATACCTCCTCTGTCCAATTCGGAAGGTACCCTTTAGCAAAAACACTTTTCACTTTTGAGATACGAACTTTATCGCCAATTTTCACATCACTTTTCATATGAGTGCGTTTACGTTGGAATGATTCGCGCACTTTATCTACATTGTCAGCATTTACATCTACTGGTCTGAGTCCAATAGAACGATGGATAGAGTGATTGTAGGCATGGAGTGTATCTTGTAGAACCTTTGTCCAATTTTGTGTCAAGTTGGCAGTAAAATGTCGCCACAAGCGATTTTTTAATGTGCGATTAAAACGTTCAACGAGTGCAGCTTTATAAGCGCTCTTTACACTAAACAACTCAATGTCATGCCTCTCAAATAATCTTGTCACATGCCGATTTTCAAACTCTTTTCCTTGATCACTCTGAATTCTTTTTGGAATGCGACCTTCTCGAAAAATTGTTTGGAATGCTTTGCTACTCCTTTCCCTTCTTTAGTTTTTAAAGGTTGAGCCCACGCATAACGCGAGAAAATATCAATGACGGTTAAAATAAAATTATTGCCCGAGTTATGTTTTGAAATGGAGGCAACATCACACAAATCTGCTTGCCACTGTTCATCGATGTCATGAACAATATAATGGCGGGTGCGGTACTTCTTTTTCGCTTGTTTGTGGAGTGTATAGGTAGCCTGACCTTTTAACCATCGTTTCACTTGTGATTGTGAAAGACCACTCGCTTTTGATAATTTCTTGATAGATGCAAATCCTGCCGGATGTTTTACATCATAATAGATTGACTTCAAACGTTCAGTCGATGACGGCTGACTCTTTTTCCTCCTTCTCATCTTTTTGTTTTCTTGCCTTTCTACATTTACAACAACTGCAGCATTTAGCTTTAGCGGTTTTGCGATCGTGTTCACATTGCTTAGGGGTTTCATTATGAGAGCTGGCGCAGCAAGTGCAAGTGACAACGACATTCACCTCTGGCGGCTCATTACATGGCAAGCAACACATCTGCTTCATATTAATAGTCTGAGAACATGTATTTCCTAGGAGGAGCTGTTTTACGTTTTCCTTTTACCAGTTTTAGTGGCGATGTAGATCTACGTCGAGTTCTTCCTCTTGTTTGCTTAGTGAGTGTGGGAGGGGATGTAGCAGGTGACGTCTTAAACCAATTTGTTGGCATTTTCATCGCCTGAAGCATTGGAGTAGTAGCCACTGTTGAATCAAGTTCTTTCAATGTCTCATTATTTAAAGCAAATTTTGGCACATTATGCTTTTTCAATAGTTTAAGAAAGTATGGCCAACCAGGTGGAACATAGCCCTGACGGCGCTTTCTACGTGTCGCATACTGAATCAAGTCTTCATAACGTGAAGCATCAATCACTTTATTTTCATCTGTAATGATTTCTCCTCTATCATTTACATTGAGATGGGGTTCAATACTGTTGAAAAGAGATATGGCATGTGCGCGAGATGCTAAAGGTGTAGCAGTCGATACAGAGTCACGCATCTTATTCTTCAAGTTTTTCAATTGCTCAAACAGTTTCCGATTGTAATAATACAGCACGATGTGGATCTTTGATGTGAACATTTTGCTGATAATCTATTTCTTTCCTATACATTTGATTTGCAAGAGGTTGCTTTACTTGCTGCATGGCAGTCAATTGTACATATTCATCCTGAGGAATAACAATCATGCGAGAATAAGAACTCATAGTTTGTAGATAATCATGGGAGTTTTCAAAATATCACTTCGAAATCTAAATTCTTCCGGACACTCTTGCGTAAAGTCAATGAATAAGTAACCGTATGGTTTTTCAGTAGCTGCTTGAAAAATTTCAATTAAGGCTTTTGATCCTCTGGGTGCAATTTGTCGCGCTAAAATTTCAAATTGACTTTTATCTCGCGGATTCTTGAAAATAGCATAATAGTGTGTATTCAGGTTTCGTGTACGAGCTTCTTTTCCATCAGGAAACAAATCTTGTGTAATATAGATGATAAAACACCTTTTATGGTGTGCTGCGCGAGTGAACATATCTGTAACATCTTTTGAATTCTTACTTTCTTTTAATAAATCATCCAATACAACAACATCATTAGACTGAAGTTTATCCACTGGAATAATTCCTTCATGTCGAATAAAGTTGCGACTTTGCAATTCCTGAAACAGCGACGGTTGATAAATACCATAACACCAAATCACTCGATTGATAGGTTCCTTAAACAACTCCCTTCTTTTATCCAATAAATTCAGCGTGAAAAACAGTTTTACCTGCATGAGATGGACCTGATACAGTCAGAACTTTATCACATTGAAGTCTGAAATCCATTTTATTACTTTGAGACTCAACATTTGCATAATTAACGCTTAGAGCCAAAGATATTACCCAATAGGTTGCCCACGGCAGGAGCTATCATTGGAAGTATTGCTGAAAGGAAACCACCCTTTTGTGTTAGAGTTTTTCCTCTTTCTTTGAAGGGCGACTTTAGGATTGGAGATGAAACGCAATTTCGTAGCATATCGCTTAAGTAACTTTCGTTGTTTTGGCGCTAATTTCTTCGTCCTCAACTTCCTCACATGAGAAATAATTTCACAAATGAATTTATCGTTAGCATGTCGTATAGCATTGTATCGCTGATTTGCTTTCATTCGTCGGAGAGCTTGAATGGCTGAAGAAAACTTTTGACTTTTACGTTTCGTCATTTTACGTTTCGCCATTTTCCGTGTTAGTCTTTGCTAAAACCTATCTTTACCACATTTGCATAGGTACTAACTATTGCAACATAAGTGACACTCGAAATGAGCAATATCACAGTGGTTACATTGGCAAAGTTGAATGCAATTACGTATGAAACAGCGTTGACAAAAAGCATGCTTACATCTCTTGAAGATGCGCTTTTCATTTCCATCCTTTCGCTTACATACATCGCAACACATAGTTTCACCGTTACTGATGTCTATAGCAAGTCTTTTTGAAGATATGAATTTGCTAGCCTTTTCTAAATAATAGACGCATGTACAGAAGGAATATACTTCGAGAGTGAGCAGACATAGCTCGAAAACCAGTTGTGCTACAATCAAGTACCACTGAATTTTCAATTTTTCTTTATGGAAAGTTGAATGTGAATATCTGAAATCGCTTCAATCACTAGACTGCTACCATGATGGTTAAATGCGTTAAGACGTTCAGCAATTTTTATCATATGTCTTTTAAAAAATTCTTGGGGGTGATCTACCACTTCCATTGAATAAGAAGCAAAATGGAAAGAGCGACTTTCCACCTCTTGCTTTCCAAAATGACTAAACTTAATTTTCGCAACAAATCGCGCCATGATAATGCTATCAGAGAATGTATTCATTAACTCTAGAAATAGAGTGCTAGCATCATCAACCACTGCTTCGATGTCGGTCTCATCTTTATGAAAATTTATCACATAATCTTGAACAGCTCCTTTTAAACTTTGCCTATGAAAACGTAATGTTCCGCAGTCGTTTGAGAAAGACATGATCGCCCTTTATCTAACTCATCCATTGCATGAAAACAACAACTCTTCTCATAGTAACATTTATTAAATAACGGAAACAAGCATGCATTATAAATCAATGGTTTGAAAGAGATAAAATAGATACAGCTGGTAACTATCATACAGCGAGCAATGATAACCATACAGGACTTTGGCAGTGTTGAGGTAAGGAGGAAAGAAGCATTGGTTATGAACGTAGCTACTACAACGAACAGACAAAATAGGAACACACAAATCCTTAAAACGTTTCGTGACTTCATGATAATGTTGATTCGCTCTAGTATCCCAAGGTGGGAGCAAAATATCATCAATGATTAGATTGGGAAATACTTTCCTCTCCTTACCAGGATTATTACAAAAGATGCGTATAACATTGAAAGCAGCTAACCATCGTTTAAAGTCAATAAGAAGAGCACTTTCACAAGAAAAGCCATAGTCTTGCAAATATTTCAGATTAAGTCCATGAATGTGTTTTCTCGCCCATTGATCAACATTGGGATCGCAGTTGGCATGTTGATGATAGACACTAACAATCTGATATGTCCAATTGTTCATAGCAATAGCACTGAGCTCCTGTAAATTCCACACTTTGGAAAATTTTTAATTTTTCCCATACAAAGTCACTCTGACACTTAGGATTTTTTCAGGTGAGCTCCGACCTAAAATCTTGTAACCGCTCTAACTTTTGAACGGCTGCTCCGATTGACTCGCAACCAAAAATGTGGTCGAGCAGTGTTTCATCCTCTTTCCAATGCAACTCGAACGAACAAAATCCGTCCACTAGAACCAAAGTTAGAACAAAGGGGTGGGGGTCAGCGAAATTTGATGAAACAAACTTTGGTAAAGGTCCCAGGTCGAAATTCCACACTTTGGAAAATTTTTAATTTTTCCCGTACAAAGTCACTCTGACACTTAGGATTTTTTCAGGTGAGCTCCGACCTAAAATCTTGTAACCGCTCTAACTTTTGAACGGCTGCTCCGATTGACTTGCAACCAAAAATGTGGTCGAGCAGTGTTTCATCCTCTTTCCAATGCAACTCGAACGAACAAAATCCGTCCACTAGAACCAAAGTTAGAACAAAGGGGGTGGGGGTCAGCGAAATTTGATGAAACAAATTTTGGTAAAGGTCCGAGGTCGAAATTCCACACTTTGGAAAATTTTTAATTTTTCCCATACAAAGTCACTCTGACACTTAGGATTTTTTCAGGTGAGCTCCGACCTAAAATCTTGTAACCCCTCTAACTTTTGAACGGCTGCTCCGATTGACTCACAACCAAAAATGTGGTCGAGCAGTGTTTCATCCTCTTTCCAATGCAACTCGAACGAACAAAATCCGTCCACTAGAACCAAAGTTAGAACAAAGGGGGGGGGACGTCAGCGAAAAATTTTTTATCTCCGATTGCTTTCAAATTCACCATACAGATGCAGAATTTCACGCTGAATCCGAATCTGGCCTCCGTTTCACCATCCAAGACAACCTAGGCGGTCGCCCATGTCAACCTAGACGGTCGCCCACGTCAACCTAGACGGTCGCCCACGTCCACCAGGCGGTCGGACCCATTCACCCGAGTCTCACACTCTGTCGTTCCAGAGGGGGGGGACGTCAGCGACTTGTCTCGGCCAACCTGGACGGCACACCACGACACTGTCGTTCCAGAGGGGGGGGACTCAGACACGACGGCGGCCATCTTGCGCTATCCAGTATTTGTCACTTGCTTACTACTCTACTCCGGATGGTGTCATGACTGCAGGGCTGTTTCCAGCAGTGTTGGATTTGAATCCAGCATCGCATTGCTGGATTTCCAGGAACAAATAGTCATGTACAGATAAATGTTATTTACGGTATATACTGACTAAAGGTTGAGGAAATGACGTGTGCGTGTAACCAAATCAACGTTGCTAACATGTATTCACCAGCGAATAGAATTTAGTGTACCGATTTAACTGTAGGAACACTACAGCACTTCTATTCCATACCGTTCTATCGACTACGTTTGCCATTTTACGTCATAGTTCAACAGAGGTGTAGACTAGTGGTTAAGACGGCCTTGCTATTAGCATTGACGATTTCCTTTCAATGTCAGAGTTCATCGTCTCATTGTATAGTTTGACTATTATAAATAGTAATGAATTTGATTGGTTTATAGACAAGGGGTGATTCTGAACTAAAAATTTTGATCAATAAAGAATAGCTTACATTTCAGGTCTCGTTGTAATCGAGACCTAGTAGCTGTATCAGTATCCATTTTGTAGACGTAGGCCCACCACTATATTCCCGAATAATGAACGAGTTGAAATTCATTCTTTATAAAACGAATAAGAACATGAGAGAAGGCCTAATCAAGGCTATTCTTACGCATGCTTACATATTGCGCCTATCTAAACCAAGAGAAGCATAAACTGAAATTTGCTGGATCCAGCTTCCAGCAACCGACTGCTGGATCCAGAAAATCTAACAGCCCTGGTCATAAGCTTACATATTGCAAACAATGCACCATTGGAATCAGAATGAAAAGAGTTTCGAATGATAGAGCATATGTACCTATTCAATGAAAAAAATCCTTGTTGTATGCATAGAGTAAGTATATTTAGGTAGAGTGGTAACTCAGCATTTATTAAATACCCAATGTCCATGCAGCTTCGATTTCATTACAGGGATATGAGACGAGACCGCGTAACACCTGTGAAATATGCAAATTTTTACACTTTTGGAGAAATGTATGCGAAATAATTTGACTGATCATGATAGCAACACAGTAGAAAGAAAAGTAATTTACAAATCTTCCATGTCATAGCAACCCTTTATGGCTTGCTAAATTAGCAATTCGATGGGTTACCATTACAATATGCTCAGCTTTATCATAATAAGATTATTTTCTGAAGCGTGATCATATCACAAGCTGTCATTGGAAGAGCAAGACATCAAAATCAAGGAAGATGATCATCATTATCTATAAAATATGTTAATGGGCTCACATTGCTATTCAGATTCAAGAAATGACGCCTTGTGAATCATAAAATCACGCCGCTGAAAGTTGAACTAAAAACACGACATCTCAGTCAAGAAACTCTCATAAAATCTTTTAACTTTTCCTTGAAGACTTGCATGGTCTTTGCATTATGCAGTTCATGAGATGTCCTAGATCATCAGCTTAATTTCCGCTCAATCAAGATGCTTGTTAGTAAATATTCATTCCTTTTGATATCTAACTTGTTTCATACTACTTATAAACTCTGCTTCATGTCGGTAGTATATAAATTTACAAAAAAATTAGCCTTTTAAAAACTGCTCAAATAATATTTTGGTCCATAGGAACATCATCTACGCAAAAACCTGAATTTTTTTATACAATGTGAAAGTTTTCACGGTATACAGACACTTTTTTGAGTCGACACTCTACCTTTATATACTTACATGAGCCCATCCCTTCGATTCTATCAGAGGAAATCGTGGAGAAAACACACAATGCCGTGTGCCGTGCCAATAGCAACGCACATCTAACAATAGAAAAAATATCTGACACAGTGACATTTTATTACCCTTTCATTTCAGTTATGCGTCAGTCACAGTCAAGCGCCAGTCAAGCAGACATAAAAGCTTCTGTTCTTTGACGATGAAAAGGAAGATCAGATCTCTAGTTCTATGAAAATCAAAATAATAACAAATCTGATGGTTCCGCGGTCAAAACAGCTTGAATGCCAGCTAAATATTAAACCGCTCCTCATGGCAACAAAGCCCCCTACTCCCCCCTCGATGCCTATTGTCCCCCTCAAACTTTCGAACGCCCCGCGGGGGCAGTTGAGAAACTTTGTTTAAGACTTACTTGTGAGTGTGAAAATTCATATGTATACTACTCAGTATCTCGAAGGTTGCATGTTGGAAGGAAAAAATACTCGTACATTAAAATGTTGCTGTGAATTGTGTATTTGCAGTAAAATAAAGAAATCAAATTAATGGTCAAAATCTGATCAAAATATTTGAATATTAGTTGTACAGATATCCTCGCAAACATTTTAATCACCTTTGTACAAAACTTTGATTTCTATGACCATCTAAATGACCTTCGAACCCGATAAAAATTCAAATGTGAATAAGTCTTGTGGAATCCTCAAAATTTTCTGGATAGATTGAGTAAAGCTTCGACTCGTAACAGCTCCACAGAGCTTTTTACCTCATAGAAACGTCATTGGCAGTGAGCGTGCTTTAGGAATTTTCTTTTCTTCATCAAAAGTGAAGTAGAAAAAGCTCTCGAAAGTTTTGGTCAAAAAGTTGTTGAAATTAAAGTCAAATCAGACGGGCCTTCGGCGTCCAGCGCCTTCCAGCGGTCGATCATTTTTTCTAAAAGGCGCTAGACGCCGAAGGCCCGTCTGATTTGACTTTGATTTAAACAACTTTTTGACCAAAACTTTCGAGAGCTTTTTCTCCCTTACTTTTGATGACAAAATGATCTCCCGACGACTGGTCAATTATGATTTTCTGCTTGATATTTGTATTCTTTCTTCCAGAGCAATGGAAATGAAGAGCCAATGTATGGAGAGTTCCGTTGTAGGAGGTGTCAACGCGAATGGACCAGTTATCGTGTGTGGCAGGGCGAAAAGCAACGCTGTAAGATTTGTGGCACTGAAATGGGGCCTAGGATAACCAAGCCAAATGTGAGTTTCATGAGTTGAAGGAAGTGAAGGAAGCTTTCCCGCTGCCTGTCACCGACGTGCAAGAATGTGATGTAATTCCCTTTGTCGATGTATTCTGAATTATGAGATCAACGCATAATCTCATCTTTAAGAAACATGATAATAACGCAATGTGGTGCTCCAAGCTCCAGTTATTTCGTCCACTAAGTACTTAAGTCTACCTTTACAAGTCATAGGGAGGTTCTGAAAGGTCAGAATACCGAAAGAGTGCCGACAGGGGGAATACCCAAAGGTCAAAATTCGTACCGATAATCATAATTAACTGATTCATGCCGGAGACATTAATGTTTTCAGCAGAATTTGCGGGCATTCTAGGCTTTGCGCGAGGTTGGGAATGGCATCACTAGAATCACGCTGGTCTACTCCTATATGGTCACGCTTTTCTGTAATTATGGAGTCATCCCAAACACGGACCCGTCAAAATGTTCCAGAAAGAGTAAATTGGGTTGAATTAATCGGCATTCTCAAAAGTTATTTTGATATTTGAAGTGGAACGCTGGTAAAGCCGATGACTTGATGGAAAGAGTTTGCTGCCTCAACCATCGTAGTCAGCTCTTAGTGAATAATCATTAAGGTGCTCATCACACTCTTCAATTTCTAGGATCTTAGAAGGAAGAAAATCGGCGTAGTTTGCATCCATGATCAAAAGCAAGGTTTTCAATCAGCTTTGAATAAGTGGTGCTTATGGATTTTCTTCCTCACGCTTTCAAATTTTTCCCAAATCCAGAAAAACAAAATAATCATCACGAAACTTCATATGCGCGTAGTTGCGCATATTTTGTATCCATAATTTGGAATCGATTACATGAATAGTTCCGAAGTCTGTATCTTGATCTGACTTCGTCTTAGCAACTTGTGAGTGCAATGTGTTTTCTAGTGGAGCATCTTCTAGGCAAGGGTGCATCCAGTTTTTCGGCGATGGGGGTTCACGAAAAAAGCGTGAACCATACTTGTGAGTGTGTGAGTTAGGTACATGTGCACCATCTCCCCAACGTTTTCAAACTTGTCTAAAATCATTACAAATGAATCAATCATCACAAAACTTTAAGCACACGTAAGTGAAGATAATATGTACCAACATTTCAAACTTTGTGCAAATCAGACGAGTACTTTCGAATAACGGGCTATAACTTGAAGTGCAGCGATGCCTGCAGCTTGATCTGACTTTTTCTGACCTCATCGTCTAGGCAGAAAGCACTTGAGATTAAGTCATTTCCCGACAACCCGTGTAGTGATGATGACCAGATCACATCCCTTACACTGACATTTTTAAATTTAAAAGGTGTGGTAAGGTAGTGGTCGCGGGAAGATTTCAAATAGCAGTGGATGAGACGAAGAAGGAGAGAGAACAATGCACACACGAGTAACAATAACGCGACGAACAGACGAAGTCAGATCAAGCTGTTGACATCGCTACACTTCACGTTGTCGTCTCTAATGCAGAAAGTACTTGTCCGATATGCATGAATTTTTGTATGTGGATAGGAAAGCTTAGGCATATCTGTCACAGGCTTGGTGACGATTGATTCATTTTTGCAGATTTTAGACAAATTTGAAAATCTGGGGCGAGAGATAACCTTAAAGGTGTAGTTCGGTCGAATTTTTGACTTTCTCTCAATCTTAATTCCGTCTCCTTCTGAGTGAAACGGGAATCGTGTCGTCATGCCAGCAGCGTCCTTTGCGCGCAGCAGGCGAAAACAGAATTGATGATGACGTGACTACGGACAGACCAATCATACGCTGCTCGATGCTGCAGAGAAGGAGGTCACTGAACTGTGCCTTAACGACTGCACGTGGAAGTAAAATTCGCTTACTCATTGTCCGTCGACATTCGACTACCACCATGATGCAGTGTTGCGCCCTTAATGGAAAGAATAAGTGATAATAACATTAATGATGCTTCTATAAATCTCCATTAGACAAGAAAATGCTAAAATTGTGGAGTGATAAAATTGGAAGAGCCTATTTTATTCCGTCAAAATATTCTCGGCAATGTATCATTTTACTGAAAAAACAAAACGGAAATTCTACAATATGCTCCATTGCCTCATTTGTGTAACAAGAAACAACCCTTTTTCCACTTGAAAACGACAGCGGTTGCTAGCATGAATTGACTTAAGGAAAACAATCTTTGCCTGCGAAATTTAAAAAACGGCGAAGGAAAGTTGTAGAGAAATTTACTGCTAACCTCGAAGTCTCTTTTTCGTCGGATGTTTAATTTGCTAGGAGTACCTTAACTTGCGAGACAAGTATTTGAGTATACTTTCTGCCCACATGCAAAACTTTAAATGCAAATCGGACAAGTCTTGCAGTAGAGACGATATGTGAAGTGCAGCGACGTCTGCAGCTTGAGCTAACTACGCCTGTTTGACGCATTTTTGTTACCTGTTACTCGTGCGTTTTTTTGCTTATTTATTTATTTTGGAATTCGATAAGTAAGGGCGTTTCATCACCAAAGTGACTTCATTGTTCTCTTTTCGTCTTCGTCTCTTCTACTGCTATTTGAAATCTTCCCATGACTAGTACCTTCGCCGCACCCATTTTTAGTTAAAAATGTTGATGTAGGGTATGTGGCCTGGTCATCATCACTTCACCAGTTGTCAAGAAAAGACTTTGTTGACCTCAAGTACTATCTGCCCTAGACGATGAGGTCAGGCGAGGAGGTATGGCCAAAAAATTACTTGAAATTTTTCTCAGGATTGCAGCACAAAAAATCATTACGAAACAAGTGAATAGCCTTACTTATGATTTCTACAAAATCACAAACCACATTTATCAAAAATAAGAGCACATGCATTCAGTCATTACAGGCCTTGACAGATAAGTAGCCTATGCATAAGCCTAGTTGATGGGGATCCCTTTCGATCATTTGATCAAAATTTAGCTTCACCATTAAACTAAAATGAACTCATTGTATGTTGTATATCATCAAATTATACCTTGTACATGTCAACAGCACCTACGTATGGGAAGGCTAATAAACTAGGACAAAATTCACCTTCATTCGTGACGCGTCCATGTTTTGATTCATAAATGACTGCTTTCACATTGGCCTTCATTGTGCTTCCTCGCGAAATCGGCTTATTCATTCACTGGACTCTATGCCTGCATACAGTGGTGCGAATCGCAGATGACCCCATCACGAACATTAGACAAGTAGACATCTCGTAAAGCAAATCGTTGCAGAGTGCCGCATACGGATAGAAGTGACAGCTGATGTATAAAGTTGCTTTTAAGACAATAAAATCAAAAACGAATTTAGCCCGGAGTACATCTTAACATATCTTCCCATTGACATGAAAATGCTACTTATTAGGGGTCTGCAGTCGTTGGAATTTTGCCATAAAAACGACACGAAGTTCATCAGCCGAAATACGAATGACAAGTCCCAGCACGACACGAACACGAAATCCAAACTGCCTGCGACTTACACGAAAGTAGCAAGAAATTTATCCTGCGAGCAATTCATTTAAAACTTGCTATTCAGTGCAATACAACAGCTAACTGGACAAGACTAAGCCAACTTGAAGAAATTGCATGGAATAGACAATGGACGTGCGGCGCTTGTAGCGGAAGTGTCTGGGTTCGCGACAAGTCGCGTGCACTACTGTGCTCAAATTCGGGAACAGGGTAGCGCGCTAGGCCCACCACCACACGAGATACTTTACGTTTTCAAATTAGATCGATTTTAAAATTCACAATGAATCCTCGCCTGCACGAAAGTGAAGCACGACTGGAATTGCCAAAGCATGAGCACGAATTAAAAGGCTGGACACGACACGAAACACGCAACATGCAAATTGCTGACACATGGTGTGTAGGGGGGGGGTTGAGACTTCTGAAAAATGTTTTCCAAGTGATTCCAAGACTTTCATTTCCTTTGGTAAAAAAATTAAATAAATTTCTCGTGTCCGCAAACCGTGCATGGTGCTCATTTGACGATGTGTCTCGTCCAACACCGTTTCGTGATGCGCATCTCCCGTTTTGAAGGCTATATAAGAAGCGTCATCATGCGTTTCATTCCTTCACTCGCTCATCTGTCTGTCGTCTAATTAACTACTAACTGAAATGTATTCTTTGACGAAGTCCGTGTACGCCAAAGGTCTGACCATTTCATCGACAAAACAGATCGGAACTTTCTGATGTCGTTACATGTCGCTCAATGGAGTACGATTTGCGATGCATACACTGGATTTTACAACGGGCCCACCGACGCAGTCTTTCTTTAATAATTCGCGTTCCTCGCTAATTCCCAAGACTGCTCTCCTGGCGATTTCTTACTGTGAAGGCCATCGCCGCGGAGTCGCTTCAGTTTTCAAAACGCTCCGAAGTTTTGGCATGATAAATACGGGAATGGTGAATTTCCTTTCCGTGTTTTTGACTATTCACGGGACCGCTTGTTCGTGAAGTTGGCGCAGGATTTACTCATTTTCGATTCTCAACGCAACCCGATAACTGTGAACAACTTGGGGTATGGCTTTGATTCATGCATCATCTTTGTGAGTGGCACGTACATTGGGTCACACGGAGAGAAGGTGGACAAGTTTGCTTCTCTTCAACTTGTGATTACACTGATAATGTACACATTAGGGATTCTAGCAAGCATTTTGCGGATTCGCGTCCGAAGAGCGCGCATTTTCTAACTACTAATTTCATCCTGACCATATTCTCTAATTTCCTGGCCAGTTTGCAGTCTACCTGAAACTCCTTTGTATCACTTGTTCACATCGAATTTTTTGATGATCTTGTACCGTTCTCACTAGGATTCGGTAAAAATATTTAGTCAAGACATCAAGCCGTCCCCAGTTTATTATTTCAAGGACTTGAAATGATTTTTAAAATTTTCAAAATATTATGTTTAGAAGTCAAATTATTATGAATTATAGTAATGAAGCCGCATGCAAGGTTGAAAAAGTGCTTACTTCAACCCAGCATCGAAGTATTAAAATATTTTTTATCCCAAAAATTCTGTTGCACTGAGAGTGGAGATATTTAGAAAAAACATGCATAATATCCTTCATTCGCAAAAATAATTATAAACTAATTTTCTGGAGAGATTGTTGGAATAGGTCGCCGACGATTGTCAAACGGAACTGTCTTGCAATAGTCACTCGACGATCATCATGATCGGTAAAAAGTTGTAGATGGCACTTGCCTGGGAAAATACGTCGTTCAGGATTGAGTTCACGAGACTTGGACACTGATTCAATACAACGCATAACTTGAGTTCTAATCAAAATATTTGAAATGCAATTTGTAGCATGGTGATCGTCGATGTAACCCACTTTTCATTATTTTGGCTGTAAATCTCATAAAAAGTATTTTTTTCAAAACGCAGAATATTTGAGTTGGCCTAAATGTATTTTAGGCAGTCCAAAACGCTTAGAAATATTGAAAAATATTGGAGGAAATCAAAATATTTATAATCCAAAAAATTCTAAATTATAACGCACTTTTTATTTAAAATAATATTTTTCTGAACCCTACTTATAACACAAATTACCTTTTACTCGTCCCAAGTGTTCACAGAGCAATTGTTTCGCAGATATTAAAGCTCGAAATGAACTTACTGTCTTTCTCCGAATAATAGTGCTCGTGGATTTTCTGACGAAGTGTTGTCTAGTTATTCTAGTGCGTAGTGTGTTCTAGTTATCCACACCATGGGGGCAAAAATCAAGTTCTATGCACGCACATAAATGACATAATTTGCCAGTAATCAGCAGGTGAACATGGAAATCAATTTCAAGTAAAAAAATCATCTCATTGCATCAGTCAAGTTGCTGATCATGGGACTTTTAATAGCAGCTGCACCCGAAATGTACAGTTTTTGATAGCAGCCGCGGCCATTATTCGAATAAATGCGGTATAGGTTCCTGATACTTAGAAAAGCACTGGTTGCATTTTCTAAAGAACACCACTACAATGCCTGGTAAGCATTCACTCACTCCATGTGTGTGAAATAATAAATCTCGAAATATTTTCAAATAATACAACGCAGTCCACGTTCTGCACATGTTTATCGGTGGTGCACAGCGTATGTTCATTTCATTTATATGATGTAAATGTCATCGAAGTAGTATGAATTGTTGTTTAGATCTTGATAAACATTCCATTTGTCAATAGGATAATCCTATTGGTCGGATGAAATCGTAATGAAAAATAATTTTAGAATAATCAATTGTTTGTCAACCCTGCAATTCAGCCGAACGAACGCCGTCCTAAAAACCAAATAATTACAAATATCAGTTTCAATTCTCTTTCAGAATGAAGATATCAAGCATTATGAAGGTGGACCACATCGATCTGATCTTTGTTCAATGTGTGACAAATTGGGTTATCCATGTTCAGTTCATTCAAAAGGCCGTCGTGATCATGGTGTCCACACTAAACCGGATAAGCACACCATCATTCAGATCAACAAAGATTCAGATGAATCGAAGAACACTTCGAGTTCGGAGGAGGATAATTCATTTTGTGGAAAATGTTTGAAGGTTTTATTATCGATCATTGTGATCATATTTATTATTGGATTTGTTAGCAATATATTGACTGGTTCTATATCTCCGTGGTAAATAAATCCTTCTTTGATTCTTTGAAGAACAACGTTTCATGTGAAAAATGACATCTATCATGTAGTGTGACATTCTGAAACTGTGACAGTTCAAATGTGGTGATTTCGTCACTTTATTCATCTTGAAAACCTAATCATTATCAACTTTCAAACCACAATAATAAAAATCTAAACCAAGTTGTTGTTTTCAAACATTGCAAAATTGCTGTAAAGAAAACACGCTGAAATGCGAAGTGGAATCCTGAGTAGCGACGTCGTGCCCAGTCCACTAGTGCATGACTAACAAATATATTTGTTAGTACATGTAATATATATATACTCGTATATATATAATATGAAAAACATGCTCTGCACCACTCTTGGCGGCCGTGATGTTACTATGTAGTCACATTCCAATGAGCTGCTAAGCTTCAAGCACATATCAGATTTTGTCTTATTTGGTAAGTATTAAAGATGTTTGTGCGCGTTGACTTTTCGCTTTAAATATCAAAACTACTTCCCCGAAACCTGACGATTTTTCACAGATCTTTTCAAGTTTTTAAAAAGAAGGGCTGATATTCATTTTGATGATCACGTGGGTCGCTCGATGGATTTACCGGTGCCCCTAAAATCTTGTCCCCATAATGGATGCATGCAGCCTGTACTTGTTCAGGAACATGTTCAGCAAATGATTTCACAACTCTCTCGAGGTAGCCTTATTGCGATGTGGAAATCTCCTTCCTACATGTTAAGTGCACATGGATGGATGGCTAATCTATCATTAGCATATTCTTAATAATCTAGAAAATCAAAAAAGTTTTAACGAACCAATTAGCTTGTTTTTAGGATCGAGGTAGAAAAAGCTGCCACTCGGCATAAATGGATTAAAAAATGCTAAAATCAATAGCCTCGAACAGTTCGATAGTGAATTGGCATATCTTGATCTGAGCATAAAATTATGATACCAAAATCGATTTTGCCGGTCCGCCTCATCGCTGAAAGACTTGTGTTCTAATTATTATTTAATATATTTCATTCAGAAATGATTTCTAAGTATTTCTTTACAAATTGCTTTGAAATAACAAAAATAGATGCTGAAAGCGTTTCTGCTATTCAAATTTTGTTTTGAGGCTTTCGGTGGGACAGTTCTATCAAAACCGACTTTCAGGACCATTTTCAGGTCACCAGAAAAATTCAGGCACCGAGTAAAAGGTGATAGAAAAGAGTGACATACATTTAAAAGCGTAGCAGTGGTAGATTCTATGTCCATATTCGAGAAAAGGATTCTTCATAGATGAGTTTCTCAGTTCAATAGGGATTCTTGTTGTTCTCTACGAGCAGCAGAATCAACACTGAGGGATCGCTGCTATCGTCTTAAAAACCGTACTGATAAAATCCGCCTCTGTCGGTCGACTCAAAGTAATGTAAAATAATTCATACGTTCACTGACATTATTGTATTGAAACATTTTCATTAGACGATATGGTACAAAAATAAAGGTTTTCATAAACTAACCTCACCAACACACAATTTCACATGCACTAGAAAAGTTTCTGAAATATGCATGACTTAAAAATAATTTCAATACAATCTTCTGATTAAATACTTTTACTGTAACATAATGGAAGTACAGATTCAGTCGAAACGAAATCTAGAATGTAGATTCGAACGAGAGAACGCGTTTTTATTAGAAGCCTGGTCGGGAGTAAAATTGAATTTTCTTAGTGTAGTGCTTCCAGGATCTGATCGACAAGTTGATTGCTGAGATAACATCCAATTAGTTCGAGGTTTGTTGTTAACGGGAGCTTGAGGATAAAGAGTTGATGAATTAGTAGATACTTGATTAACCAATCCATAATTCATCCCACATGCAAGATTAAAAGACGAATTTAATCCAAGAGTCAGTCCTTTACGATTCTGAGGTATGCTTTGTTGAGAAACGCTGTCATTCACATTGGTACCTCCACATTGTCCTTTAAACAGTCGCTTCTTCTCACGAACTTACTCGAAAGAACCATTGCGCTCATTATTATGCTGAAGTCGTCGATATCTTTGCGATATTTCTATTAGTTTTTCTTGTAGCTCCTCAATTCCTTTTTTGTCTGGAAAGTAAGAGGATCAACATGATCGAATGTTACATCATCAGATGCAAATAATGTAAAAGAAACGCTGTGTACTTGTCACGCTTTCAAACAGCTCTTTATCTCATCAATTTGATTTGCTTTCTTCTATTGAGAAACCTCTTACGAATCGACAACCTGGAGATCTGTCTTAATGTGCTGACTTTAATCGTCGATAACACGCTATCCACAACGTTTGCTACACCATATTTTCATATCATCCTGCCTATTCAAATTGACAGATTTGGTGGAGTCAAGATCGTACGTTGCATATATTTATTTCGGTCGTCATTAGAGGACCCAAATCATTAGGACAAATTCAAAGATAGATCACATTCCATAGAAAAATCATTCTTAATATGTGTTTCTCAAGGTCACATGCAATAACCGTTCACATTGGTCGATTGTCAATCCTTTCATGTTCATGATGTTGCAGTCTTTCATCTTGTAAACTAGGGCTTGAATGGCATCAGGAATTGGTATGGAAGTGTACTTACTACATCAAAGCTGCAAGGATAAAGTTGATCTTTTTTGATTGGTATTTCTTCCATGTATAACAATCTTTTGGAATGCCACAGTTGCAACTTCTCTACAACCATTCTTTCCCACGATAGTGATCCATCAAACCCTAGACTTCGTGAAGCATATAACATTAGAAGGATGAAACCCGCCATCAACAGCAAAATCGAGCTCAACAATTATGCAGATTTTCTTTTTGATTAAAATTTTCTATAATGCAAAAATCATAAAACATTACAATATTTTATAATATAACGGTATGATAGGCCTATTTCTAATTCACACCTCATATATCTTTGACATCTCTTAACTCTGTGCTAAGCAGGCTACATTGGATTCTTCCAATTATTTTATAGCTATTTTATAGTTGTGTGCAAGCTACCAATAACCGATAACTCAAGCCACCAATCCACTAGTCAGGTCATCATCAAGATGCTATTGGTAATATGTAACCCAATAGCCTACTACAGCTGTTTCATAGCCCATCCCTCCTTTTATATTCAGCCTGTATGTCATTATGACATAGACTTTTGTACATAGACGTCGGTGTGAATTTTTAATTTTATACTGGACCTGTCAATTTCCTTCCTTTTTCCATACCTGAAGATAGTGAATGGATGTTAACAAAAATTAATTGTAATAAATAACGAGAATATAATCAACCATAGAGTATTGATATATAGGTAGAGTGTCGACTCAAACAAGTATCTGTATGCATGAAAATTTTTATATTAAAATATTCAGTTTCTTGCGGAGTTTACGTTCCTGTCGTCCAAAAAATTATTTGAGCACTTTTGAAAAAAGTCAAAATTTGCCAATTTATATACTACCGAGATGACTCTCCTATGTAAGTAGCATGAAGCAAGTTGGATATCAAAAGGAATGAATATTTGCTGAAAAGCATCCTAACTAAGCGGAAATCAAGCTGATTATCAAGAAAATTTCATGAATTGTATTATAATTAAAGTCTTCATGAAAAAGTCGCGATATTATTCGTGCTTTATTGGCTGAAATTTCAATTTTTTAATTCAATTTTCACCGGCATGATTTTTTGATTCGATCACTAAATTCATACTTCATTTCTTGAATCAGAATAGTGCTGTGGACCCACTACATCACTTTAAGTCAATTGAAATCATTGTCTTTGATTAATATTTTGCTCTACCAAAGCAGGTTATCTACGATGTGATCACGCTTAAGAAAATACTTTTGAGGTTGAAGATGAAAATAATAGGAACCCATCGAATTTCTCATTCAACAAACATTACATCTCCAAGGCTGTCATGAGAATCTGTGAAATACCATCATTCCTTCTGCACTACAATCATGATCACTCAATTCCGTTGTAATTTCTGCAAAACTACAAAAATTAGCTGAAAGCTGAATGTAAAATTTGAAATGAATAGTGTCAGCAAAAATTCTTTAATTTTGAAAAAAATTCATGCAGCAAAAGGCTAATAGGTAGGCCTAGAGCAACCAAATTAATTGAATAGCATAGACTCTTATTAATAGCGAGTTAATTAATGTATGTCTTGAATTGAAAACAGTGCTCGTTGGAGATCTGTCGCAAAAATTTGCCACCAAGATAGAATCATTTTGTCGCGCTCAAGCACTTTTAGTCATGGCCAAAGTAGATGTGACGCAATTTTTTCGTGTAAGCGGTAGACGCGTCCGCTTGGAAATAGAATCAAAGCGGAATAACGGGATAAATATGTCAACTCACACGTATTGCTTACTGATCGAAACATTTCCTTTCTGTAAATTGTAAGTGACACAGCTTAATCCCGCCAAAACGTACGACAGTTTGTATCATAAGGTGCACAATTGAAAGTAAATTTCATAATGCTAGAAATAATTTTAAATTAATATACTGCGAAAATATATTGGAATTAGTCGTATCTTCTACTGCCACCTACTCGTAATATACAATAAAAATCAAGGCAAATGCTTGAATTTGTCAATATTGAATCTTCATAGAAAAATGCACTTAACAGGGATAATCGCAGTGAGGGAACACTTGTATTTCACTTTATAAGTAGTAAGATAAGTACATTAACTGCATTTGTTAATGCATCTGTATTCAATTTAATCTGCTAAAATTTTCATAAAATTTAAAAAGTTCAAGTATTTTTGTACCAAAAGCATTTGACCCTAAAATGTACATGAGCTTGGAAGAAATTGTTGTAAATACTTTGGAATTATTCAAATATTTGGTACGCAAGAATTCACTAATCGACAGATCTTACGAGAAATAGCCAAATCTTGCGAAAGACTCTTGCGATTATGCTGAACTTTTCTTCTAAGACTTCCAAGATTCTGTATGTAATATTTTCAGCATTTTTACAAGTCTGTCCAGATCCTGAAGCAGATTGGTAAGATCAAACGCAAGGACGTTCGGAAGATTTGAAAGATGGATAAGACTTTATAGATTTTATGCACGTTGCGGTCTCAAGATCTTATGGTAGAATTGTAGACGAAATAAGTAGTAAGATGCTCCATCCTTTAAAGCGGCTAGTAACCTACCGTAGCCATGTGGATCTAAAGCCGAATGGCTACACAAATTTCACTTGCTTCAACCTTTCCTGCAACAGATGTTGAGCAGTTCAATAAGTCAACTGACTCCCAGATCATACCGTTGATATTGCAATCAGTATGGCATAGGGATCCACTGACTATCGGTGTATAGACCATTGAAGCTCATCACCACGCTGAAACGAAACAAATACTTTCTTGAGGGCTTGCATAAATGAAAATGTTAATTAATAAATTAATAAATACATTTGATAAAAATGCCGATCCAACTTCAAGTAACGTAACTTTGAATCCAATGGATTAGATACACAACAGGACTCAAAACAAACGAATTAGACGCAATGAACTCTAGAAATGAACGGATTAGGAAACTCGCGCTAGCTTATCACATGTCTCTATGAATTCATTCAGAGATCCCCGCAAGTCGCAAAATTCACCATAACGCATCTACTGAAAGTATTTGAATTGAGATAGTCATATGATAAACATATTGAAGTTAAAACGTAATACTGTATATAGCATCACAAGTTGAGATTCCCAACATCCTCACATAGCAAAAGGAATTCAATATAAAATACATGTAGGTGTGAGTTTCTCGAACTATTGACTTTTGATCTGAGTTCCGTGAAGTTTGGATAATTTTCTCCTCCCATTGCATTCGAATTTCAGTTGAACCTACTGATAACTGCTTATGAGTGCTATGTATATTTCGGTCATTTTTTTTGTGAAATGGTTATTCATTTCTCATCTTATCATTTCTAATTACAATTAGGGCGATCATTTTCATTACGGCCGCAAGCTCAAAAAATTTACCGATTTCTGCAAACCAAAGCCTGGTCGCACTTTGAACAGGTCATGTTGTTATGTATGAGACCATGTGCAGATAAGAAAGACAAACTGCTCTCTAATTCTTCAGTTATTCGCATAATGTCACGCAGTTTCAACGGAGGAATGTCATTCAGAACGTTCAGCAATTTGAAAAGAAACTCGGGGTCTTCCACCAGCCATGTTTGTAAATGAAACAGAAACTAAATATTAAAAAATGTTGAACATTAAGCAAAACAAGTTGCTATTGAGGTAACTTGTTTTGTTTTACTTTTGAAATATTATTTTTCGAATGAAAATGTTTTGAGTTTACGGGCGTACGTAAAGGATCTCCACAATAAGTCAATTCTTATGTTGATGCCGTGCGCATTGCCAAGTGTAAAAGTGTTTTATTTCTGCTCGACGGTCGAAAACATCTTTAGCGCAACATTGAAATATAGAGATGAACGAAACGAACGTGTTTTATGTACCGGTGTCTTAGGGGCTTGCCACCCTCCCGTATCATTTCAAGTCGATGCAATAGTCTAGGCCTTTATGTTGATTTATCTGAACGTAGCAAATCATATTAAAAATTTAGTAGCTAATTCTAATTTCAAAACATAAATAATCAAACTCACAATATATTTGTCCAAGCTTTCCATTTTGACTTCAGCAATTCACTTCGTAATTTCTGAAGACATACACGTCGAAAAAGACCTATACGACTGAATATTTATTGATGACAAGAATGAGGTTTGTACAGTAGACAACAACCTCAGTTGAGCAGGTTCTGAAACGTATCATTAACTGTTTTCTTCGGCGCTTCCACAATTATTTCAAAACATGCATGGTCGAATTTAAGTGTCCTCTCTTAACGTGTGTCAAATCACACGTTAATTTAATCATCCATTGATTAATTAAACGACTGAAATAAGATAACTTGACAAGACGATAACGGCCTGTAAAGTTACATATGCAAATTAAAATGTACGTGAAAGCAGCTGAAGGTCGGTTCATGCTCGTCCGCATTGATGTACGCGTCACGTACAGCGTCATATTCACGTGACCACTCGCTTCAACTCGACAGACGCATGATGCTTTCCTTCTTCTTCAAAATCGCATGCTGTGCGGATGCGCATTGCCCAGCGTTCATACTTTGTCAATTTGTCAGCGCGGATGGAAGGTTCCGACTTGACCGCTATCGCCCTGTTGTTCAGGAGGTACAAAAACAAGGAAAACAGAAGGACATACTATAATCGACCCACAGCTTCGAACCCTGAATATATCGCGTCAAGAGACTGGAGAATTTCACAGTCTCTTGAAAGACATATGAAGCCGCCTTCCATTGCTTTTTTCTTAAAATAATTGATCACGGGGATATTTCTGTGCTCCCTCCGATTATATAAGACATTTTCCTACAGTTAAGCTACGCGCAATGCGGAGAAAGTTAACTTTTGGTCAACTTCCAAAATCTTACGCGCGGACACATTGCTGCCTTTAAGAATACGGAAGATCGTCATGGCGATGCCTTCCAATACAATCTCCTCTGACCCACAGATTCACAGTGGATTGCTCTGTTCGCCAGAGGCATGCGAGGCACGCGGACGCGCATGGCGCACAGGTATGAACCGGCCTAAGACGAACCTTTTCCATGTGGAACGGTAATGAAGGTTCTGCGATCAATCTTACGAAAACGATCGCAAATCTTGCGATAGATCTTGTCGATCTTCCCCTTAAACTTATTCAATTCGTAAAATATGAGGAAATCTTGCACTGCAGGATCTTATACAGATTGTTTCATAAAAAATGGATCACCCTTAAACATCGCCTTAACTTCAATTTTGTCTAACTCCGCCAAACTTGAACGAATTTCTCTGAAATTTGGAAGATATGTCAGTTGTGCTTACTAATATCATTGTTGGAAATTTCAAGCATGAATATTGAGTTGTTTTCCTGTTATAGATAAAAAAAGTAGTAGATAATTTGATCTTCATTTAGCAATGTTACACAAAATCATACCTCACTCTTATAAAATTACATTTGTTTCCTTTGTTATGTAATATGTTGTTCTACAAGCCAAAAGCTATCAAGCAAAACAAAAATAAAGAAAATCGGTCAATCAGAGCCAGTATAGCACCATTATTCATCAACAATAATGTATCTGCTACATGTGATTAACTGGACTTCATGTTCCATAGCTTCCTGACTTCGTTGCGGTGGTGTTGGCAGCACTCCTGATTGCTTTCAGCTAGAAATCTATCTCTTACCGGTTGAAAACAATACAAAGCACAAATGAACAATAACGAGATCGCATTCACAAAAGGCAAAGTGTCAGCCTTGGTAGAACTAGGGCTTTCTTTGCGAGCTAAAAGGAAGGGACTAAATGTCCCTTACACAAATGTGCATCGATGGCATAATGATGATTTTCGACTCTGTCGTAAAGAGGGCTCTGGCCGTCCACGCAAAACATCCAAACGTAGAAACCGCCTAATTTTGGGATTTGTTAAAGTTGATCCAAGTCTCTCGTTAACTGAGATGGCTGCACTAGTCTCGTCAATTTCTAAGTATTCGTAGAAGACTTATTGAGTCGAATTTCAAGAGCTGTAAGAGACCCTCTCAGATCGAATTATCAGATCATCAGCATACAAAAAGACGTCTCAGATGGGCAATGAGTCATTGTCACTGGTGAAATCAATGGGATCGGGTTGTCTGGTCTGATGAGGAATCAGTCCGTCTGAAGGATAGTGATGGTCGATTGAGATTATGGATAAAATCTGATCAGGAAATTCTGAGACATTTACATCGTCCCCGGGTACAAGGTGGTGCGACTCTACCGATTTGGGCTGGCATCTGGACCAATAGCCGCTCTGAACTTCACATACAGCAAGGAAGCATGAATTCTGAACGCTATGTGAATGTTTTACGAATGAACATTGGCCAAATGACAGATCAACTTGGTGATCCATCGACTTGGTTATTTATGGATGATAATGCTACGTGTCACAGGAGTGGTAGAGTCAACTTATGCAAGTCTCAATTAGGGCTTAGGACATTATCTTGGCCAGCTCGTTCTCTTGATCTGAATCCCATAGAAAATGTACGGAGTATTCTGAAACGTAACGTTCGTCGTTCACTGCTACCTACAGATGGCGTATCACAACTTACGTCACTGTTAAAAAGAGAGTGGAGAAAGTTAGATCAGTCAAAAATCAACGATATCATCGAATCAATGCCTAGACGAATTGGTAATGTCATAGACAATAAGGGTAGGGCCACAAAATATTAGCTTCTTAAGAACCGTTACTGTATCATAGCTTATCAGATTATATAAGGACATTTAAATATATTAGGGACATGAAATAACATGAAAAATGCTTTCTGTATCATACTTATGTTTTATTTAGTCAAATTTTAGGATGATCCACTTTTTATGAAACGGACTGTAGTTTCTTACAAGATATTGCGGCAGATGTGTGAGATGCCGATGCAAGATTTTTAGCAATGACGCAAGACATGCTGACTAGTGTTAACTGACAAAAATGTAAAAATGTAGGGTGTCCGTACGGCTGTCAGAGCCAATAAATCAAAAAAAGAAAATGCAGGAGTACATTTTTATAAAACTAAATCTTATTCCTCCAAAGTCCTTGCCGAAATTTCTTCACAGAATTTTGCCTATTATATGAATAAATTGACCACACTACTAAAAAGAAGAATACGGAAGCAGTCAGTTCCTCCTCCAGTTCTATGATCTTAAACATGGCGCAGGATGACTGTTACCGACTGTTACCATTAGAAAATGATAAGATATGTTATCACTGCACTTCTCAAAGTGAAGCGCAAAAGTTATTTGAGTTTTTGAATGTATTATTTTTCTGGAAGGTAAGCGCATACAACGTTTCCAGGCCTACGTTTTCAGCTTAGTGGAATTCGATTGACAAAATAGGGTCTTGGATCCGTTTCAATTCTAGAATCTGCAGTTGTTTATAGGTCTAAGACTGGTCACGAGAGAGAAGAATCATTCTCGTGAATTCAGAAGAATCCCGCCATCGAAAAGACGCAGAATCCTTATTAGGAAAGTTGTAGAGCATGTCAAGGAATCAGAAAAGATCCGTGATTCCGGTATGTTCAGCATGTCAAATCGTGTGTTAATTGCTTTGGGAACTATTCCCGACATTCAACATGATGCATTTAGTACGAAAACGAATACATTTCATGAAATGAGATGTATTTCTATGGCAATCATCTTAATTATTTATAACTTCAAATATGCAATAATTAAGAAACTTAAAGAACTCATGATAAATGAAGCATTGTATGCGGTCGCAAATTGTTTGGTATGGAGCAAGTGTCGATCTTTTTTTAGTTTGTGTAGAAGGTGTCTGACTTCTGCTGGATAGTATGTTGGATATCTCACTAAGAGCTGTTTCACAAGTGTATGCGACTTTCTGCAGCGCGAAAGTCGCGCGGGTGTTTGTTCAACATTCCAGCTTATGGAGCCTTTGACACATGTCGGGCGTCTTCATTTTGCCGCGAGTAAATCTCGCAATTTTGGTTTTTGATTTATCCCAATGATCGTTAGTATAATCTCTGAACATTTCTGAGTTCAGGATGATGTGGCGACTAAAACGCATTCCGAATTGCTAATTTTCGCTAAGTAGAATCGATTCTATCTGAAATAATATCTTTGATTTCCAAAGTGCTGATGTTCTCGATCTTCGTGTAAATCAATCAATGCGCGTGCTGCTAACGACAACGACTGAAGTCAGTCATCATCATCAATTTGTATTTTGACCTCGTTCTTAGCCGTCAGTGGTAAGATTTTGGTGATCCACGCACCAAGCTTAACCCCAGAATCTGAAGAAGTTGATGGCGTCTCATGGCGATCACCATGGAGAGAAATTTATGCCTTCGCAATCCCCTTTCCATGGAACAATGGCCATCAGAGACAATTGAAAAGCTGTGTCAATGGAAGACAATAGTATATAGTCGCGCGGATTCCAGGGATACAGCCTATGAAGCTTTTCACACATGTCGCGCGTTTTAAAAGCGGATAAATTGTCCCAAGAATTCTTCTGGAAATCGCGCGATTTTGAGTTTTAACCGACGAACGATCTAGAACATGGCGTCAATCTGAGAACATTTCTGAGTGCAGTATGTTACGGTGATTAATTAATATGCATTTCGAATTTCTAAATTTCGTTCAGAAGAACCGATTCTATCACAAATAGTACATTTGAAGTTCGAAAGTGTTGAAGTTATTGACCTTCGCATACGTCAAACAATAGTGCCTTCCATGCGCGTGCAATCGACGATTGCTGAAGTCACCAATTTGCATTTTGACCTCGTTCTCTGCCGTCAGGCGTTCGGAATTTTGGTGATTGACACACCACCTAGAATAAAGTTCCCAGAATATGAAGAAGTTGATGGCTTCCACCATGCAGGGACTTGATTTTCATGGCATGCAAGACTCCCAGATGGCCCTGCCAATGCACTTTGCCTTATTGATTGACTATACCGGAACACTTGCAAAAGCAGCGGATATTGACAGTGGATGCAGTCGATTGAAAAAGTTGTTACTTTTCTTATTGATGTGATAAAAGTGGTAGCTTAGTGAAAAGTTGCTGTGCAATGAGTAAATGACGCAATCGACCACTTTTATCGACGAACTGATTGAATAGGTTACTGAGATTTCTATGTCTATCAAATGAGCTTACATGTCTATCATACAGAGCAGACAGCGAGAAAAATAATTGAATTTAAGAAGATTTTATGCGATTATGCGAATATCTCAGCGAACTATTAATAAATGTTAGAATATTCTGATAGCACACTTCTTACCTGATATCGATGAAGACACGAGCAAAAACAATTGAAAACCTGCATTCAGAATAAGATTGGTTCAGATCCTTCTCCAATAGGATAAGGCACTTTTCATTTTCTATTGTCTCATGAAATTGGATAGATCGAAGTGCGGTTTGCCGATGATTGACAAAAAGTCCGCAGAAACTCAATGTCCAAAGTGAAAAGCCATTCCAAATTTAGAGGCAATCGCGCGGCAAAAAGTCGCATAATGAAACAGCCCAAAGATAAAGCGATGAATATGTCCCTACTGTACACTTAGCTAGTAAATCAGAAAATAGATAGGCAATTCAACCACTGATTCAATCCTATATACACCTGTTCATTATCTCATATAATTTCATAATAAATGAAATTAATTGAATTGAATTTGTATTTTATTCACGGCATATTCATGCATGTGACTACATGTACAAGTGCAAAAAAAGAAAATAATTCAAATGAACATAGAAAGTGAAAAACAATAGAAGATAAATAACAACTACTTTTTCAGGAAACACCAGCTTTCTCACTGTAATCAACAGCTTTGATGCTTCAAATCGCTACAAGCGACGTATTCCTAATACTGTCGCACATTCATAGCAATTCGATTCCAGAAGCTTGGACCAAGTAACTGATAGAAATTTGCCATTGTAAGTCCATTTAGGCTGGATGAATTCATTTTCTGTGCGCACCATCCAAACTTTGTGTAGAATTGTTCTGTAATGGCTAACTGGAGAATGCCCCACACAGAATTAGGTGATCCATCAGGAAACTTATCCATACCCAAACACCTTTCAATTTGCTTCCATTGATGGCCCTCACAGCGATTGCAATAAACCGAAAAAGGAAGAATACCTTTCACTTCGTATACACTGTAAACCAGCACCTCCTAAAGCGCACTGAATCACCGATCACCTCCTAAAGCAAGACACTAATCGTAACTAATAAAAAAATCCTAAAAGCATCCGCCTTTTAGAAGCTACCTCCTCCTACCTCCTCAAACATTTTTTTCATTGTGCCAAATTCTACTTTTTCTCCCTTATGACAATGCAAACTACTATCTTTATTCAGCAATAGACGGTTGCTCATTTGAGATTTAATTGCAACTAAAGCTCTCATTATATTCATTCAAATATTTATTTCTTGCTTTAAAAAAACCCTCTAAAGAAATATGAAACCATTTAAACCTCTTGCAGCTACTGTAATGCAAGAGAACATATGACATTAGAGTTTGCAATGCGAATACAAAAACCAAACTGTACTGAAATTCACAATTGAATCATAAATTGACACCCAGTACCAAAATGAATACAATACACCAGGACCTATTAATGTAACACACACAATGAAATCACATGTATACATGTACAATGAAATTTTGGCCTGTACCACCAATTTTTAGGTGAGATAAAATACAAATGCTACATAATATAGCGTCGGAACAGTAAGATGTCAGAAACAAGCAGGAATTTTTATTACAGTAATTATGTTGAAAAAAGCATGTGTGGAAATCGTAGAACAACAGTTGCAATAGAGATAAAGAAACACCAAAATAGAGTCTCTCAAGATGCAATAACCGAAAACAATCAAGTGCTCGATATGCAAATCAAATCTCTATTATTTGTTCAAGTAATTACACGATCTAAACAAACAGATATTGCAGCTCTAAACACATCATGGACATCATCAAAGAATTATTATAGAAAAGATGGAAACTAAAGAATTCAAAGTATTATATGGCACCAAAAAAATTCACAGAGTTGTGGCACTGATTCTTGGTGAAGAATGTGACGCACCCGAAGAAAGTCCTTTCCAGCAGTTTCTCCCGGGGAGCCAATTACCTGCGATTGCGTTGGAGATTATATGTTTAGAAACAAGAACTGCAAATGTACCGAGATGGCATAGATGCTTACATCCGTCAAAAGCAACATATATAATATTTCGACACCATATATTAGTATTCACTGATATTCCAGTCGAAATGATTGCTGAAAAGAAAAAGGAATTTAGTTAGAACTATTGAGTCGAAATGAAAAAAAATAGTTAACTTTAGGAAACAAGACATCAGATCTACATGTTTACATGCAGCAGTCTGAACAAATCATGATTTCTTCAAAAAATTCGAAGCGTTTTGATTTGACAGATATTTGAAAAAAATAGGAATTTCTAATAATCAGCATACATAGAGCATATCATATTTTTTTTAAGCTATTTTATTGCGCTATCTATTTCAGATATCCCCAGACAATAATATAATTTATCAATGCGGAACTTTAATACATACACATGTACATTGGATAAAATGATTGAAACCTCTTGTTGCATGAAAATTATCTCCTTTCCCCCTTAGTTATTCCGATGTCTACAGATTATGAGGAAATTCACGAGCTTCATATCTCCAAAAAAAAGCACATATTATGCTAAAAAACCATATTCACAGTAATCAACTTCGTTTGAAAGTTCTAATGCATACATCATATGTTTTCTTATTGACTCCCCCTTCAGACAGCATGCTCTGGTCCTGCAAACTTCATATGTGTCACAACAAGTAGCCGTACTTATTAATCAGATGAAAATAATGTGAGTGTCACAGGTCTCTACCAAACAATGCATGAACTAAGTTGACTTCAAAATTAATAACTGGTATGCTTTAATTGGCCAAGATCGTCGTTAGAAAATTTTATAAAAATTAAAAAATTGAAAGATAATGAGATGATTTCATGAAAAAGAATAAAAAAGTTTAGTCAATAGGTGACATTTTCTTGAGCTATCATAATTACCTATCATCGTATTTTTAACAGAATATAAACATTCTACTATTAATTAATCAATCCTCTCTTTTTTTGTGCGTTTGATGACTGTTTTAGTCTTTCCTATTTGTGCTGGAGTCTATTTTTTGCCTTGATATCATGCACGATAGAGAGCTTAATAATAATGACTAATATGAATATAGTATGAAAGATACTTTCAATTGCTAAAATGGGATTTACTTTTAGAAGTAGCCACAGGATGGACTGAATATTTTTAGAATCGAACACTTAACGCCGTGCATTAAAAATACGTTTTGCATCAATAATGTCTGGACATTGTAAAAAAACCGCGGATATTTGAATACAGACAAGAAGGATATTTATTGGCAGAAGATTAAAACAGAAGTATAGAAGTTCTAATTATGTACAGTAGTCCTGTTTCCCCATAGTTCAACATCCGGAATTGCATAGAATTTGATGATATTGATTACATGAATGCCACAAAACCTATATGGGCAGCAGAATATTTAATAGAATTAGATAAAAATGTTTAAAAGATTGAATGCGCAATTTTAAGCATATGTTTACAAGAGGTTTCTTCTTAAATGTATGAAATCAGGAAATGACTGAAGACAATTCTTTCTACTACATAATGGAAACGAATGTCCTTCAGTGTCCGACTATTGCATCTTTTTTCGATATCAAACAATTATATCGACTAAGCTAATCATGACAGTTGGTGAAAATGGTTACAATACAGTTACATTCAACAGTTGTGTGCACCAATAAACTAAATACAGCAATTGATTGTTGTATTTCTATTAAAATTCTTGAAATTTTTCGAATATTCTGAATATAATGACCACACATAAATACTACTACATGTGTAATCAAAGCATTTAGAACTTTGCATTGATCCTCAACTTGATATGCCAATTCAATTAACCCTTCACATGCGTGCATCTACTATTTTTCTACCTTCGTTCGGAAATCTTATTGGACGCGCCACTTATAACAGATGAGTACTTTGAGCAGTTTCTATGAGTGCGCATTTGCTTGCGCAGAGCTTCAACCGACACAGATCACGCGAATGAAATGCATAAATTGAAAAATACTAATGTATGCTACCTCGAAAATGTACAGCTTTTCCAGTTTTTTTTTTCCAATGTATATTTGCATTATCCGCAAAAATTAATTAAGTCCCAGTTATTAAAAAATGGTATTTTAACTACAGAAGTCGCAGACTCGAATTACATTATGCTATACATCATGCAAGCATTACATACAACTCTTCGAATAGGCTATCAGAGCAACTAGAAAACTCACTCTCATTGTCAGACCTGCCGTTAGTGATGAACCAGATTGATCAGTATCATCAGTCACGATTGCCATCACGAAGAACAATGGTGGAATGCAGATTTTTTGGCCATTTGCTTCAAGTCTTATTGTATTTCTTTTCCATTTATCCAGTATTTCGATTCGACGTTGATTGGAATGATGTATCACCTGACATGACATCATGAATACCCATCATCTTTGCCAGTTTTACAACTGCACAACTTCAACAGATAATTCACTAAACATTTAATTGCAATATCACTGACCAGAAAAGCAACTTGCAAACTCGACGTCACAGCCAGCTACATAGCCTCTGGAGAGATGAAGCTGAGAATGATTCACGTACCTACAGCAACGGTAACTTAATGAGTCCACATACAGCTATTGTTTAGCGACCAAGCGTTCCACCTGTGTGGCAATCAGTGACTCACGCTCATCCTCATATGCAGAAGCTTACGTCTAAGGTTATTGTTACTCTCAGTATGCTAGCCTACAAATTCAACTCAGCCTTCAGAAATTTTCGTCGAGTGGCGCTTAGGAAGCAGATTTCTCCGCTTAAGGAGGTGCCAGATAACAGTGTACAGTCAGCGTATCCGTGAAGACCTTCATTCGTTTTACAGAGGTTTTGTAGTCTCTTTAAAAAAAAAAAATGGTTTTGTTGCTTTAATACCCTTTTTTCAAAACATGTTTCTAATCTTCTCATGGACGAAGCCGACGCAAATATCAGAAGAAGAGAGGCATATTCGAAATGAGGAAGATTATACGTTTGTATCAATCTCCATCGAACACTTTTATTAACCCAACGCTTTACTCTGGTTATGCCGCAAAGTTTCCAGGCTATCTTACGCGAAATTGATTTCGCATATTCATCATATTGAAACTTGGGATCAACTGTAACACCCAATAATGATAGTTTCTCTTGCTTCATAATAACGACATTGTCAATTTGAAAAGTTAATTCGTCCACAGCTTTCCCCAAACCTAGGCACTGACACTTATGAGTGTTCAAAATCAATTGATTTTCGCCGAACCAGTATAATATTTGGGGCATAACATGGTCCAATCGCTTCTGTATTTCAGTAGCAGTCGTTCCAACCACCCAGATAGTGATGTCATCTGCGTAGGCTGTGATCTGGGCACCTAACAAATGGACAAAGATGAGGAGATCGTTTAGATAAACATTCCACACCAGTGGACCCCACTGCGATCCTTGAGGAATGCCTCTATTAATTCTATATATGCACTCAGTTTGTTCGTGCAATCTGCTGAATGTTGGGTTTTGTAAAATGGGTTGTTTATTCGAGTGAGGAGTGCTCGGATGTGAAACGAGGCCAGATTCGGATTCAGCGTGAAATTCTGCATCGGTATGGTGAGTTTCAAGTCAATCGGAGAGAAAAAATTTTCGCTACGTCCCCCCCCCCTGACACCGACCTTCCAACTTTGCTTCTAAGTGGACGGATTTTAGTCGTGCCAATACTCAATTTGAAAGCTAAGAGTGAGACAAATTCACTGAAAGAATCGGCTTGTTCATATCTGTCTTCGTTTAGATGTGAGACACCATTTAAGATTTTGGGACATTGCGAAAAAACGACAGAGTTAGAATTTGGGACGTTTTGGGCTGTAGCTTCAAACGAAGCATCGGATTGGAAAACGGATTTCAGATTTGGAATCAGCGTGAAATTCTCTATCTGTATGGTGAGTTTCAAGGCAATCGGCGAGAAAAAATTTTCAACATTTTTCGAAAAAACGACGAGTTAGAATTTGGGACGTTTTGGTGTGTAGCGCCCAAACGAAGCATCGGATGAGAAAACGGAGGCCAGATTCGGATTCAGCGTGAAATTCTGCATCGGTATGGTGAATTTGAACGCCATCGGAGAGAAAAAATTTTCGCTGACGTCCCCCCCCCTCTGGACAGCTCGCTTCGATTTTGGCTTCCAGTGGACGGATTTTGTCGTGCCATAGCTCGTTTGAAAGCTAAGAGTGAGACAAATTCAGTGAAAGAAACGGCTTGTTCCTATCTGTCTTCGTTCAAAAGTTAGAGCGGTTACAAGATTTTAGGTCGGAGCTCGCTCACCTGAAAAAATCCTAAGTGTCAGAGTGGCTTTGTATGGGTAAAATTTTGAAAATTTTCCAAAGTGTGGAATTTCGACCTGGGACCGTCACCAAAACATTTTTCATCAAATTTCACTGACCTCCCCCCCCTCTGGACAGCTTGCTTCGATCTTGGCTTCCAGTGGACGGATTTTGTCGTGCGATAGCTCGTTTGAAAGCTAAGAGTGAGACAAATTCAGTGAAAGAATCGGCTTGTTCCTATCTGTCTTCGTTCAAAAGTTAGAGCGGTTACAAGATTTTAGGTCGGAGCTCGCTCACCTGAAAAAATCCTAAGTGTCAGAGTGGCTTTGTATGGGTAAAATTTTGAAAATTTTCCAAAGTGTGGAATTTCCACCTGGGACCGTCACCAAAACATTTTTCATCAAATTTTGAAATTTCACTGACCTCCCCCCCCTCTTATCGATTGCATATTCACAGGGTATATAAGAACGGGATCGGGAGAGGAATTTCACTAAGTTGAGAAACTGACTACAGGTAAGTCGTTTCTCTTGAGGTCCGATATCGGACTTCTGACTTTACATTGCTGATATCAGCTAAGGTGTCAGACTTATAGGTTAGTCAGTATAGCATGACTGACCATTTGATGATAGTAGGCCGAAATCTTCAAACGGCTATAACTTTGCTTCTACAAGTCCTTTAGACTTGATTCAAAAAACATTCGACAGCGTTTGCTATGCTGAAGGTGACAGACTACTTATAAACGTTTTATGAGTAGTACTAAAATACTGAAAAATTTAAATTCATATTTAATGATAATAATTAAAGTTTTTGAATAAAAAGCAGTCGTTTATGAGTCTCTGTGACTTGGGTCGTTTCCTCTTGTAAATAACTCCACCGGTTTTCATGTCAAAACTGGGGCCCGGATACCAACACAGTGATATGACGCACGCTCTGTCCGATCGAGGTTGGATTTGTGGGTCGAGGCCTTGGAGCTGGGATAAGATCCCCTCTGAGTAATGCCTGTAACGGATTCAAGAGCTTAACACCCAAACGGTTGCTGACTTGCTATCAAA
Organism: Prostheceraeus crozeri; assembly: GCA_907163375.1. Taxonomy (NCBI): domain Eukaryota; kingdom Metazoa; phylum Platyhelminthes; order Polycladida; family Euryleptidae; genus Prostheceraeus; species Prostheceraeus crozeri. The sequence goes on from CAJQUW010003894.1 coordinate 36,363, forward strand.
TGTTTGGTGACTTAGTCTTTCAATGCATATCAGCAAGTAGTATCCTATAAACACTTGCTATCAAATTTTACTCTATCTTTACAGAATTATCATGACAAAACCGAATAACGCAAAGATGTTGGTTGGCAAGTGTAGTTGTGGCAAGATTGCCAGAGGTAGTGAACTGAAGAAGCATTTAAAAGAAAAAGAGGGGACGATGGGCCATGAGAGGAAAGTGATGTTGAGGTTGTGTGTGTCTTGTCGGAAATCTGCGATGGGGGATGAGAAGGAATTTATGAAGGCGCATTTGCAGTGTGAGAGTGGGAATATCGGAGAGAAGGGGTTCAAGGCATGGTTTGAGGGAGAGTTGTTGGAAAGGGAAGAGGTGAGAAAAGGCGGTGGCAACGATTCAGGACGTGATTGGGGAGAAAGTGGTGAGGAATGCGAGTGATGTGATTTCGAGTGATGGGAGTTCGAGTGAGGAAGTTGAGTTGAGAGCGAAAATGAAGAAGAAGGATGATGTTGATTTGGATGCGGTGATGGAAGATTTGTTTGGGGATATATGCGGATTTGAAGGAAGAGTGGAGGGGAGGAAG
>CAJQUW010003895.1:0-255203 GCA_907163375.1 Prostheceraeus crozeri
GTCGCACTAAATTTTGATGAACCCAAATTCTCTGTATGAGCCATGAGTTCTGCTTGTCACCTTACACCACACGTATACAAAATCATTTTCTATCTTCTCTAATGGTGTGATCCCTTTTGATAGAAAAGTAGACCGATAATAAATGTGTTAACTAACCCCATATCAAGATTCCTCCATTTATTTCCAATTCTAGATCAATGCATTGCAAAACAAAGACATGTAGTATGTAGGTTTATTTATAATTGAATCACATATACTTTATAGCGAGGAAAAGTCAAGCGGAATAACCTCTAAGTCACTGTACACTTTATAGCACACATTCTCACACGCGTAGTTCTTGGTATGAATTCACCATCAGTCTACACAATTTTTTCAATGACGACGACTTTCTTGCGGGACTCCTCCTCCTGTTCACACTTGTCTTGATCCCACTCGTCATTGGGACCGCTTTTAGCTGCGTCAGAAGGTAGCCCTTAAGAGGGCTCATGGGTCGTTCCCGACGAAGGGTGATAAAAGAATGTGTTGCATGTATGAAAGTTGATCTTATCTTTTTGAATTTCTTGAACAGGTTGAATTTCTTGTACAGGTTGATCATTTGTCATAGGTTGCATATTTTGACCACATGGTGTATATTTCATATGTGAATATAAGAACGCTTGATTTGTAATATGCGTTTTACAAACGTGACAAATTTGAGTTATTTCCATTTTTATTTTTATGTGAGAAAAATTTATTTTTATTTTCATGAGAAAACAACTTTTATTTTCATGACATATCTTTTATTGTTAAAAAAAAATTATGTTACCAAATGTTGGTGGAGGTGCATATATCCCGAATAATCGTGAATCAGAAATAGAAATAGAAAATTATATCATGAAAACTGGAGACATTTTATCTGGTCCATTACATCTTTCTATTCTTCCGCAAAATTCAAACTTTTAAAAACCCTTACACCGTGGTGGTATTTTATGTCTGACTGAAAATGAGTTAAAATAATTATTTTCCTCACTCTAATTTCTGATTAAATGTAGTGTTTTTTATCTAACCCCTTCACTGCGGCATGGCTCGCTCTGCGAGGCATGAGAATTTTTCTTCAGTTGCGGATGAGATTTTTCTCTTAATATCAAATCGTGTAGGAAATTTAAGGCATTTTACGAAAGTTTATGATCCGTACAGCGGTCCTGGACGCTTACGGGATTATTTTTCACATGCATCTCAGAGCGAGAAATCAGCAACTGGAGGGATTTTATTCGGTTACATTTGCCGCAGTGATAGGGCTAATAACAATTTGTGCTATTTTTACATATATCTTCTTATAGTTATTGAAGATCTTCGTTACTTAATACTCTCATGGCTGAATAATGATGATTATAGTTTCACGCATGTCTACCACCTTGTAATTGTTTCATAGTCAACTATAAAACAATACTTGCTTCGTAATTTACTGATAACATTTCCTTCGAATCAGTTTAAGATAAAAAGAGACGCGTATAATTTCTTGGAAATGTTTGAGTATAATATGAAGCAAACTGAATGGTGCAATTGAAGTATCGTAAAAAATATTTACTTATATTGTAAACTTCTTCTGATTTATAGGTGAAGAACAACTTGGTCATTATTAGAGTTCTGTGATAATAGAATTTCCAAATCATCATTACAAATAAAATGAGAAATTTCTATAGTCCCACAAGTTATAACAAAATATTTACTTATATTTTAAACATCTTTTGAAATATTCTAAGGACTTTAATTTCATTGATCCTTTTCTTTACAACGACGCTTCCTTGAGCATTTGCTTTGCACGTTACTTCAATTGATGTATATGAGCCAGCATAGTCTCGTGTGTATACATATGGGCTAAAAACTCTTTATATGAAAAATCTCTGCTACCACTAAGCCTATACGTCAAATCACTCATTCTCGAAAACATTAAATTGAAGGTTGGATAGTAAAATCTTTGCTGTGAGTAAAATATCGGGTAGAAACTTCCTCAAGATTTCATTTTAAGTCAGAGTAGGTCCAAAATTTGATGAAATTTGTAAATTGATTAACAGATATAGCAAATTTATATGCACTGTGGAACTTGTATTGATGAATTTAGAGTGTATGAAATGTCGGGTAGAGGTCAAAGTCGGATTATTTATGATCATATTCCAATTGAGAAAATATTCCATTTCAGAATTTATAAGTACATTGTTATCATGTCTGGCTCAAATGTAAGCCGATTTCATATAAGCTCTTTCTTCAGGGAAGCTAAATTGTGCTATATTATCAAATGATTGAAATTTCTTCTATTTTTATAAGTATCCATTAAATATGATAAGAAATGACCAAAGATGTATCGGTTAGCTTTAACAATGCAGCGGCTGAGATTTCATCTAATTTAATCTAATTGATTTGACTAACTAATTTTATCTAATCTCCGCACAAGCTCAACAACCGACGACAAAGATAAACATTGTTAAATTTTCCCAACGCTTCACTTTTCTGAAGTTGAGATGTTTGCTAATTGTTTTGATAGCTAAAGGTGTTTACAAAAATAAAATCTTGTTATTCACAGAAATATCGAATCAAAGTTGCTTTATTCAACAACATGATAGCGAATTGCCACAAATTGCCATTAAGAACTAAATATTTCTCACACTATGTCGTGAATAATGTATTCTATTTTTCTGAAGATGAAAGCATATTACTGTGAGTATTTTGATAACTAAAATAATTCCACTTTATCAGCTATACATTTAGTTTTCGAACTTACCATTCACGGGGTTTTCCTTTTCTTCAGATAATTGATTATCTAAAATAAATATATGGAATATTAATTTTCATTTCTCGTCGCTTGCATCAACTAGAATTAGAATTAACGATGATATTTCAGCTATGAAATAGATAAATATAACTTGCGGTCAACATTGTGATCATCGGGGGCGTTCGGCAATTGAGGTAAATTCAGTTCAAAGTCAGATGCTGCAAATTATGAAGAGTTCGATAATTCAATATATATATTATATATATTTAATTTTATCCATACTTACAATATTCTGATGGTAGGTTGCTGTGAAGAACCTTGTCGATTTCCTCTACTTGTAATTCTTGTGACTGAACTCCTAATAGTTCATTTATAATAGCTGAAATACAGTGTAGATATAATAGGTTAGGATATAATCTCAATTGAGTCCGTGAATATTTCTTCTTGCCCAAAGATCGGCATAAGGTTCACAAGCTGAGAAGTGATGATAAACATCCAAAATGTTTCGAGTTTTATCACTTATGGCGATAGCACTGAGTTCTTGGATTGGGGCTCCCTCGGAATCTAAGAAGATAATTACCTAAAAATCAAACATTGCAGCTTGTTGGTGGAACAATGATTATAATTTCGAAAATAATATACACATGGCTACAACATTGTAATTGTTCATTGAATTAGAGAGACACGTGTCAGAGTAAACTATTTAGAAAAACAACTTGTAGTATTAAGACTTAATTTTATTTTGGCATCGAATCTGATGTGGGTCGTATAATTGACATCTAATCTGTTAGCGAAAGATAAACAGGATTGAAAGACATCTTAATGGTGGACAGCCAGTAACAGAGGTGATGCTGCTCAAGTAACTAAGTGATCTACCTATAAGCTCCAAGGATGCGGATTCAAATCCTCGGCTTTTACATTAAAAATTTTAATTATTCAAAACATGCTTATTCGGATTAGTGATGGATGCGGGTTCAAATCCTCGGCTTTTACATTAAAAATTTTAATTATTCAAAACATGCTTATTCAGATTAGTGATGTGAGCAGTTGTATGATGAATCGAAACTGAAAGTATGAGTCATCATATTGTATGATGAATCGAAACTGAAAGTATGACTCATGGTTGAATCGAAACTGAAAGTATGACTCATGGTTGAATCGAAACTGATAGTATGACTCATGGTTGAATCGAAACTGAAAGTATGACTCATGGTTGAATCGAAACTGAAAGTATGAGTCATCATATTGTATGATGAATCGAAACTGAAAGTATGACTCATGGTTGAATCGAAACTGAAAGTATGACTCATGGTTGAATCGAAACTGAAAGTATGACTCATGGTTGAATCGAAACTGAAAGTATGACTCATGGTTGAATCGAAACTGAAAGTATGACTCATCATATTGTATGATGAATCGAAACTGAAAGTATGAGTCATCATATTGTCATTCATGTAGGCCTACTGTGCAACCACGGTATCTAAAATTGCAGTTTTTAGAGTTGGGTTACAAAATGAAAATGTCAAAGGGCTTTAGATGTATTCGTCTCTCCACAAGCTGTCAGGTGATAGGTCGCAAGCCTACCTTTGGAGAAAAAATGAAATTAACTAGTACACATGTACTACATTGTATTCACAAATACACATATCATAGTATTCAATGCTGGGTGATTAATAAATTGGATATGAGCCAAATCTAATTAATTATTAAAATCAACTCTGTTTACGTAAGACTGGTCTAACATTATCTCGGTCGCCTTTCAATGCGGGTGATTATGTAATAAACTGACCGCTTGCTAATCGAAACTAGATTACATAACTGTGCGCAGTTTATCACATTCCTTCTACTGAAGGTCATTGGCCTCGACCTTTCTGAAATTTCTGATGTCAATAAAGGTTTCAGTTTTTTCCTACGGGGTTATGCGCTACCTATTCTATTCATTGAATCTACTCATTTGGAATTTTGGTTGGTTATCTTTCAAAACTAAATTGGTTTTGAAATGATTTGATTCTAGGCATTGTTTATTAAAATAAAAGGAGTACAAGAAGTTGAAAGAAGTCTACATGGAGAGGTATCTATTCGAATTTTCACAGTTTCATGCCTGTTGAGTGAAAACGTGGTTTTGTTTGTTCTTTGTAGAACCGTCTGTGTTCTAGTGAGTGCTTGGTATTGGAAACTGATCTGCTGTACAAGACTGTAATTCGAAATTCGTACCGTCCTTACTTTATTGATAAGTATGAAGTCACTGCACCGATAGTGAAGTCTGTTGTGCCAACAGTTAAGAAAAAATCTATTTTCCTTCGCGTGCCATTTTATAGCGATTAAAAAGCAGCTTTCCTTCATCGTTCTATGAATAGAGTTATTTCCACTCGATTTTTTGTCGCTGATCTTTGTGTCTTGTTCCACACTCCCCGTGTTCCCGTGCGATCTCCTAAAGATCCTCTGATGTTTGCCTACTTGTCCTCTGTTGGTGTACCGTTTCTTTTGTGACTGCGGGTCAGTCTACTTTGGTAGGACGAGCAGGCGCCTTTCAGTCAGAGCACGTGAAAACGTACCAAAGTGACTTGTAGTCGGTCGCACTGGCGTCAGCCGGTCTGCCATTATACAGATCAAGCGTTTCTTTGTTCCTGTGATCGTGAGAGTTTGCTGGACAAATTTTCTGTTGTGTGCAAAGCACGTCATGATCGTTTGCTGCGAACTTCCGAAGCAATGCATATTCAGCGCTACAAGCCAGATTTGTGCAAGCAGGAGGATCTATTGATGGACCTTCTCTTGCCATGGTAAAATGTGTTCATATTAAGCTTGTTCTTTGTCTTAATTTCCAATTTTATGTCATTCCGGGTTTTCCACTGACGAGACCGGCCGAAAGGACCTCTGGAATATAACTTCGCAATGAACTGCGCGCTATTTTTCCTCTACAAAAACAAATATATTAATTTCAATTTAAATGATTTAGTGGGCCTAGCCCCTTACAACTTTTAATTCTTCTAAGTTTCATCAGACATGAATTTTCAGATGCGTAAGCATGTGAGTAGACAAGATCACGAAACATGTGGGTATTGATGATATTTTTTAACTATTCTTAGTGTCGATGTTAAAAACAGTCCACGGATCATCTATCGGGGACATTTTAAGTAAGTCTAGTCTAGTAAGCCATAGATAAATTGCGTACACATTGCAACTCTTGTCTGATCGATCGATCTCAATAATTGGTGCCGACTGATTGACCGACCGGTTTTCGAGCGGGGCCGGTTGACCGATCGACTTGCATTGATACAACCCAACCGGTCGAGCGGTCCGGTCAGCCGGCACCGGTTCCAACCCTGGCATGGTTCCATGGATTGTAGTACATGTAGTCATTGTTATATTTTAATTTTTCCGAACAGTGTCCATGCATCAGAGTGCATTTTGCTGATAAAAGACTCAATTCCTCCAAAGTCAGATTTTCAGATTCTGAATGATCGGTGAATTTCTCAAACTTCGAGGAAAATTGTTCATAGCTCCGAAGAAATAATGAAGATGAAAAAACAAGTCTCGCTATCTCTCTATCTTCCACGTGCTTCTTCCAAAACATGCAGTTTATTTTACCAGATCAAACCACAATCTTTAAATTTCAAACTTTTCAGTCCAGGCATGCTATTTAAATCGATGCTACATTTCAGTCTACCTGGCACTTTAATTAGAAATGATCTCGAAAATAATAGCACAGCAAAATTTGAACATCAAATTATTGATGCATCGATCTATGTAAGCGTAAATTGAAAAATCATTACAACCTTTAGCCCAAAAAAATCACAAATCAGACAATTATGAGGGGAATAGGATTAGAGTTCAAAGGGAAGAGTCACTAGCCACTGGCGAGTATCATCATCCGGGCAACGAAGACCGGCGATAAAATTCGGGGCTTTGAAAAGGGGGCAGTCCCCGATGATGTGATGGACAGTCTGTTATTGATGGCTGCATCTGCAAGAAGCCGATCTTTGGTGACCCCAACGTTGGAGACTCTCCGAGGTGCAAGTTACTCCAGAACGGAGACGGTTCAATAGCACCCAGTGTTTGCGAGGTAGATCGGAGCTGGGTGGTAGGCGCGAAAGGGAGTCTGGACAAGCAGATCGGAGGAGAGGCGGACCATTGAGGACACGATCGTTCCACACGATGGCGGGATCGAAGGACACCGTGGACAAGCGTGAGGCATGGCTGGAGAAGGAATGACGCGACTTCAGTCTCTGTTGGCCGATGGAAGTAACGGCGGACATACTTTGATGGAGGATGTGATCGGGGGTTGTCTGTGCTGTAGACACCAGCTTTGCAGCACGTATCTCTCGACGGATATCTGGGGGTTCGATACCTGACAGGACAAGCAGGAATGTCGTTGGCGTCGGACGAAGGCACCCAGTGATGATGCGCATGGTGTCATTGAGGGCGCTGTCGAGCTTTTGAGTATGGTCACTACGGCACCATACCGGTGAAGCGTACTCGGCGGCGCTGTAAACGAGAGCCAAGGCACCGGTTCTTAAGGTGGATGCACACGCGCCACAACTGAATCCGGCGAGACAGCGGAGTAGACCGTTTCTTGTGTTAATCTTCTAGCGGAGTTTTTCGATGTGCTGCCTGTACGTTAGCGAGCGATCCAGAGTCACTCCAAGGTACACTGGATTCGGATTGTACGGTAGGAGAGCTCCGTTGACTGAGACTTGCAACCTACGTAGAGTGTCTCGGTTGTTAAGGTGGAACGCTGTAACCGACGTTTTCGCGACGCTCAGAGTGAGTCGCTAGTGCTTCAGGTATTCAGATATGGTTGTCATATATACGTTTAAAATTCGCTCGGCATCACTCCAGGTGGTTCGAGCGGTCAGTAGAGCTAAATCATCTGCGTAACCGTACCGTTTCGCGGATGTGTCCGGCAAATCGCTGATATGCACGTCAAAAGTGTCGGAGCAAGAGTTGACCCCTGTGGTACGCCGTTCCGAAGTCTTCTCAACCTGTTGGATTGACCGTCGTTGGTTCTCAATCTGAAGCTACGATTCGTCAGGAGCTCCATCACAAATTTCACTAGATGACGATTTGGCACCATACGCAGAAGCTTTAAATGGAGACCACGAAGCCATGCGGTATCATATGCTGCAGTAAGGTCGACAAGGATCACACCGACTTTTTGACCACTTTGGAAACCAGCCTCGATATCATCGATCAGGAGAGTGATTTGATCCGTCGTTGAGCGGCCAAGACGAAAACCGGCTTGTTCCTTTGGTAGCTGGGGATCAATAATTGGATTGAGGTGCGCGAGTTGCAGGCGTTCAATGAGCTTAAAAGGCACGTATAGGAGTGATGCAGGCCGGTAGCCTTTAGGGTCGTCAGGAGGCTTGTTTGGTTTAAGGATTGCTGATATGTCTGCCCGGCGCCAGATCTTTGGTATGCGAAGTCTCCTCAGGCAGTAAGAGAAGAATTGACGCAGCCATTCCAACATAGCAGCACCACAGTGGGTGACGAATTCCGACCGTGTGATCAGGACCGTGTGCTTTACCATTTTTGAGGAGGGCAACGGCATGCGAGAGTTCAGTGATGCTAAAGTCCTCTGAAAGGACGTTCTTCTCGGTGAGCTGCACGTTTGATCTCAGAATAGCAATTTGATCGTTGACTTCACGTTTGATCAATTTGTCTGCATTGTGGTGACGACCACTAGCAATGAGTTTGCTTGCTATGGCATTGGCACTGATTGGACACAGCGGGGACTTTTTGGCACGGCCGGTCAGACGATTGAATGCTTGCCATGCTCGCCGACTGGAGTGGGTAAAGTCAATGGATGAAGTGTCCGATTTCCAGCGCTTGCGTCTTCTGGTGTCGAGAACTTTGGTGAGTTCAATGGCCTTGATGTTGGCTTCATGTCCCGCGGCGGCCCTGATGAAAGCATCGTAGTAGCGTTGACACTCCTTGTCCCATGTAGGAATCAGGTTTTCGCGAAAACCACGTGGAATAGAAGCTTGGAACAGGATGGCATTGCACCAAGCTGAGTATGCGGCATCCAAATTATTAGAGGGACAGGGTAGGTCTTTGACATTAAGTAGATTTTAAGTAGATTTAAGTAAATTTACGAACTTGGCCCAGTCGGCTTTACGAAAGTTCCAGCGCTTGACATGGCGTGTTGGTACCGACTGAATAGTAGCCGTGGTGGAAATGAGCGATGGCCTATGTTGTGATCTGGGAAACGGGTCGAGAACCTGCCGGTGAGCAGATCTTGAGCAGAAGTTCGTGAAGATCTATGCACGGATCTCATGTGATTGAAATGCAGATATTTTATATACACAATTGATTCAGAATTTCTATTATCTTTATATCAAATTCACAGAACATTGAGACTTCCACTATTCTAGAGTGATAACGACGCAGTGGCTTCATGAACGAGAAGATATGCACGCCGTGCAACTAAGACATGGATTTGCGAATTTCAGTTGCATCTCAATAACTTGTGACACATACACTTAATTGCTAGTTCGCAGTTTGACAAAAATGCTGGATATCTCAGAATAGCACATGCATATGCCATCTTATTAGATTTGATGATTTTGACTTGTCGCATTACTGAGAGCAACAACCATGACCAAGCGAATGATTATCTGAGAAGTCGGATTGCCAATCAAAGCGTCTTCAGGTACCGAATGTTCCTTTATTGATATAAGTTAGTTGAAATGAGGGACACTAATATCATGCATTAATGTGGTTTTTGATGTAGTGGGTGTGTAGTGACCAGTAAATATTCCTTTCCCTTAATAATTAAAGATGCAACAATTCTGAATTAGTCAACAAAAACTCAAAGCTAAATGATAAAATTTAGTTTTATTTTTGTCAAACACACCATGCATGAAGATGGCAAACTCGCCCATGCAGTCAGAGCATCAAAAAATTGAATTTGAGTTGAGCCACAAAATTGAATGTTCAAAATGAGAAACGAAGACTGGTTTCTAGTGACACAAAGTACTTGATTTCCTTGACACTATATTCATATCTCACTTCATGTTCAGAATTTATCGAAGTACTTTTTTTAATTTATCAATTTGTACTTTTTGAATTCTGTGCTAACCAGCGAGAAAAGCTAGAATGTATAAGTAGAGTGATGTTTCCTTTTAAATGTCTGACGATTTGACGCTTTAGATGATGCATTATGATGCCGCTTTGATAAAAATTCAAAAACTGACACTCAGCACAATTTTTGAATCATGCAACACAGCTAAGATGTGGGAAGGTTTTCTCTTGTCCCAAAGACACTAACTTTAGTTTAGAAAACTACATCTTTGTATATATTTGAATTTCTACTGTCACTATCTCTGAAGTTTTCGCCTCACACTCAACATGTGTGACAGAAAGTAAAAACTTACAATGTAATCACATTAAGATCCTATCATTTGCAACAAGCAAAGATAAGAAGAAACACCTCCTTAATGACCGCAGTTTAGAAGCCTTCTGCTATGTACTGAAAACCACGCATTAGAACCTTTGGACAGTTGTAATTAGACAATGGCATTTAAATACGATACGGAAAATAAATGAACAGAAGTCAGCAATCGAACCAAAGAAATAAGTCATGAGTCCAAATAGGCAGACTGGACTTCCAATCACAATGCAGTAATTGTAAGTCCAAAACACAACATTCTTCCCTCCTACCGGGAGGAATAGTTCAGCCTGTCAGGAGGCTTTGATCTCCGACTCGATCGTCTTGGTCCTGAATCCGATGGTGAATTCTGCACCCGGGAGTTTCTCGAATATTGAGAAGGCATTGATCGACCCGAGGTTTTCCGTAGTTGATCAAGATGCCGCATCCACCGAAAACCGTCTGTCGTGGTCACCTCGAACGTCCTTGAACCTCCGACTCGCGTGATGATACCGGAAGCCCATTTATTGGATCCCCGATCGTCTCTTGCAAGAACATGGTCACCCAGATTGAGCTTCCGCATTGATTGACTTGAAGGCGGCGACTGTTCTTGATAACTCTTTACCCGATCCTCCACGCTTGGTCGTATCGCATCCAAGCGACTTCGAATTTGACGTTTGAACATCAGCATTGAAGGTGACTCTCCTGTCACAGCGTGTGGTGTAAGGCGATATCGCAAAAGGAACCGAGCTAGAGATCACTCGGAGTCGGGATCTTCGTCAGACCGTAAGGCTTCTTTGAGAGTCCTGACAAACCGCTCCGCTTGACCGTTTGTTGCTGGGAAGTGAGGTGGTGATCGCAGATGCCGCACGTTCATTGATTCGAGCCATAATTGGAATGTTCTTGACGTGAACTGTGCCCCGTTGTCACTAACGAGAAGCTTCGGCAGTCCCTTGTTGGCAAAAATGCTCCGTAGCATTTCGATTGTCTTTTCTGTAGTAATTGAATTCGTCCGGATCACTTCGGGCCATTTGCTATAGGCGTCTACACACACCAGGTACCAGTAGCCATTTAGTGGACCAGCATAGTCGATATGTACTCTTTCCCAAGGTTGAGACGGGAATTCCCAGGTTGCAGGAGAAGCAGGAGAAGGAATTGCTTGAAGTTGGCGGCATTGAGGGCAGTCATTAACCAAGCGTTCTATGTCAGCCGTAATTCGGGGCCACCATAAATAACTGCGTGCGATTGCCTTCATGTTAACGATCCCTTGATGAGTCTCATGAAGCTCATTGAGTAATCTCCGCCGCAATGGTTCAGGAACAACCACTTGGATTCCCCTCAGAAGGCAGCCATCAACACAGGTCAACTCGTTTCGGCAGCGCTTGAAATCTGCGTAGATAGGACTAATATGATTTGGCCAACCAGTCTGTACGAACACCAGTACTTGCCGTAAAATTGAATCTCTGGACGTTGCTGCACGGACATCCTTTGCTGTTACCGAGCTTGGATATTCCTCCAAAAAAAGCGATTGAACCACTTGATCATCTTCGAGATTGTCCAATTCTTCCAGTAGGGGAACCCGCGACAACGCGTCGCAGTCACCATGGTCACGACTCTTCCTGTAGTGTATGTCGTAGGAGAATCCGGACATGAAGATCGCCCAAAGCTGGATTCTGGCAGCAGCATGCTCTGGAATTGATCGGTCCGACCCGAATAGAGCGAGTAGAGGTTTGTGATCGGTATTGATCTTGAAATGATGTCCCAAGAGGTATTGGCGGAATCGCTTGACACCGAAGATGATTGCCAAAGCCTCGCGCTCCAGCTGACTGTATCGGCGCTGGGTCTTCGTCATAGTCTTAGAAGCGAACGCAATTGGTCTTGTGGCACCATCGATTTCGTGTGAAAGAACGGCTCCAACCCCGTATGAAGATGCATCGCAGGATAAGACGATAGGAAGTTGAGGATTGAAATGGAGAAGAAATCCCGCATTTGTTATCAATTCTTTGGCCTTGGAGACAGCTCCTTCTTCGTCCTTGGACCATTTCCATGGAACGCCTTTCCGTCGCAAGTTGTGCAATGGCTCGAGGACTGTTGACATATTGGGCAGGAACCTTGAATAGTAAGTCAATAGCCCGATGAACGATTCGAGCTGTGTTCTGTCTCTTGGTGCAGGAGCATTCAGGATTGCTTCTATTCGCGATTTCAAAGGATGTAAACCATCTTTATCGATTCGATGGCCGAGGTATTCCACCGACTCTTCCATGAACCGGCACTTGTCTTTCTTGAGACGAAATCCGACCTCTTCAAGGCGCTTGAATACTTGTTCCAGATTGTGAAGATGTTCGTGAGCATCTTTCCCCGTAACGATAATGTCGTCCAGGAAAACTTGAACACCTTGCAAACCATTAAGAGCAGCTTCAATGGTTCGTTGGAACATGGCAGGAGCTGACGAAATACCAAACGGCAGCCGGAGATGCTGGAACAGGCCCATGTGCGTATTGATTGTCGTAAGTTCGGCAGATTCCTCGTCCAACTCTAATTGATTGTACGCCATTCGCATGTCTAGAGTTGAATAGTGGGTTCCTTGCCCGAGAGTTGCGAACAGATCTTCAATCCTTGGAATAGGAAATTGCTCGGTAGGTGACGACCGGTTCACCGAAACTTTGAAATCGCCACACAACCGAATACTGCCATCTTTTTTAATAACAGGATGAATTGGTGTTGCCCAGTTTGAGTGCTTGACGGACTTCAGGATTCCCAACTTCACGAGCCGACCGATTTCTTCCTCCACTTTGTCTTTCAGAGCGTAAGGCAGCCGTCTTGCTTTGCAGAACCTTGGGATTGCATCGGGCGATTTAAGAATTCGAACTTTGCCTTGATTGTAACGGCCCAACCTTTCATCGAACAGAGCTGTGTGCTGGACCAAGAGATCAGATAATTGAGATTGGCAATCAAAACTCAATTGCTTGACTGAATTGAAGAGTTGTAGAAATGCTGTTCTCCATTCCTTGCCGAAGAAGCTGTTCAACCAGTTTCGACCGAATAGCGGAGAATGCCCAGTCGTAGATACGTATATTGGGAGCTGCTTGACCATCGACCGTACTTCCACAGAGACTGTCGCCTTCCCACATAGTGTCACTGGTGTACCCGTGTATGCGAACAATTGATCACCAGGTTGTTGAAGCGGAATTGAGGGAAAGTTACGTTTAAACCAGGTCTCGGGTACCACGCTTGTAACGCTTCCAGAGTCTAGCTCCATCTCGACCATTTTTCCGTTAATGCGTGTTGCAATATGGAGGGGCATATTGTAGTTGCCTGAAACGCTATTGATGTGGTCACTCGTGACTTGATTGGTTCGAGCTTGTTCTTGAAATTGCTTGGAACGGCAAACGGCTTGAAGATGACCTTTCTTTTGACATGAGCGGCAAATTGCTTCCTTGAAAGGGCAGTCTTTCCTCCAGTGACCGGTTTTACCACAACCATGACATGGCCGCGGCGCATTACATGTCTTTGCACCGCCTTGACGATTGGCCTTAACTTTGTGATCTGGCTTGGGCCGGAACTGCACCTTGTGAACATTAGAAGGCTGCATCTGAGTTTGAATTTCATTGGATTGACAATGCGAGGTCTCCCAAGTATTCGCGAATTTCATGGCATCAGCGTAATTGATAGTCTCCACCCGAAGGAGCTCTGAACGTAAATCCGGATCTCGCAACCCGAACGTGAATTGATCGCGCATTGCTTCCTCATTTGAGTCTGGAAGCAACTTATCGCTGAATTTGCAGAACCTTGCCCCTTTCTCTACACGAGCAGCAAAGTCGCGAATCGATTCTCCAGAGTCTTGCCGCAACTGCCTGAAGAGAAACCTTTCATGTAATGCTGAAGGTTGCTTGTCATAGAACTTTTGAAGTGCTGATTTCAGCTCTGCAAGCGATTTCTTTGCTGGATCAATTGGCCTGAAGTGATTGAATAGGCGCTCATACGCTTCTTCACCGATCAATGACAACCAGACATCCACTCGTTGTTTGTCCTGTATTTTGTTTGCTCGGAAGAATGCTTCTAATCGTGCGTAATATGAATCGAAATCACATGTTGAAGTGAGAGCGGCTATTGTTCCGTACTTTGGCATGACAAATACCTCGTCGCCAGTGCTATGTACTGAAAACCACGCATTAGAACCTTTGGACAGTTGTAATTAGACAATGGCATTTAAATACGATACGGAACATAAATGAACAGAAGTCAGCAATCGAACCAAAGAAATAAGTCATGAGTCCAAATAGGCAGACTGGACTTCCAATCACAATGCAGTAATTGTAAGTCCAAAACACAACACCTTCAATATAAGGAGATCATCCACTGAAATTAATCACTTTTCACTGTGGACAACGATGACAATTCCTAATGTTAATAAATTTAGTGATGATTGACTCTGACATTTTATTCGAATTGACGGGAAAACTGCAATTAATAGAATCACTTCCAAGATCAATTTAGTCTAATACAATCAAGGTTGGGTCTTGGGTAATCTTGGATAGGTCTCCAAAATATTGGGCAATGAACCCAACATCTTTGGTAGTGCAACGAAACTGATTTTCTAATTTCAGAAGCAAATCACAATCTAGCATGATGAATGCAATACTGTGCATAGAAATTTGTTCTGTTTTACATATTCAAGTCATAGATCTGACATCATTGTTAAGTTGATTTCTCTGGGTCATCAACATTCAACACTGAAGTAGTTATGTGGATGTCTGCGGTAGTTACTTTACATATCACCTCATCGATCGCAAACAGCCAACAAAAGTTGTCGATATCATTCGCTTGAAAGCTAGCAATGATAAGAAAGATTAAGAGGATATTGTGCTACTGCAATATACTTCGCACAAGGTATATAGTATGCACCATTAATTTACGCCCATGACCATTTCTTTAGGCTGACCACTTGGGGCTCTAGAACCAAAAGTGTAAAATGCATAGTAAAAAAACAACACGGCCAGAAAGAGACAATCTGAGTTTTGATTGGCATATTGTTTTCTATGATTGCACTCTATTACTATTACTCGCCTTCAGATTAAAAATAACTTTTAGTACTTTTTTAGCAGGCATGTTTATTCTCTATTTATCGAGTATTTTCTGTGGATTCGAATGATATAATTTTTGTCAAAACCAGATTAAGGGAACGTGTTTTAAAAGGACTGCTATTTTGAAACAGTTTGCCGATTGACATCTATCGGGCGGATCGACTGTGAATGATGTGTTGTGCATATACATGTAGACCAAGTAGTAGAACGTGAGTTACATGAGGCGGCAGGGTTGGAACCGCGGGATTTTGGCGGCCGGCGTATTCAATACCGGTCGATGGCCGGCTTATTAAAAACCGGCCTGTTGTGGATGGGACGGTGGCTGGAGTCTCTGTACCAGTTGGTTAAGGCTTTGATTGTCAGACATTATTGAATTTCCGCATAGCATACATGAAATGAATGAATCAAAGTAAGTATATAAGTGAAGTATGCAATCAAAGCATGATTTGTGGGGACATCTATGATATTACTTTTTCGCCAGCTCTTATAAGCAGTTTTATTTGATATCTCAATTGATAACAGAAGAGCATTGAATTATTAAATGGAAGGGACTGAATAGCTATTCAATGAACATATTTAAACACTTGTCATGAATGGTGGGCCTACCGGTACTCCGGAAAGCGAGAGTTAGCTATTTTGGGCGGAATATTGCACTATTGCACTGTGCAATTATCCACACTTTGATGTCATGTTCTGTGCGATGAACAGTAATACTCGTATTGACTTATTTACAATGAGTTGTAGGCCTACTTTATAATTTATGATAGCGTCAACTGCATTTTCAAAGTCAAACACAATTAAGTAATTTGGAAACAGATAATCAAAATAATGACCCAAACGGGCATTGATGTAATGCTGACTTTGATACAGCAATAATACATGCGTATATCTATATCCCACCTTCACAGGAAAGCTTGAGACAATTCTAAGAGCAATTCTAGGAAACAATTCTAAGTTCCAATAAAATAAAAGTTTTTCTAACGATAAAAGTTTTGAGATGAGGAATTTGATCACTGACTGAGTGCTGACTTTACGAAATGTTTTGTCTGCGACCTGCAAACTTGATTTAGAGTAAAAACTTATTAACTTAAAAACTTTATTAAAATTTTAATTTTATTAAAAAAAATTAATTAAAATTTAATTAAAATTAATTTTATTTTCTATTTATTAAAAATTAAACTTTGATTTACTTTTTCACTTTTGAGGGAATTGTATTGATTTGCATTGTCAATTGAGAACTCTCTCCACTATGCAGATTCAAATCTTTTGAGTTTTTAAATTCAAATCTTTTTTTTTACATTGATGACCGCGAGCTGACGTATAAGAGTCATTTCATAATTTTTCATTTCAGTGAGTGTCCTAAGACAGAGCGGGGTGTTGCTATGCCTACGTCAAAATTTATCGCTTGCTGTTAGCTTATCAAAGCAATTATCAACAATTTACTGACAAATGTGGAGGTAGTAGCCCCAGGCTGCATTAATCCATTATTCATTACATCTCTAAGCTCCATGTGTTATATAGACTATCCCATGTGGTGAAATTATTCAAAATCTGCAATAATTTCATAAAAGATAACCGGAATTCATACAGGCTAGAATATATGATTCTGAAACCTTTATTTGAGATAAAGACGGGTTTGAACTACATGTATAAGATGCCGACAATCAATTTTTTTAGTTGGTTAAAGAACATTTCGCAGTATTTATACTGCAAACCATGCCTGTAAATACTCACTACTTATGTTACATTTACATACTTTTTATGTTGTAGTGATTGACAAAACAATTTATTCTAGACTGAATGTCGTGAACGGTCGACATGGGTCTAATTAAATTAGCCGGCCGGCCGGCAAAAACCGCCCGGCCGGACAGGTGGCCGGTTCCAACCATGACATGAGGCATAGCTTACTAGCCTATATGTGATTACTGAACATTTGTCAGATGTACATGCGTAATTTAACTTCAGAGTAATTTTCCATCACTATATGACTTGATAATGAGAATGGTTATTATAATAATATGCATTGTAATAAAAAGTGATTTTTATAAGAATCAAATAAATCAAAAATCATATAGAATTACAAAATAGTTAGATTGATCTCAAATATGACGGGGTGTGAATATATGAAGTTTACAGAGACTAAAGTACATTTATCAGAAGTAACTTGAACAGCATGCCTATAGATATACCCTCTGGGTTTTTAGAGAAGCTTATGTAACGCATGTAAGTTAAGCTACATTAAAAAACTTAAAGCATGTATAGAATGAATTCTCCCAAAAATGCGATGATCAATCAGAAAAATGCAGGACTACAAGCGTAATATTAGCAAAAAAGTTGATCACTTTATGGTATGGAAAAACAGCTACCAAAAAGGATAAAATATAGCAATAATCTCACATTCTTTAGTAATAAATTGTGTAGGCCTATCAAACCCAAGATTTTACCCAACCATGTACAATCGATTGAAACCGGATTTTTTTCTCGGGATAGCGACAATGCGAGAGTAGACGATTTTGATTTATTTCGTCAGATGTCTAAGTTCAATACTAAAAGTTAAAAGCTACACTTATTTTATGGCACTTTTTTATGAACACAAAAATTGAAGAACGAATTGTTAAAAGCAGGACTGTGGAGCCGGAGCCGGAGCCTTAAGGAACCGATGGTTTTGGCCGGAGCCGGAGCCGATTTATCACAAAGGCTCCGGCTCCGATAGTTTGAGCTTTGATAAAGATCTAAAATTTTGAAAGGTATTAATTGGCATCATAAAAAAATTAAATCATTTTAAATCTAAAGATGTCTTTTAAGTATACCAATGATCTGTCCTCCACGATATCTTTCTTTGCAGTTACCGCCTTCTTTTGTATTATATGTAAGCTTATTATATTTACACACATGTATAATATTTTTTTATTACATATGTTTCGTAAGACTAATTATTTCCATAGCTTTTAGTGACAACCAAAGTCCATTAATTTGAAGACTTGTTATATGCATGCTAACTAGATGATTGTAGATTCCTAGAGACAAGTCGCCAGTCATTTATGTACACATTTCCAGTTCAGTCAGCAAAGATAATATAGCTACATTTCGTGCGCAATGTCTTAAATCTAATACGGTTACTATGTAGATTACCATCTATCTGTATGGCTACTGGCAGAAGCTACTGGCATCTGTGACAATGCCAATTTCCTTAGATTGTATTGTAGGCTCTTGTGCAGTCCCCCCACCTACATTTTCCAAAACAATCGATTATTCAATTTGATCAATTTTGATTGGAGGGATAACTCTTCACACTCACACGAATGACCTGACTACAAGTCCCCGCATGGCCATAGGAATAAGCGACCCAGCCACTTCTAGTAGCGCCTTATTATTCTAAAGGTATCTCATTCACAATGAATTTCCTTTGACTTCAAAATTCAAAGGGTATATTTCAATGCGAAAAAACCCGAAGGCAAATTACAATGTTGACTTGCTGACGAAGTTTGCGACTATGACATCGCAATTACCCACGTATATTTTTACAACAGCACGGAATGCTTCACTCAAACCGGTGATGCTGAAACGGACACCCAATGGTGCTGCATCTTTTGACCAGAGAAAAAATGGGGGGGGGAGGACTGCACAAGAGCCGTATTGTGTAATAATATTTCCCCAAATGTCATAAACCTGTGGATATCAAGAATTTTCATTATTATTTTTTCCGTCTGTCAACACTTTATGCTGATATCATGTTGACTTATATGTAAACAATAAAAAAAGACTGAGACGCTCTCAATAAAGGCGCCTTTTGACCTCCCTTTTCTATTGTCTATGACATTAAACCGCACGCGCGAAAGCTAGCAAAGTAGATGGGATTTCTGCTTGGTGCTCGCAGTCAAATTTTTATTATGCATTGCACCCTGCAACATGCTGTGTGATACTCCGAGTTCAGTTTCATCAGCCTAACCATCATCAGAGGAATAGTGTTAATATGTTATACATAAATTGAATATAATAATATACATGAATCATTGATGAATTATTTAGTGCAACTTTACGCCATAATGAAAAATACGAAATTAACATAATGTAAGTTAAGCCTTAACTTATTAAGTATGCTGCAGAGAATTACAAAACTCGTCCTAAATTAGATATTTTTAATTTTTTTAAGTATAATTTTCAATTGTACATTTCTAGCCTACGCTGCAATGAGACAATCTAAATTACAATTTCTACAGATGATGAGTCGTGGGCTACTCACCGATCATATCATTCATGGACGAACAGACCATTGGATAAAGGCAATAACAAATAGCAATAACAACCTAAGCTAGCCTATATACACTTTAGTATTCAATAAAGCAATTGATATTTTTATTGATACGGTATATTTGGCTATATAGCCTATACCCTTTCCATGTTCGAGTAGATACAGGCCCTATAAGCTATTTAGAGGCATACGCTATCCAGTTTCAAGTTCGAGCTTTGTTAAAAAGCTTATACTACTATTCGGCCCCCTGTGACGGCTAATTAGGTATATCATCATCACTCATGTGGTCTTATTTAATGTAGCCTCGTAGTAGGCTAGGCCAATTTATATTTAGCCAGTGCGGGAGATCTTTATCTAATTTAACAAATCCAGGCAATAACTTTATTTTATCTTTCAGAGATAGTCAATTCATGCAAAAATATATGACAAGTATGTTATTTATCATTATATTAGGCTATTATCATTTTTATAACTTAAGTCGTTGCTTGTTAATGAAAACTAATTTGATGATTGTAGCAAGCCTCTAAAGGCCACACCGTTATCCAAAAAACCCGTTCAACGGATCCAGGATAACCAGCATAGATAGAACCTGAATTTGAAGTCGGAGCCGGAGCCGGAGCCGGAGCCGATGAGATAACGCATCGGCTCCACAACCCTGGTAACTTAAAAGTATAGCAAATTGTTTCTGATACACTATCAACATTTCACTTTGATGTCCTTGGGTATTCATTAAATGCTACTTTTTAACACATTACTGACATTTCGTCTACAGGCTAGACTACCAGTGCTAATAAGTAAATGAAGCTTTATGAGAGCAAACCAAAATGTAAATTAAATTAGTTCATTAAATATTGTGTTCTCATTTGAAAAGTGAAAACAGACCTGAATATTCAACAATCATGTATAATTCTGAAAATGTTGATGATGAATTGCGTGCATGCGTAATTTACTCCGGGTGTGGCCACATGTTAAAAGAGAGAGAGAGAATGACTTTATTGATTTATTGACTCACATTTAAAATCCGTGAGAGCATTACATACAATTATAATTCACACAAATTAGCTACATGAAACTTCACATGTTATGAGCAGCACAAAATTTGATGAAGGATTCACCAAATCGTTTGGTCTTTGCGCGAGGACATTTCAATGAACATCTATTGCGAGTCATTACATTGGGACAAGGGCGCTCTTCAAAAATAATTCGAAGAGGATGATTAACATCTTTTTCAATTTTTCTGAATAGTTTTCTGCATGATGCATCGGCAACGGTAAACAAGCGAGGGAGTTAAAATAAATAGGGAGTTTTGCTGATGTTGGGTGATATGAGCTAGGTCTCCAGAAGAATCCTGAAAATGGTTGAAATGGCGGCTATTCAGGTCTGCTCTCACTTTTCAACTTATGATGCAAATATCTGTCTGCAAGTTGTTCTGAAATTTCAGCTGAAAATTTCAAGGTCATATTGAAGTATGCATTAATGTGCACAATGTTGATTGGTAGCATGATGAAATGGTTTCTTCATTCTTAATAGTAAATAATTGATAAAAGTAAACGCCTCATCCGTATGGAATTATGCAAGCACCTTTACACCAGGGCTACACGAGGCGGCTTTTCAACATCCTCCTCCGTGCTAAAAGGTTGAATGAAATCAAAGTAATAAATAATAATTTTAAAAGCTGAACGAACTGACGCTATTGTGAATTGAACAGCTTAGCGCAAAATTAAAACTGAGCAACGAGCTAAATGATCGAAGAAATGCAGTCAATTTCCTAAATCGTTGCACAGCACAAAAAGTTCTTATATCTTTTGTATTCTCATCAAATTTAATCGCATGCTGACAAACGACCAATAAACCTATTTACTTGGTCAGCTGAGACACTTGGTTCAGGAAACATAGTGGTGTGGTTTGCCTAATTAAATGAAGTAATTAGTGATTGCATGCTTTGCTACTTTCACGATCCTATTTCAGATGTCAATATCATGTTGGCTCACGTGTCACTCATTCTCCTTTTTCATCATTGATGAGCTGCTCCATTCATCGGACGCAACGCAAGCGTCAGCATTCCTACGGCGTGATGGAAATGCTATTGTTTGCTGTGAACAGATGCAGAGACGAGACTAGGGATTCCAATCCCGGGATCCCAGGATCCCGAAATCCCGAGATTGAGAAATTTACAATATAGCTGCACACGGTCTCCCTACAGAGGCAGTAAAACATCTATAAAATACTACCAAAACAACAACTGAATTGATAATTTAATCCTAGGATTTCGAGATTTGCACAAACCCAAGGAATTCCGGCATTTCAATCCCTACCCGTAATACATGCCATCATCATGCAGGCATATATATGCTTTGTAATGGGATATTTACGATTCTACTCAATCCTGGATTAGCTCAATCCTGGGATTCAATTTCGGGATTTTGGAATCCCTAGACGAGACAAGCCCTTGTCTGATCCGAGATTCGAATTTCTTCTGACCTCAAGTGAGGGAAATGATGACTCACGCAATGGCTGACTATGGGAATAATACAAATTTGAAGTTTGTCAGTGAACGGATGGACCGATTTTGAAAAAACTTCCATATTCTTGGAGCTGATGACACCAGCATTATTTTAAACCCAAACTTGAAATCACCAGCGTTAATACAACAGAAGTTGTTAAGTTGTGTGCAGTTGACCGCTGTTGAACACTGTTAACACGAGTGTCGTAAAAATGGGTGAAAGTGTAAATTAAATGATATTGCACAAATTGATGTTCGAATTCGAAAAAAATTATATCATCTGAAAGCTTAACACGAGCCTGATTCAATGGTGATATTCTTAATTTTCTGTATTGCATAGCTTCGTCTTTAAGTGTCGGTGAACGAATTGACCAAACATTCATACTTTTAAGTCTGCTGACCAGATATAACCTAAACGCTTTGCTAAATTGAAATACTTGACATAACCTTTCACATGTTACAAAGGTTATTGAAATTGATCATCTTCATCAATGAGAAAATCTTGTGAGATTTTTTTAGCAACAATTTTTCGGTAAAACTTATTAGTAATGCATCTTTTTATACATTCAGCCAATCCTAAAAACCGTGTGTCATGATGAAGCTGACTGATAGCTCATGCTGTCTGAAAACTTTCATAAAAATTTTCTGTCGTCTTCATGTTGAAATCCTGCATTTAAGAAAACGCTCATTTTTTTCGTATGGCCTACACATGAAAACGAATTATATACCAAAATAATCTATGGAACACAAGGTTTCAATATATCGGTGCAAAATTGATTCAGTACTTCAACACGAAAACTTCATTTGAAAATGTCCTAGTTTTTCTGTGCAAATATTTTTGAAACGGTCTGTATATCAAATGAATGAGGAACTGAAGATTGCTTCATTTGAGTGCACTGAAAGGCACCGGCCTAAGAAGCACGGTAGCAAACCGAGAGCGAACCAAAGTATGCTTTGTATTCGCTACTGTATCTTGTCTTCGTTCATAATCTGATCACCAGTAAGATGATCATACAAAATTTATATATTTTGTTTAAATGCAATGAGTTTCATCTAATTTTCGTATTTATATAAAAAATTTTACATTTCACAACTTTTCATAATTACCAATGAAATTCGATTTAAGACTTACTAGTAAATGTACAGCATATAAAAAATTTTTATAAGATATTGTTATAATATAATGATATGTCTGCGGCAATTCGAGAATGTTAATAGCATAATTTTTAATCAATAGTAGCTTTTGTGTGTTTTAAATATACACATCACGCTACTTATAAAGTACAATACTACTTACACTAGCATCAGTGAACACAATGGTGAAACCTTTAGGGGAAACTGTTCAGTTTTTAGTCTACCGATAGCATCACTGACACTGAGCGAAGAGTGGCATCCCGGGGATGTTGCATAATGTCAATACTCGTCGATAGAAAGATGGAATTGACTACAATGTGGAGCAGTCTCATCAAGCTAGACTTCTTTCCCCTTTATTAAAGCACACGATTTTAAAAAGGTATTACATCATCATGCATACAGCTTATAAACGTATTTCATCAACTTTCAAAGCTACAACTCCAAAACTTCACAGTTTGACTTTTTATTTGATGCCAGCAATCTGCTGTCATCACAATATATAAGTAGTTTCTTTGCAATCAAATCACCTGAGTTCCTTAAGAAGGAGATGTAGGCAAATTGTTAATCGAGGCAATAAAAGGCATGAGATACAATGCATGGACCTAATAATAACTAAAGAAAGAATGGCCCGAAAACATCTGTACAGCATTAAATGACACAATGTTAAAACACATTGGAATTCGCAATATAATCGATGAAAAATTTATAATACATGTATATCCAATTTTGTTTAAGTGTTCCAATGTTCTCCACCTCCATATTTTAACAATTGAATAGTTCTTACCATTTTGAATATCTTCAAAAAGAGAATATTTATGTATAGATGCGCAAAGCAGATAGTTGACTGCACAACTGACAATCTATTTCTTTTCAATCTAATCACTTGATCTTATTAAAAAGGAGATGTAGACATATTAGCCAAGATAACCAATAACTAGGAAGGAATGCATCATTGTATTATATCTAATAAATTCCAGCTAATTTTCCACAGGAAAAATAATGATTTTTTGATAGTATGTTATCTTAGTCATATGTATGTCGTTCCCTCGAAATTGAAAAATGTTATCAAATTTCGATTCAGACTCTTTAAAATCTTAATATGGTGAATTTCAAAATTCAATACACTAAGAAATCTCTCGCAGACTTAACTTTTTGATATTTCCACTCTTACTCATAGGTAATGAATGATTCGGCACAAAACTTAGGTGCCAGCAAAACAAAACGTGATTTCTCAGCGTCCCACCCCACTCGTTGCAGTGATCTAAACCACACTGATAATTGATTACTGTAAATACATAGATACCTGTATGTCATAACAATGTAAAACACTGTTTCTGACTTTGGAAAGAAAAAATTCATTTAATTAATAGAGTGACCTTTATTTTCTGAATGATTTTTTCAGCAATTATCTATTGCTGTCATCGGGCAATGATTTTAAGAGGATTGAAAATGTGATTTAAAATTCACACCAGAGTATAAAAGATACAAAATTTCAAATTATTGCTATTTCACCTGATGTTCGATAGAAATACCGAGGCAGCTGGAAATTGTATATTTGTTATATGAAGCCGGACATTGAGTTCCAATAACATCGTAATGCTTCCACGAATTATGTAGGGAGACGATATTCATCTCTCATATATGCTCCGCTGAAGGCAATTCTTCGTAGCCAGGAACAGATCCTGGCGATGCAATTTCACTGTAATTTCAATACTGCTCACTGTAGACATGCCGTATACAGTTGAAATAAAGTGACAGCTCAATTTCAGGAACACTCGTAAGTTCGCCAGTTTCATGTTTAGATTTAAATCGGAAAACTTAGCCAAATATTCAGGCTTAAATATCAAGGAATTTGTCTTTCATTCCGGCTTCAACTCCATTTCGTCTACCTGTTTTAACGGGCTTCGTAATTGATCATAATGCATTGGAATGTCTAGCTTTTGATGACTTAAAACCTCTTCCAACACTGACCCATAAAATCGTCCAGAACTTTTAAGCTATTATCATTATGAAACATAATCTTTCGAAAGTCCGTTGCATCTGTTTAAAAAACAGCTAATGTATTGAGCTCCCTCTTTACACCACATGTCATATAGAATACTTTCAAATTACAGTGCTGGATATGAAATGTTCTGTTAGTGGATCTATAAGTGTACATTTACATTTCATAAAACAATGTGTCTTCCTTATAAGCTTTAGCTTAATGGTGCATCTGCAATTGATCGGCTATGTTTCTGACACCTGCCAAACTTGAGCATGAAGTTCATAATTTTATCAGCACAAATAACATTTCATAATGAGATAAAACTTATTCTTAGGTGGTTACCTCGGTCGGTTGGTTAAGCCTGTTCCACTGCTACAGTAGGAAGTCAGTTGTGCAGTCAACTATCTGCTTTGCGCATCTATACATAAATATTCTCTTTTTGAAGATATTCAAAATGGTAAGAACTATTCAATTGTTAAAATATGGAGGTGGAGAGCATTGGAACACTTAAACAAAATTGGATATACATGTATTATAAATTTTTCATCGATTATATTGCGAATTCCAATGTGTTTTAACATTGTGTCATTTAATGCTGTACAGATGTTTTCGGGCCATTCTTTCTTTAGTTATTATTAGGTCCATGCATTGTATCTCATGCCTTTTATTGCCTCGATTAACAATTTGCCTACATCTCCTTCTTAAGGAACTCAGGTGATTTGATTGCAAAGAAACTACTTATATATTGTGATGATAGCAGATTGCTGGCAACACTAGACACTGCTTTCAACATTTAGACAGCCAATTTTCCTATTTATGAATTTCACTTAATGACGACAAAATAGATTATCGTAATTGATTGTGTATGAAGTAGGCCTAATACAACTGTGCTAATACTCCGTGATTTTCATAGTTTTCAAATTTACTGAATCGTGGGTTTGCTATTTCAGAATCTCAAGCGCATTTTTAAATACCAATACAAGCGCATTTCAAACTGCTTGACATTCATGAGCGTTTATAAATTTGTATGATAATGAAATTGCGATGAAATAGTGTGCTTAAGATAGCTAAATAATCGAATTGTAATTTTTATCTCAGTAGCCTGATAAGAATCAAGATGTATTGACGATAAATTGACAAACATTTTTCTCTCCAGAAAGCTTTGGAAAGTAATTCAGAAATGATTTCGAACAATAGAGGAAATTCAGAAAGTAAGAAAAAAACTCCCAATGAATACCTTTGACACTGCCAATGATTTGATCAAAAACGCTCAAGAAAGAAATTACAATAATACATCATATTTTATTTAAATTATAGCAACTTGTTCACAATAGTAGTAAGTAAAACTCCACTTCTGGACCGCGCAAGATGGCCGCCATCGCTGACGTCCCCCCCTGGAACGGCAGAGTGTCGTGGTCAGCCGCCGTGGTGCTTTGAGTCTGACGTCCCCCCCCTCTGGAACGGCAGAGTGTCGTGGTGTGCCGGCCACGTGCGTCCGTCAGGTTCGCTGACGCCCCCCCCCTCTGGCCGACCGTCGTATAGCGCGCGGTGATGTGATGTCTAGGTTGGCGTGGTGTGCCGGCCAGGTTGGCGTGGTGTGCCGGCCAGGTTGGGAGGGTGGTCTGTCGTAGCTCACCTGAAAAAATCCTAAGTGTCAGAGTGGCTTTGTATGGGTAAAATTTTGAAAATTTTCCAAAGTGTGGAATTTCGACCTGGGTCCGTCACCAAAACATTTTTCATCAAATTTCACTGACCCCCCCCTCCCGACAGCAATCTTCTAACTTTGGTTCTAGTGAACGGATTTTGTCTTACAGCTACTCGTTTGAAAGCTAAGAGTGAGACAAATTCAGTGAAAGAAACGCCTTGTTCATATCTGTCTTCGTTCAAAAGTTAGAGCTGTTACAAGATTTTAGGTCGGAGCTCACCTGAAAAAATCCTAAGTGTCAGAGTGGCTTTGTATGGGTAAAATTTTGAAAATTTTCCAAAGTGTGGAATTTCGACCTGGGACCTTCACCAAAACATTTTTCATCAAATTTCACTGACCTCCCCCCCTGGACAGCTAGCTTCGATCTTGGCTTCTAGTGGACGGATTTTGTCGTGCAATAGCTCGTTTGAAAGCTAAGAGTGAGACAAATTCAGTGAAAGAAACGCCTTGTTCATATCTGTCTTCGTTCAAAAGTTAGAGCTGTTACAAGATTTTAGGTCGGAGCTCACCTGAAAAAATCCTAAGTGTCAGAGTGGCTTTGTATGGGTAAAATTTTGAAAATTTTCCAAAGTGTGGAATTTCGACCTGGGACCTTCACCAAAACATTTTTCATCAAATTTCACTGACCTCCCCCCCTCGGGAGAGCTCTCTTCGATCTTGGCTTCTAGTGGACGGATTTTGTCGTGCAATAGCTCGTTTGAAAGCTAAGAGTGAGACAAATTCAGTGAAAGAAACGGCTTGTTCATATCTGTCTTCGTTTAGATGTGAGACAGAATGAAGGCTCGGATTGGTAAACGGAGGCCAGATTTGGAATCAGCTTGATGTTATTATCCAATGAGGATCATCATCCAATGAGAATCAAGCATTTCTATATAAATAGCGAGCCTTCCACAGTGAGAATCATTCCATCGTTGAATTGCACGAGTGACGGACGCACATTTTCTCTCTCTCTAGTTCCCTATTCTATTATCCAACTAAAATGGTAAGTCGCTACTGTCCTCCCTCCCTTGAACGTAAACTTAATACAATCTTTTCCATTTTCAGGCATCTACTCCATCTGCTGCACTAGTAGGACAAAATGGTGGTCAAACGTTACAAGGTTCGCTACGATCAGATCATCTACAACTGAGGCCAGTGGAAGAAACAACCAAGGTACATAATCCTACACCGCTACAGCGTAAATTTAAACAAGTCTTGCGTTATGACGATCATGGTGTAGTACTCCAAACGGGAATGCTCCCTTCCACGGATGTCAAGATAATGCACAATCAGTATGGGGACTACATACTGATCCCCGTGAGTCCGTACATTCGCCACCAACTTGATATTATTGAGGAGTACGTGACATTAAATATGGACATTCCTACTCCTCTTGCTCAAGAGTGGAAGGCGAGAGATGACAAGGATACTCCCTATAGAAAGATTTGGGATGGTAATCAAATTTGCCTACCGGTATCACATTGGTGCACTTACTATAAGAAGGAGGGAGATCATTCAACACCCATCACATGCGACGAGCTCGGAGAAGGTACTTGGGATATCCTTTTCAAAGTGAATGGGCTATATTATGGTCGGCATAAGGATAATAAAATAGCCTCTCTCTCCATGCATATGGAATCCATCCTATATATTCCAAAACCACCCAACGTGGACGACATAATTGATCAAATCCTTAACAGCAGTGGTACGAAGCGCAAGTCGGAGAAGAATGCTGCATCAAAACGCAAATCAAAGAAGGAGAATTACTAGTCCTTTCCTAACTCTACCCTATGACAATTCGCTTATGTGCTTTGAGTGTCGTAGACGTGGTCTTATTAGATACATTTTACTTCTTCGTTGCCATCATATCATTTGTGTATTTTGTCGTGAAAAGCATCGATGTAATTCTTCATTTTGTAATATGTTATAGAACGTTTCCTTAGATGTGTAAATTTCCGTTTTAGGCTTCTATCATCATTTTTATGGATTGTGAGGGTGAACCTGTACAGGAGCCCAGTGCTATTGCTATGAACAATTGGACATATCAGATTGTCAGTGTCTATCATCAACATGCCAACTGCAATCCCAATGTTGATCAATGGGCGAGAAAACACATTCCTGGACTTAATCTGAAATATTTGCAAGACTATGGCTTTTCTTGTGAGAGTGCTCTTCTTATTGACTTTAAACGATGGTTAGCTGCTTTCAATGTTATACGCATCTTTTGTAATAATCCTGGTAAGGAGAGGAAAGTATTTCCCAATCTAATCATTGATGATATTTTGCTCCCACCTTGGGATAGTAGAGTGAATCAACATTATCATGAAGTCACGAAACGTTTTAAGGATTTGTCTGTTCCTATTTTGTCTGTTCGTTGTAGTAGCTACGTTCATAACCAATGCTTCTTTCCTCCTTACCTCAGCACTGCCAAAGTCCTGTATGGTTATCATTGCTCGCTGTATGATAGTTACCAGCTGTATCTATTTTATCTCTTTCAAACCATTGATTTATAATGCATGCTTGTTACTATTATTCAATAAATGTTACTATGAGAAGAGTTGTTGTTTTCATGCAATGGATGGGTTAGATAAAGGGTGATCATGTCTTTCTCAAACGACTGCGGAACATTACATTTTCATAGGCAAAGTTTAAAAGGAGTTGTTCAAGATTATGTGATAAATTTTCATAAAGATGAGACCGACATCGAAGCAGTGGTCGATGATGCTAGCACTCTACGTCTAGAGTTAATGAATACATTCTCTGATAGCATTGTCATGGCGCGATTAGTTGCGAAAATTAAGTTTAGTCATTTTGGAAAGGAAGAGGTGGAAACTCGCTCTTTCCATTTTGCTTCTTATTCAATGGAAGTGGTAGATCACCCCGAAGAATTTTTTAAAAGACATATGATAAAAATTGCTGAACGTCTTAATGCATTTAACCATCATGGTAGCAGTCTAGTGATTGAAGCGATTTCAGATATTCACATTCAACTTTCCATAAAGAAAAATTGAAAATGCAGTGGTACTTGATTGTAGCACAACTGGTTTTCGAGCTATGTCTGCTCACTCTCGAAGTATATTCCTTCTGTACATGCGTCTATTATTTAGAAAAGGCTAGCAAATTCATATCTTCAAAAAGACTTGCTATAGACATCAGTAACGGTGAAACTATGTGTTGTGATGTATGTAAGCGAAAGGATGGAAATGAAAAGCGCATCTTCAAGAGATTTAAGCACGCTTTTTGTCAACGCTGTTTCATACGTAATTGCATTCAACTTTGCAAATGTAACCACTGTGACATTGCTCATTTCGAGTGTCACTTATGTCGCAATAGTTAGTACCTATGCAAATGTGGTAAAGATAGGTTTTAGCAAAGACTAACACGGAAAATGGCGAAACGTAAAAAGTCTTCAAAGTTTTCTTCAGCCATTCAAGCTCTCCGACGAATGAAAGCAAATCAGCGATACAATGCTATACGACATGCCAACGATAAATTCATTCGTGAAATTATTTCTCATGTCAGAAAGTTGAGGACGAAGACATTATCGCCAAAACAACGAAAGTTACTTAAGCGATATGCCACAAAATTGCGTTTCATCTCCAATCCTAAAGTCACCCTTCAAAGAAAGAGGAAAACTCTAACACAAAAGGGCGGTTTCCTTTCAGCAATACTTCCAATGATAGCTCCTGCCGTGGGCAACCTATTGGGAAATATCTTTGGCTCTAAGCGTTAATTATGCAAATGTTGAGTCTCAAAGTAATATAATGGATTTCAGACTTCAATGTGATAAAGTTCTGACTGTATCAGGTCCATCTCATGCAGGTAAAACTGTTTTCACGCTGAATTTATTGGATAAAAGAAGGGAGTTGTTTAAGGAACCTATCAATCGAGTGATTTGGTGTTATGGTATTTATCAACCGTCGTTGTTTCAGGAATTGCAAAGTCGCAACTTTATTCGACATGAAGGAATTATTGCAGTGGATAAACTTCAGTCTAATGATGTTGTTGTATTGGATGATTTATTAAAAGAAAGTAAGAATTCAAAAGATGTTACAGATATGTTCACTCGCGCAGCACATCATAAAAGGTGCTTTATCCTCTATATCACACAAAATTTGTTTCCTGATGGAAAAGAAGCTCGTACACGAAACCTGAATACACACTATTATGCTATTTTCAAGAATCCGCGAGATAAAAGTCAATTTGAAATTTTAGCGCGACAAGTTGCACCCAGAGGATCAAAAGCCTTAATTGAAATTTTCCAAGCAGCTAGTGAAAAACCATACGGTTACTTATTCATTGACTTTACGCAAGAGTGTCCGGAAGAATTTAGATTTCGAAGTGATATTTTGAAAACTCCCATGATTATCTACAAACTATGAGTTCTTATTCTCGCATGATTGTTATTCCTCAGGATGAATATGTACAATTGACTGCCATGCAGCAAGTAAAGCAACCTCTTGCAAATCAAATGTATAGGACAGAAATAGATTATCAGCAAAATGTTCACATCAAAGATCCACATCGTGCTGTATTATTACAATCGGAAACTGTTGAGCAATTGAAAAACTTGAAGAATAAGATGCGTGACTCTGTATCGACTGCTACACCTTTAGCATCTCGCGCACATGCCATATCTCTTTTCAATAGTATTGAATCCCATCTCAATGTAAATGATAGAGGAGAAATCATTACAGATGAAAATAAAGTGATTGATGCTTCACGTTATGAAGACTTGATTCAGTATGCGACACGTAGAAAGCGCCGTCAGGGATATGTTCCATCTGGTTGGTCATACTTTCTTAAACTATTGAAAAAGCATAATGTACCAAAATTTGCTTTGAATAATGAGACATTGAAAGAACTTGATTCAACAGTGGCTACTGCTCCAATGCTTCAGACGATGAAAATGCCAACAAATTGGTTTAAGGCGTCACCTGCTACATCCCCTCCCACACTCACTAAGCAAACAAGAGGAAGAACTCGACGTAGATCTACATCGCCACTAAAACTAGTAAAAGGAAAACGTAAAACAGCTCCTCCCAGGAAATACATGTTCTCAGACTATTAATATGAAGCAGATGTGTTGCTTGCCATGTAATGAGCCGCCAGAGGTGAATGTCGTTGTCACTTGCACTTGCTGCGCCAGCTCTCACAATGAAACCCCTAAGCAATGTGAACACGATCGCAAAACCGCTAAAGCTAAATGCTGCAGTTGTTGTAAATGTAGAAAGGCAAGAAAACAAAAAGATGAGAAGGAGGAAAAAGAGTCAGTCGTCATCGACTGAACGTTTGAAGTCAATCTATTATGATGTAAAACATCCGGCAGGATTTGCATCTATCAAGAAATTATCAAAAGCGAGTGGTCTTCCACAATCACAAGTGAAATGATGGTTAAAGGGTCAGGCTACCTATACACTCCACAAACAAGCGAAAAAGAAGTATCGCACCCGCCATTATATTGTTCATGACATCGATGAACAGTGGCAAGAAGATTTGTGTGATGTTGCCTCCATTTCAAAACATAACTCGGGCAATAATTTTATTTTAACCGTCATTGATATTTTCTCGCGTTATGCGTGGGCTCAACCTTTAAAAACTAAAGAAGGGAAAGGAGTAGCAAAAGCATTCCAAACAATTTTTCGAGAAGGTCGCATTCCAAAGAGAATTCAGAGTGATCAAGGAAAAGAGTTCGAAAATCAGCATGTGAGAAGATTATTTGAGAGGCATGACATTGAGTTGTTTAGTGTAAAGAGTGCTTATAAAGCTGCACTCGTTGAACGTTTTAATCGCACATTAAAAAATCGCTTGTGGCGACATTTTACTGACAACTTGACACAAAATTGGACAAAGGTTCTACAAGATACACTCCATGCCTACAATCACTCTATCCATCGTTCTATTGGACTCAGACCAGTAGATGTAAATGCTGACAATGTAGATAAAGTGCGCGAATCATTCCAACGTAAACGCACTCATGTGAAAAGTGATGTGAAAATTGGTGATAAAGTTCGTATCTCAAAAGTGAAAAGTGTTTTTGCTAAAGGGTACCTTCCGAATTGGACAGAGGAGGTATTTACAGTATCAAGGATTAATCAAAAAGACTCTCCGACCTCCTACATGTTGAAAGATTACGATAATGAAGAAATTGAGGGTAGCTTTTACCGCGATGAGATTGAGGTAGTCACTGAAAGTGAAACATATTTGGTAGAGAAAATCATTCGATGTAAAAAACGGCAAGGTGAAGAATGGTGTCTTGTTAAATGGACTGGTTATCCTTCAAGTATGAACTCTTGGATGCGTCGTGCCGACATCTTTCATCTAAGTGATCGACAGTGATTCATGCAAAGTTGTAACTAACAATATTTAGGGTTTGAGCTATGAATCCAACTGCCTCATTTTATTCACGACCCTCCTATGTAAGTGGTGGAGGACAAATTTACATCGGCGCTCGCCGCCAACGTGGAGGTAGCATACTTGGTGCACTGAAATCTGTTGTAGCACCTCTCATATCCAATGTCGGTAGATCTTTAAAACGAAATGTTTTAAGTAATGCCGTTGGCTTTGCTGGTGATGTTGCTAGTGATCTTTCCAGAGGTAGAAGTTTTAAGAGCAGTTTTTTGAATTGTGGGAAGGAACGCGGTTTAAAAACATTGAAGCAGACCTTTGCTGGTGTTACTCAAGGAAAGAAATCACCTAAACGAATGAATAAAGGAAGGAGGAAACATCGCGGAGCTGGTAAGGTGCGATCTTCAGTCAAAAGGCATTCACGCAAACGTCACAGAGGCTCTAATCATTCATCAGGCGCTAAACGACGACGCTGCTATAACTTCTAATCATGGAGTGTAAAACTTCCGGTTTTTGTTTGTTTGATCAACAAGCCATACAGACAGATATTCTTAGTTCAAGTATTGTAGATTATCATCCTCGAACAGCTGAGAATGCTGGCCCCATTGAATTTGTTATTCCTGGTGGTAGTGATGACTACATAGATTTGAGTTATGCGATGCTTGATTTGAGGTTTAGAATTCAGCAAGCAGATGGAACTGCTATTGACGATGCACATAAAGTTGGACTGAACAATTTACCATTGACTACATTACTTCGCGATGTTTCTCTAACGATTGGAGAGCAGCAGGTGGAAGGTGGTCAAAGCGATTATCCCTATAAATCATATTTCAATCATGTATCACAGTTTCATCCAGCAGCACAAAAAAGTCATATGGAAGCCATGGGATGGCATAGAGATGAAGCAGGAAAATTTGATGTTGAAACAAACAGTGGCTTTGTAAAGCGATCTGCTATGATTAAAGATAGTAAAGTATGTCAGCTATATGGTCCGCTGAATTTAGACTTCTTTAGACAGTCAAAGTTTTTACTCTGTAATACGAGCATGCGACTCAAGCTGACATTGAATAAGCCTGAATTTGCGCTGAATGCATTTGCTAAAGTTGACAATTTTAGAATTCATGTGGAAGATATTGCACTTTACATTCGTCGAGTAGTACCGAATCCAAGTGTCATTAGAGGACATGCTGAAGGTCTTAACCGTCAAAATGCCATTTACCCCGTTCAGCATACAAAGCTTCTCACCTTTACAATTCCGAAAGATCAAAAGAGTTTCATGAAAGATGGCCTCTTTCCATCGGAAGCACCGAAGCTCCTCATGGTGGCAATGGTAGAAAATGATGCATTTAATGGTAATATAAAGAAGAATCCTTTCAATTTTAAACACAATCAGTTAAGTGAAATTGCTTTACGTGTAAATGGTGTGAGTCATCCTGGTCCACTCTACAAACCAGATTTTGCTTCGGATCAATTTATGCGCAGTTATGTTGATTTTATGGATGTCTTTGGCTTTTACAATACGGATGACACCAACGGACTCACTATGAAAGAGTTTAAGAGTGGATATACTATTTATGCATTTGATTTGACTGCTGACAGCGATATTAGTGCACCCTATCGTCAAGCGAACGTGCCTCATAATATTCGTTTGGATTTGACGTTCAAAAGAACACTACCTGAGACGATCAATGTATTAATTTATGCAGTCTTCGATTCAAATATTGAAATTACAAAGTATCGTGACGTGATTCTTCAGTATAATCGTTAATGAGTTGGCTGACTGCTGACGATATTAAGACTAAAGTGCAGCGTAATGCAGATGAAGCGACGTTGAAAGCTTTCGATAATGTCTATTCACTCGATACCTTACCACCTGCAGTAAATCACTATCCCATCTTTATTGTGCTAAACACTCATTCGCAGAATTTAGGCGGTGAGCATTGGAAAGCGATCTTTATTGGAGAAGACCGACGTGGTGAACTATTTGACTCTCTTGCTCAACCTCCAAATATACCAACACAGCAGTGGTTGAGAAAACATACGCGTCAATATCAGCGAAATGAACGCATACTACAACATCCACTTTCATCAACGTGTGGTGCTTTTGTACTGTACTTCATCTTAAAACGTTTACATGTATCTCGATTTGTATCTATTATTCAAAACTTTTCATGTAATCCATCCTCTAATGAAAAAATGATTTGTAAGTTCTATCATGATTTGAAATAAAAACATCATGTTGGAAAAATTGTTTTTTATTTTACAATCCGCTGGGTACGTACATACTCAATGAGATAGTCTAGGATCACATTTGCTTGTACATGAGATTTTAGTCCAGTAATGATCACTTTACTATTATGAAAGATTGCCACATGCACAGGTAACCAACAACTAATGAGAGCTGCAGGAAAAAGTTCGGGTTCATAACACAAATTGTAACTGCTGGTACGAATCTTAAAAAATGATAGACTGTCACTCAATTGAGTAGAGATCACCATATTGTCCACAGTCAGATTCGACATCACACACCTCTCCCTCTTCCATATCCGACGTAGTAGTCTTTGTAGCTCTAAGCGCATTGACTGCGCCGATGAATGAGAAAGGGCGCCGAGAATCTGTACAGTCCCATTTGGGAAGAGTTGAAGATTCCGTGAATTGTTCATCTTCACCACTAACACTTGAGGTCGGCCCGGGTAATACTTGCTGTTTGGAATGTGTTGGTGTAATGTTGTGAGATCGATTTTGGTGTAGAGTCTGAAGCGACGGAGAATGTTGACGATGGTGTAGCGATGGCGCTTCATGATGAAAGAATGAGTAAATTGAGCGATGCACCTTCCTTTTATATTCTCCCAACTACCTTGATGAAATGTGAAGTTAGTATGAAGTTGGGAATGATAGAGTTGAATTCGCCGATTGTTGACGCGCAACCAGATGCGATTTCCAATACGTGAATGTCTTTTCATATAGAAGTATTTTAAATCCTTCATGATATGATGTAGAGATTGAAAATGACGATAAGATAAAGCAAACTCTCTTCTCACATTTCCAGTTGAATCTTTGAAATAGACGTTTCGATCATGATCCGTTTCAATACCTTGTAGGGAATCTAATTTCCAACTCATGGTGCGTGGTAGTCATGTCTGATTAAGATTTGCATAGTAGGGCGATGAACTCACGACGAATAAATGTCATGATGAAGCGATGTATGTATCTTCTATACTTCTCCCAATTGTATTTGCGAAATGAGAAACAGTTTGCGGAATGAGAATGGTAGATTTGAATTTCATTTCTGTAATGTTGAAGCCAAACTTGATCACCCAAGGAGATGAATCTTAATGTTTCAAAATATTCCAAATCCCTCATGATATCATTGAGGTTGACAAATTGTCGCCATGTTAATGTAATACCTCTTGATGTATGACCATGAGAATTTTTGAAGTGTACGTTTCCATCACGATCAACTCTGATATATTGTAGAGAGTCCAAAATCCAAGTCTTCATGATGTTATGCAAAGTCGCAGATCAGCAATATCAAAATGTCGTTTTATCATATTTTGCTTAGCAATGCGGCTACAAAGAGATTTGCTAGTAATCGAGCCGCACTCTTTTCTACTCCCATTGATCATGCACAACAGCTAAATGGAAATTGGGAAGTGGGTGTCACTCAACTTGTTTATAGCAACTGTGTCTATACTTTTGATCATGAGGTGATGACTATTAATATGAGACGTACAGCTGCTTACCAATGTGAAAAGGGGTGCCGAGTATACATTCCACAGTGGCCAAAGAAAGATCTCTTATCATGTAAAAAGTTTATATATGATTTCTTGAATAAAGCGTGTAAACATATTGTCCAATTTACTCCGCACAATGATGATCATAATTATGTACATCATGTAGTTGAGAAAGATTGGATTGTTGGTTTAAGTCCAAGTTTAAGAAATGATTTAGGTTACCTCGCTAGCGCCTTAACAAGCTATGATAATTTTAACGTTAATTACCACATAAGAAATACATACGTTACCACATATGTATTATATTACCACATACGTTAATTACCACGTTAATACCTCATAAACAGTTAATATATCGAGAGGAAGCTTATTATGTAGATCTTATTCCAAAAAATGAGAAGACGTTGGTGAAGAAGATTGTGATTAAGCCAAGAAAGACAAACATGACTCCTGAAACATTATTGAAGAAATTTAATTATCTCCTTCGAGTTGATGGTAAACAAGTGGCAACATTGACTTATATCAAATCATCTAATCATATTGCAATAAGTAAATTAAATGATGATGATCTAGTATTAGTTTGTTCAAAAGATTTTCATCAGTTCTTACGACATCGTTCTGCAGCTGTTCATGGAAAATCTGATATGCAACATTTACATGTGAAAGGCCAAATCAATTTGATACAGAATAGATCGTATCTTTATACAGAAAGTGTGTAGAGCCTTTCGGTGGTATCTTACATGAAACAAGAGTGTTGATGCCTCGCATTATTACTTCGGTTAAATTGGTTGTAGATTATTTAAATGAAGTGATTAATGAGCAACATATTTCATTTTCTGAAAAAGAAGGTACTTTGTCTCTCACTATAAGTGGAAAAGGTATTGAACTAATTATGGATAAAACTCTAATGGACATTTTGGGTTTTGATCAAAATATCTTTAAAAGTGGTACTGTAACCAAAGCTAGCGCAGACATGTCGCTATCGCGTCGTATTAACTATTTTCAGATATATTCCAATATTGGTGAAGATGTACGTGTGGGAGATGTTGAAGCTCCATTGCTAGCAATGATACCATACCAGCCAAAAAGCTGCAGTATTTTATCTGAGCATACTTTCAAGAAAGTGCATTATACAAAGCTGAAATCAAACTACATCCCACAAATTGATATTGCCATTTATGATGATGCTGGTGCGTTGATTCCTTTTCATAAAGATGCTGTGACAAGTATCACACTCCATTTCCGAATGAAGAGTTAATGCAAAAGTATGCTAATATATTTTTCCAATGTGAATAATATGGAAAGTGAAAATAAGGACTCGTTTCTAATCTACTTACCCAGTAATGCTTCTATGAATAAATTTCCCAAAAATAAACCATCAGACTATCGAGTAGAATTAAATCGCCCACTGCATTTAGAAGGTGAATGGGAGGTTGGCGTTTCTAGTATTTGCCATGATAGCAACATTCAGAATGTGAATGATTTGGAAGAAATGATATTGACTCCTCGCACCCATGATGGAATAACGATGAATAATGCATTCCAGTTCCCATACAATTTAACATCAGATGGAAAGTGGAACTATGAATGGATTCAGATAAAATCAGATTCTTATGAACCATTTGGGAATGAGAAAATTATTAAGGCATTCAACAGTGGTAATACTTCCATCATGAAGAATAAAAATCAGAAAGCTTATGAGTTTACTATCTATCATTGGAGTGGGAGACAGTTCCTCCGCTTTCATTCTTTTACTTAAGGTCTTACGCTAAGTTTGGATAATGAATTCTATCCACATCTCGGTTTTGGTCATGGACTACATCTAACGTCAATTGCTACTGCAAATGTTAAAAAAGTTTATTCAAATCGAATCAACAAATTTCATTATAGATTTAAAATATTTGATGAAGATGTTGTAGAATGCGAAGAACGCATCATTTTGAAAAATCGTGGTGTTCAACCTTTATCACTTATTGAGTTAGTAAAACGATGGAATGAGACTGTGGGTAAGAAGTATGGAGAGAAAATTATGGCGGACAAAAATAAGTTGGTCATTCAGAAATATAATGAAAAACTTACAGTTTATTTCTCTCCAACCTTGCGTCATTTTGTAAGACATTATACACCTATTATTGGAAGCGGTGTGGTGTATGGTTCTCATGAATATCACACTAAAGCTGATTCAGTTAATGATGAATGGTGGGTGGACATCTATGGCGATCGCATCAAGAAAATTTACCAGTCTTATGAAGAATCTAAAGTTGCTATCAATATAATGCCGCGTCTATATCATACAGTTGAAAGCTTCATTCATGTAGTAAATCCTTATATACAACAAAAGTTGAAGCATGTGATGAAAAGTAAATATGATGTAAAGACACACCACATTTCGTTTTCAATTGAAAATCAACGCGTTGTTCTGAAACTGGGTGATGACATTCAATGTCAATTGAGTAAAAATTTGAAGAAACTCTTTGGTTTTTCAATGCTACAAACTGTGTTTGCTGCTGCGCATACGATTGGTATAGAAACACCAATGACACTTGATAAACATGAACAGCACCTTTACATTCAAAGTGATTTGATTCTACCTATTTCTGTTGGTGAGAAAAAAGAATACATTTTACGCGATTTCATTCATGATAAAGACGCTTCATATGGAATAGTCGAGAAGATGTTTGAATCTATTTTCTATCATCCCGTCGTCAAACAAACTATACCCTCTATTGCTATCAAAATTACCAATGGTTTACAACAGTGCATCCATGTGAAAGATACTAAATCCCTCGTAACTTTAGTGTTTCGGAAAACAAAGTGAAGTCATTGTGATATGTTTATTGAAATAAAAATATGTATATGAAAAAGTCTTTTCACAGATATAGGGGGAATGGGCTGACTGTAGGCATATATTCACAAGGAAGAAACGATCTCATGCGATACATAAAACAACCATGTATATCTTCAAAAAGCAACATCAAAATACTGAGTTAAAGTTGATTATGTCAATACATCTCCTGAATGTGGTAGCGTGAGTTTTATTCTTTTGGGTGGAGGTATGTTTGTGTCAGGATGTCCATGTGGAAGAGATGTGTTATGTCCTATCCAACACCTCTTATCCTCCCATGCTGAAAGTGCTCGTTTCTTGAACGTGTACGTTTTCACAGTATGAACTTGAGATTTTAAGATTGTCATATTGACAAACGTTATAGTTTTATTTTTATAGGCCTTCTTATAGGACCGATGTTTCATTTTATGAACAATGGATTTTGATATACCTTTAGCACGCTTAATACTATCTGCACATACTTTTAATTTCATGGAATACATTTTAGGACGGAGGAGAATCATTTCATCTATTTCCTTTCCTGCTGTTTCATCCTTAAAACAACCAAGTTTGGCTTTATTCTGTATGGAATAGAGTGGATGAGTGGGATTGTAGTTAGATGTGTCGAAATATTTTTCTAATGACTTGCCTACTTCATTAAAATTTAAATCTTTTTGAGTGGTAATTCCTAAAAAGAAACTATCTATATCACCACCAAACAAACGAACCTCTTTTACGAGAGGGCATGGTTTTAATATTTTGTAGAAGAGTTGATACATTTCAAGCTTGGAATAATCTAAAACGGCTTGCCCAATATAGATGGGTTTGCACAACTCAACTTCTGATTTAATCATTTTAACACCTACAAGATCCTCATCGATGATGTCTCTATCAATGAAAAGAGGTGATGAGGTCAATTTGTGATATTTTTGTTCATCAACGACTAGTTTGTAATTCATACGTTTTCTAACATCCTCCATGGTCTTTCCGAATAGACTGTTATTCTTATATTTATAAAAATCCTTTTCAAAATTATTTTGGGCGAGTGCACGTTTTTGACTGTTACTATCTATGTAGGGTTTGAGGAAGGCTTTCTGTCTAAATTTGATAATGCGGTGAACTGACTTTAGAAGCATGCCCATTTCTAAATAGAATTTTAATATGCAGAAGTGCACGAGATAATTTTTCTTATCATATTGGGTGAGTAAAAGTTTGCGGCATGGTTTGTACCTTGGCTGTCCACACTCTATTAAGTTATTATGAAATTGTGACATGAATGGTGAAAACATATCTTCAGTCACTTCACCAGATTCAGGTGCGAGTGGGAAATCAGCAGTTTTATTTTTAATGCTATTTGGATAAATCAAATCCACTTCAAAATAATATCCCCAATCACCTTCATCTGGAATCTTCAGTATGTTTGAAGGGTTGGAGTAATACTCAAGCTCATCTTGATTTAACCAACTAAACTCGGAATGAGGTAGTGGTTTAGACAGTGAACTGCCATATAAATTATTTTGGTCATAGTACTTTAGGTGGATATGATCATCCCCTACTGTTTCAGATTTTATATGATGTTTATTTACAAATGTGAGACCACCGCGTATTCCGCGCTCAAATGTATTATACATCTCCGGGTCTTGTAAGAGATGAATGGTCTCACCAGTCATTTTAAAGGCTGATTTAAAGGACATGGCTGGTAGACTGACAAAGTGGACAGGATCTAATTTGTCTTCTTCTAATGCCACTCGTCGAAATTCCTGAAAGACATCAGCCAGCAAAATGACATCTAATTCTAAGTAAGCGATCATATATTCGCCAAACGTTTTACAATCAAATTTTAACCATGCCTCTTGAGCATGTTCATAGTCCTCTACTGGACAATCTTCACCCGTCAAATCGTTTTTGAATTTGTCAATGGAAGGAAGGGTTGTTTCATTTAGTTTAGACATTGAGCTAAAATACGCATAAGGAAAGACTCCTTTGCGAGTGATTATTTCATCCGTTAAGTTTGGATAGTGTTTCTTCAAAGTTTGACTATGGGGAAGAAACTTGAGATTTCGAACGAGAGAAGCTAGTGACGCTGACATGAATTGAAATGAATCTAAAAATTTTATTTCGAAGAAGACTGTCTTATTTTCTTTAGTTTTATCTACTGGTACTTTTGCTGTCATTGCCATGAATTTTTCTCTCGTTTGTGCTATAACATTGAACTGCCACGATTTCATCTGGCTCAACTCTCCTTTTA
Organism: Prostheceraeus crozeri; assembly: GCA_907163375.1. Lineage (NCBI taxonomy): Eukaryota > Metazoa > Platyhelminthes > Polycladida > Euryleptidae > Prostheceraeus > Prostheceraeus crozeri. The sequence goes on from CAJQUW010003895.1 coordinate 41,911, forward strand.
TGAGCAGATGACTGTCATAGCCCTTAAAGTTATGAAAAATGACGGGTAGTACACGACGTCTCAACCTAAGTGAAAAGTTACATTTGGAGCAGAGTGCGTTTCTAAATTTACCAGTGATGTGATCATGATCACGCACTTTCTTAATTTTATCGTCATCAAACGTTTTATGACATTTAGGACAGGATGTGCAACTTTCAAATTTTTGTTTGTCTTCATCTGACATATGTAGTGACTTACGCTGCAATTGGGAATCATATGATTGTTGAAATTTAGCAGCTTTATCGAGAAATTCTAGAAATTTTGAAATGCAATCTTCACCTTGCCAAGTATGCATTTTGTTTTGTCTATTCCTAAAGTGGTCATGCCATACTTCATAGCAGGATATGGCTGCTGGCTTGTGGATGATATCATCAATGTAGCATTCTATGTCTGCGTAAATGACACGCAGGGGACTTAATTCGTCACCATTATCCCTATGTGAAAATATTTTATCTTTGGGCATGCGTTCCATTTGTAATTTACCTCGCTTGCACCATTCATAGTGAGTTTCAAATTTATCTTTACTCCAAAAGGAGCGGATGCAGCGGTCGCATACAAAATGTTCACCTCTTTTAGAGTGCCCCAAGTGAGTGTACAAGCGAGAGATTTTGGGAATACCACAGTAATGCCATTCCTCGCTATCATCTTGTTTTACTAATAAGAGGTTGACTACACGTTCATAACAAGTTGAACGTGAATTATAGCGGGCACCCTTCAATCCCTTCTCCCACACGTGAACGACAATTTTAATCTTATTATGTTTTTCGAACGTTTCTACATCTTTGATTTTCATGTTGTTACTATCACAACCTTCAAAGTCTAGTTCATCCTCCCACTGTCTATAGCTATAGGTGCGATCTCGGTGCGCGTTGATATCATTATAGTGAAGGATGGATAGGACTGCATATTTGAAACACTGTGATTTACAATCGACATTGATGACAGCTTTCTTATTATACAACGTTTTTGGTAGTTTAAATGTACCTCGAGCTGCATGACTTTCTAATAGGGAAATTTTGAATATGGCTGAGTCCACACCATCAAAAATGAGAGCGCTGTCGCGTTGATTGAATTTATCTACATTTGATTTTAAACATTGAATGTGAAAATTTAGCCATGACTCGCAGTCTACAACTTCGGTTGCGGAAGAGGAAGGAACCTGAAACTGTATTCTCTCCGTCACTTGACCCGTTTGAAAATCTATCTTAATATATTTTAGTTTAAGGTAGATGAGCGCCTTCATTCTAAAATTGTCTAAATTGTTGAAGAGCGCTTCGATAATGTTAGAATTTTGAAGGAACCACTCAGGAAAATCTACTATTTGAGTATTGGACTCCATGCAGTAGTCGCGTACTAAATTATTATGTGAAACATTAATGAGGGAGATGGTAGAGGTACCGTTGGTGTAGTGATCATTTGCATGCGTGTGTTGAAGTCTGTGCGAAGATCGCTGAAAGTGACTATCAAAAGAAAGAGGGCACAAATCGCAAGGAAAGGAGATGTCATCGTCAGAATCAACTTCACCTCCGGAGATTGATGCCGCTTTGCGTTGACACACACGTCGTTTGATGTGTCGAAGGAGACTGTGCTTCCTTGTAAACATATGTCCGCAGTCGGCACATTCCCACTCGTTGCCTTGTCGCGAGAGTCCTAAGCTGGAACTCACATCACCTGAAAGAGAAATCATTCTATCATCTCTGTTCAAGTCTCAGTGTATTGTTACAACCTACCTTGACTCAACGACTCTAAACTTTCTTCGAGAAGGGAGGGCGTTGGTGATGAAGTTGATGGCTGAAATCGAGGAAGATGCTATTAACCACACGTTTGACGGAGATGAGTGAAGAAATTTTCAACTTACCATTTCAACGAAATCGAGTTTAAGGTTGATACTTCAACAAGATAGAGACTTCACGAGAGAGCAGTTTACTTGTACGCCTCAAATATAGAATTCGTCAGAGAACACTTCACTTATATGTCACAAAGAAAGAGTGAAATGACACGAATGTCACTTTACATATATACTTTCATATTCATCATTCATTGGCTGTTCATTCTGATTGGTTGCTTGTTGATACTTAAGAATTAGAAAACATTTCAAAGTTATTATTTACAGTCAACATGACAAGCCCTCCGACAACACCAAACACAAAATTCTCTTCTCCATCCTCAACACCAAACGCTCCAACGAAGGTAGAGAAGGTGTTATTACCAGCGGACAACGAAGAGAGTGTATGTGAGAAGGAGTGTCCCGACTTAACAGGCGTGAGGTGGAAGTATCTCCAGTACGATACTGACGATGTGATGGAGATCACCAGCACCAAGTTCCTCCACCAATTATGGGAGTGGTACACCCCTAACTCCCAGCCACGAACTATGGCGGAGTGGGAGTATATTGAAAAAGTGAGGCTCGCAGTGGAAGATCGATTAAAGCAAGTGAACTGTTTTTGTTATCTATGTGAAGCCAGACTCTGGGACGATATTGACGATGAAGACCTTTTGAAATACATGCCATAATAAATTTTTATTTCGTATTATCTTTGCTTTCATACTGACTTACTTAAACGGGGCTTCAGTGGATGATTTAACCATGTATACATTTTCATTTGGAAATAGTAGCACGCTTAGTCTAACTTGTAAATCTTAAAACATTTCATATGGACGATGATGGTAGATGAAATAGTGTCAAATAAAATTAAGATAGCTTACACTTCTGATACAGGGATAGCAATCGACTGCGATCCATGTGTAAAGAGCTTGTTAGACTACGGATGGGCTTCAGTGGATGATTTAACCATGTATACTTTTTCATTTGGAAATAGTAGCACGCTTAGTCTAACTTGTAAATCTTAAAACATTTCATATGGACGATGATGATAGATGAAATAGTGTCAAATAAAATTAAGATAGCTTACTCTTCTGATACAGGGATAGCAATCGACTGCGATCCATGTGTAAAGAGCTTGTTAGACTACGGAAGAGAGAAGTGTGTTATGTTGCGTGTGGCGCGTGAGTGTCCTCCCATTTCATTCCATTCATCAATTCGTCTCATTGATAGAGACAGGTAGAACTCATGGTTCTCATAACGTATGCAATGGAAAGTTTTAGGCAACCTTCGACAGTTGGCTAAATGTCGCCCTGACGCGAATGCATACTACGTTGAGACAGAGGCAATCACTTGCAAACATGAAGCAGAGAGGTTAAACAAGATTGACCATTGCCGAATGTCCCTTGCGGTATACATAGCTACGGGTTTCACCGCCGCCCTTTACAGGAACGCCCGTCGAAAGGAAGTATTACACCGAACTTCATTTGCAACGTTCAAGTTGACTGATAGCAGATTCAGCTTAATGATAGTATTCGCCAGTCCGAAGACTGCCCAGGGCAAACCGCGTGGAGGTTCTATCATGTCTTGCTCCATGGTGGCCCTTAAGAGAGCCGATGGTTCGTTCTCGGGGGTGTGAATTTAAGTTGACTATTGGCTGGAATAGTCAATGGGTATGACGGTTAGGTTGTCATAGACCCTATACCGCCTAGGTCGTGCTGGTGCATCTGGCACCTTTCGGATGCGAGTGGTATTCGGAGTCCACACCCCATCCGTCCAAACGATCTTCTCGATCTTCCCCTTCTTATCATCCTCTTCATCCCACTCGTCGAGGATGACGAACTCGGGAATGGCGTTGTCTTCATCGATGAAGACGGGAATATTGTTGGCAGATGTCGCTTCCATCGTGACTTCAAATTGAATGAGAAGCGCTACAATCTTCTGGCTTATATAGGGTTTTCAACAATGAATTGCTCAACAGCGAATCAGAATGCTTCAGGGATAGCAATCGACTGCATAACGTTCAAGTTGACTGATAGCAGATTCAACTTAATGATAGTATTCGCCAGTCCGAAGACTGCCCAGGGCAACCGCGTGGAGGTTCTATCATGTCTTGCCCATAGGTGGCCCTTAAGAGAGCCGATGTTTCGTTCTCGGGAGTGTCGTGATGGGGTGGTGAAGGCGGGCAAAGATCTGCAATGAAAATGATATGTATTAGAATAGGATATACTATCTTATTTACTTTTCACTTACCAAGTTAGCCATCCTTTGGCAGTCTCGTGCGCTTCCGAATCGAGAATTTATGTAAGTGACCGCGCATTCTTAGGCTGGCATGCAGACATTTCTTGGTCGGATGGCCGTTATAACATAGGATGGACTCGTCCAGATTTTGATTGACGAGTACTTCGCCGTCCAAATGATTATCTCGAATAGGGATGTGAAATTCAAACAAACGATCCTCATTCACACGTTCCCACTCATCCCTCATGCGCTCCAACTTCTCATACGCCTGCCTCTCATCACCCCGCCGAGCCACAGTCCTCTCCAACTCAACATTCCTCGCTCTCAACACACTCATCTCCTTCATCATCTCCTCAAACTTCGCTTCTGCATCTCTCATTCTTCTCTCCGCAGCACTCGCCCTCTTCTCACACTCATCATTCTTCTCTTCCAACTCTCGCGTCTTATTCTTCAAATCAGTCACACTACGCCTCATTCTAATATTTTCATCCGCTACCTCCTTCGACTTCAGTTCCTTCTTTTTCAACTCATCCAACTCCTTCACAACTTCATCCTTCACTTTCTTCAAACTCTCATACTTATTCACCAACAAATCATGCGCCATCTGCTGCGAAACATGCCTCTTCTCTTCATCCTTCAACCACCTCGCCGACTGCACACGAATCCCACCACTCTTCACTTTTGGGGAAGATGAGCTCTTCGGGGGATCGGTGATGACAATCTTTGACACCTCCGACGACGAAAAGCTCAACTTCCTCACACGCTTCCTCACACGCTCCCTATCTAAATCCACATCATCCTCATCATCACTCTCAAGCACTCTCTTTCGCTCAATCTCAGCCTCCAACGACGCAACCGCTCTCGCCAACTCATCATTCTCAACAACATTCTCAACAACATTCTCAACCTTACCCTCTCGCTCGATCGCCAACATTCGCTCCCTCTCTTCCACAATCAACTGCGTAAATCTCAAGTCACTCACTAAACCTCCACTACAGTCAGCATGCACTCTGTAGAAACGCGCCTCATCCTCATCACCCTTCAGCACTCTACACTTCACACACGCAACCCTATTCAAGATAATCATGTGGCCGGTGCCCGCCTTCTTTACATGCGCCTTGGCGTCCGCACTGCGATTAATTCGACCGCACACACACATTTTGATATGATATTTTCTGTTTTTGTCGTTAGCCATGCCTGATTTATCGTTAGCTGTAAGATAATGAAATTTGTATAAGTTTGGAATCATGTAGTACAGTCATATTCCTAAAGAGTGTAGTGAGTGGCACTCGATCCCGTCGACAGCCCGAAGGCCTTGTACTGATCACTAGGGAAGTGAGAGATCTTCTCCGATATCCGCTCTTTACAGCTGAAGACATCATTGTCACTGCCCCGAAGTGGTAACAGGAACGCCGAGTCAAAGGTAGTGATCAGTAGCTGGGATTTAACCCCTCAAAGCTGCCTTAGACTTAGTTAAATTTCAAATCTGATAGCAGATTTGAACTCAGCATACTTGAAAACCTTAGTCTACATGTTAAAACTTTGAAAAAACTGAAAATTAAGAATTTTTAAAAAATTCCGCATTTTACTACTCATACTACTTTTAAAACATTTTATCAGTAGTAAAGACACTATCAAACTCTATCATACAAACTTTGAAGTAAGAAGATAGCTTGCCTACCTCAAAAGATAGAGTCCTTTGAAACACCCGATATCGGGAGCTCAGAGCGACGACCGTCGCTTACCTCGTCTTTCGATGAAGTGATCAGACTTACGTTGTCGGGGGTTTATATATGCTCGGAAGAAAATTTAAAATGGCTCTATTTCCGAAAGTATTCATCGTAGCGACATGCGGTTTGTTGCAAACGATTCGTCTTATCATTCTCTATCATATAACACCTAAACCATTCTCATATGACCACGGGAAGTCGTTGCGTCAGCACATGTCCATGTAACATGCCACAAGTGAAAAAATTTCTGTGTGGGAGCTCCAGTGTGGTGAAAATTTTGAAAATTTAAAACTTCCGAATTTCGACCTGGGACCTTTACCAAAACATTTTTCATCAAATTTCACTGACCCCCCTCCCCCCCTCGTTCAGAGAAATTTGATGAAAAATGTTTTGGTGACGGTCCCAGGTCGAAATTCCACACTTTGGAAAATTTTCAAAATTTTACCCATACAAAGCCACTCTGACACTTAGGATTTTTTCAGGTGAGCGAGCTCCGACCTAAAATCTTGTAACAGCTCTAACTTTTGAACGAAGACAGATATGAACAAGGCGTTTCTTTCACTGAATTTGTCTCACTCTTAGCTTTCAAACGAGCTATTGCACGACAAAATCCGTCCACTAGAAGCCAAGATCGAAGCTAGCTGTCCAGAGGGGGGGAGGTCAGTGAAATTTGATGAAAAATGTTTTGTTGACGGTCCCAGGTCGAAATTCCACACTTTGGAAAATTTTCAAAATTTTACCCATACAAAGCCACTCTGACACTTAGGATTTTTTCAGGTGAGCGAGCTCCGACCTAAAATCTTGTAACAGCTCTAACTTTTGAACGAAGACAGATATGAACAAGGCGTTTCTTTCACTGAATTTGTCTCACTCTTAGCTTTCAAACGAGCTATTGCACGACAAAATCCGTCCGCTAGAAGCCAAGATCGAAGCTAGCTGTCCAGAGGGGGGGAGGTCAGTGAAATTTGATGAAAAATGTTTTGGTGACGGTCCCAGGTCGAAATTCCACACTTCGGAAAATTTTCAAAATTTTACCCATACAAAGCCACTCTGACACTTAGGATTTTTTCAGGTGAGCGAGCTCCGACCTAAAATCTTGTAACAGCTCTAACTTTTGAACGAAGACAGATATGAACAAGGCGTTTCTTTCACTGAATTTGTCTCACTCTTAGCTTTCAAACGAGCTATTGCACGACAAAATCCGTCCACTAGAAGCCAAGATCGAAGCTAGCTGTCCAGAGGGGGGGAGGTCAGTGAAATTTGATGAAAAATGTTTTGGTGACGGTCCCAGGTCGAAATTCCACACTTTGGAAAATTTTCAAAATTTTACCCATACAAAGCCACTCTGACACTTAGGATTTTTTCAGGTGAGCTCCGACCTAAAATCTTGTAACAGCTCTAACTTTTGAACGGCTGGTCCGATTGACTCGCAACAAAAAATGTCGTCGAGCAGTTTTTTCTCCTCTTTCAAACGAGTAGCTGTAAGACAAAATACGTTCACTAGAACCAAAGTTAGAAGATTGCTGTCGGGGGCGGGGTCAGTGAAATTTGATGAAAAATGTTTTGGTGACGGTCCCAGGTCGAAATTCCACACTTTGGAAAATTTTCAAAATTTTACCCATACAAAGCCACTCTGACGCGTAGGATTTTTTCAGGTGAGCTACGACAGACCACCCTCCCAACCTGGCCGGCACACCACGCCAACCTAGACACCACATCACCGCGCGCTATACGACGGTCGGCCAGAGGGGGGGAGGGGGGCGTCAGCGAACCTGACGGACGCACGTGGCCGGCACACCACGACACTCTGCCGTTCCAGAGGGGGGGGACGTCAGACTCAAAGCACCACGGCGGCCGACCACGGCACTCTGCCGTTCCAGGGGGGGGGGACGTCAGCGATGGCGGCCATCTTGCGCGGTCCAGAAGTGGAGTTTTACTTACTACTCACAATGCAATAAGCAGAGCCCGGAACTTCAGGCAAAATGCCATAAATGCCAAAAAATGCCTTTTACAGTAATTTTTTCAGTAAAATGCCTTTTTTAATTTTTGAGTGCTTAAAATGCCTGAAATGCTTTCTTAACAAACAATTAGAGAAACGAATGGTTACTGATTGGTTTAATTTTGCGCTACCCAGCTAACTTTCTGCTGGGCGTGTAGATGTAGACTGCGTTGTATGACAAGAATGTATGAAACCCGTTGAGAAAACCGTGTACGCTGAGCGCTAGGAGACGTCAGCAGCTTGTCTCTATGGCTACGATCACCTTTTCCCTCCAACGTAACTGTTGCTTTCATTCGACTGCGCCGGTGGTATCTGTGAGTGTCATTTCAGCGAATCTTCCGTCGAATTTTATTCTGGTCTTATACAATAATGCCTAAAGAAAGGGCGACGGCACAACAGAGACTGATGAATTTCATCAAAGAGTTTGGTGAAGAGATATTTTCGTCAGATGGATCAATTTTATTTTGCAAAATCTGTGACAAGGCCTGAACTACGAAAAAAGTATTTCGTAACACAGCATCTCGCCGGAGGAAGGCATTCCAGCCTCGCAGCAAAGCGTTCGAAGGAAAAGTCTTCCACCATCACTTCTCTCCTCAAGCCTGCGCTTCAAGCGGTTGGGAAACAGTCACAATTTTCGCTAGATCTTTGCAACGCATTCGTGTCCTCGAGTATACCTCTTTGGAAGTTGGAAAATCCTGCACTAAAAGATTTCCTGAGAAAATATACCAAGGAAAATGTACAGTCAGAATCAAGTATACGCAAAAATTATATCGACGTTGTGTACCAACAACGGATGGAAATGATTCGAACCGCTGTGAGTGAAAATTACATATGGTGTTCAAATGATGAAACGACTGGACGCTACGTTGTGAATGTTGTCATCGGAACACTTGACGTACACCACTCGTCGAAGATATTCTTGCTTGCGTGTGAAACAGTAGATAAAACCAACAGTTCAACTATTTCTCAAGTCTTTACCAACGCGTTGGTCCTCTTGTGGCCTAATGGTGTGCAGCACAATCGTGTTCTTCTTTTCGTGACGGATGCAGCACCGTACATGAAAAAGGCAAGACGTGCACTCAAGATCTTGTTTCCATCAATGCTGCATGTTACTTGCCTAGCGCATGCATTTCATCGCATTGCCGATGAAATTCGCCGACTGTTTCCCGATGTTGACGCTCTTATAGCCAATGCAAAGAAAATATTTTTGAAGGCTCCAAGACGTGTGCAAATGTTGAAGACAGTTGCGCCAAATCTGCAAATGCCACCACAACCCGTAATTACTCGGTGGGGGACGTGGATCTCAGCGTCTTTGTACTATTCCAAGAATTTTGAGGAATTCAAATCTGTCATTGAAGAACTGGATGAGAATGAATCCGCTTCAATTGCAATCACAAAGAATTTGATCCAAAAACATTCTGTCAAACAGGAGTTGGCGTACATCGCGACACATTTTGCGGTTTTACCTGACGGAATCCAATTCCTTGAAAAGCAGAACGAGCCTTTGGTATCTATGCTCAACCAAGTCGACGACCTTCGACAGCAGCTGATGTCTGCCACAGGAAATAGAGGCGAAGCCATTCGGGCGAAATGCGAGAGTGTGATCGCGTCAAATCCAGATCTCCATGTTTTGAGAGCTGTATCAGCGACATTGCAGGGCGAAATTCAGGACAATGCAACTACATGTAATATTAAAATGACTCCTGAAATTATGGTATGCTTTAAATTTGCTCCGATAACATCTGTGGACGTTGAGCGTTCTTTTTCAACTTTGAAGAATATTCTGAGTGACAGGAGGGAGTCCCTATCATTCGAAAACTTAAAAAAGTTGTTAATAATTGCATGCAATCCCATGCAAAATTTGTGAAAATAAATGCCTTTTTCTGGATTTTTAGTGCCAATTTTTGATTTCTTTAATGCCTTTTTGCCTGCCTATTTTGTCTGTTTTTAGTGCCTGAAGTTCCGGGCTTTGGTAATAAGTCAGACGATTCGAGGGATTTATTTTCTGATATTTCACTCTCAGATTTTGACGCATGCTTTGCATTCCTAATTAGAGAGCAATCATGGCATGAGAGGATCGCACTACGCTTAGATGTTAATTGTTAAGAATTACTTTCCAATTCCTACCAAAATAATGAGACTCAGACTAGCCTACAAATTGAGTTGTACTGCCATTGCTCCATCGTGTCCGGTGGGATGGGCGTCATGTTGTGTCACTTGCTTGGTAACATCTTATTAGAAATGTATTCTACACTTTCAAATTCAGCTAATTATTGTGCTACATTGAAGATCGGAAGATACTGATATATATAATATACACTGATATATAATACTGATTGGAATGAGCCGGAATGCATTAGCCAACCGTTATTCATATAAGCAAGGTTTTATATAGTTGATGTTTTATCGACTCTGAATGATAAGTGTCAACAGCCGAGCGGGAAAGACAGTAATCGCTTTGTTCTCCGACAAGCGACAACCGGCCTTGTATTGCTAACGCCGAACGGGCGCGCATGAACAAATTTTCTCTTGAACTGAGCGTCTAATTGTCAGATTCCTATAATTAGAATTTTCACTACTGTTCGGCCTGCTCATAATCCAGGAAAGTTTTAGGAGTGTTTTAAAATTTCGTTAAGTTAATAAACACTTTAAATTCGCTAATACGGTAATCATAATGGGGGATTCAAAGCACGTGCGGTCGCGGAGATATCAAGTGGCTAAAATTCTTTGATATATCCTTTCAACCGCAAATAGTTCACTGTTGAAATTCACGTTACATTTCAGTTGTTTACGTTACAATTGTGTAGGACGTTAAACACTTCAAGCTAAGGACGTCATCACATTCATTTACTGTGAAGATTGTATTCTTTTCTTCTTAACTTGCAAAATCAGTTCCACTCATCATTTTCACTCATCGCAGTATGTGCCTCGACTTCTGATCCTGCGTGTGTGCACGTGCATTCACAAAGCGTTTCTCATCGATTAGCTTCGAAATATTCGTCATCCATGGACAGCAAGTATGACGTCGACCTCACTAAGGTAAGTTGTCGAATAAGATTTAAAGAGGATTGGCCCCTGACGGCCGTATTTGAACGTTTCAATGAGAATCATTTTTTCTTCGCGTCTAGACGGCATTCGGTGTCTATATTGCTCATCAAGTGATTGCATTTGTCTTCTACCATCGAACGTTCAATCAACTCATCATGCAACGTTTTTATAATCTATTAATCATACTATCTATACGCATATTCATGAGAAACTACCAACATTCATTTAACACAGTGGTTTTCCAAAATCGTATCTTTTTAGACTGCAAGCAGAGTAGTGTTTTTAAATCCTCGTCTATAAGAGTAGAAAAATACGTTGCATATGCATAAAAAAGTAAATATAGTTCCTATATTTAACTTATGTGTAGGCCAGGCCCATGGTAAACAACTAGGATAACTAGTCGCACAATTTTTTAAATCTCTTGTTAAATGATATGATTAGCAATTTGGATTGACCAATGACCATTCTCATTTCTAATGAGATGATTGTTTTATTTTAGCAATTTTGATTGACAATTCTCATTTCTAATGAGATGAACGCCAGGGAATTGGTCTCCCTGATAGGGGAACGAAGCCTGCTCAATTTTTAAAACTGTTAATATATTGACCATTTGTTGTTTAAAATTAAATGACTGAAGTAATGTATATAAGACCGTTCTAGGACAAGCAAAAAATAAAAAAATAAGGTACCCCAAAAATGCAAAAAAATGAATATATGACCGATTCAGGACAACTAAAAAGAAAAAAACGTATATATGACCGGTCCAGCACATGCAAAAAAATAGAAAAATAAGGTACCCCAAAAATGCAAAAAAAATGAATAGATGACCGATTCAGGACAACTAAAAAAAAATAAGATACCTCCAGAATAAGTATAGGAAATATTTCATGCACTGAAAAAGAGTTTTATAAATAAAATTTTTTAAAGGATAAAATCAAAAAAACAGTTTTAAGCTCGTTGGGATTTTTTCATATACTGAAAAGAGGTTTCAAAAATTTCACGTAGTCGAAAATTTAGGCAGTCGAAAAATATCACGTGGTCGAAAATTTAAATTGTCTCAAAATTTCACGTAGTCCAAAAATTTACGTAGTCTTTTCACATAGACCAAAAAATATCAAAATATTTATTAAAAAATGGAAACCTCAAAAATGGAAGAAACGGCGAAAATGGAAGAAACTTCGACGGGGACGACGACGAAAATATATCCTTCGTTATCATAATTAAAAACAAGTGAAATGGATAAAGAAAAGCACAAAGATAGAGTTAGGTATATGAAAGATAAGGAATCTCAATTATTATTAAGATTAGAACATTATAAAGAATTAAGAAAGAGATGGTCTAAAATTAAGAATGTAACACAAGGAATTGGAATTGTTCGTGATGAGATCTCTTTTTCCTCTTACTCATCGACATAACTGACAATCGCACTTGACAATTTTTCTCGTGATGCGGCTAATTGACTGAATGATCTGATGTCTATTCATTGCCTTTGTTGATCCGTATTATATAACATGTATATCATGCCATGACATTGTTTGGTTGGACAACTCAATTAAAACTTTTACGGAGCAGCGTGACTTTTTTCTCTCTCTCGATCCTGTCTGTTACAGGACTATTGTATTCACAATGACATGCATTCTTTAAAACAATTGTTTGTCTTCAATGAGAATAATTCCCGTATGTTTTTAATAGAATGACCTTGAACGCTAATGGAAATTTACACCAAAACCGTTCTGGGAGCCAGAAAAAGTGTCAGAAAGTTTGTCGACATACCTGTCGTTAAAAATGCCGACATGGTTGTTGATAAAAGCGCCGACATAGTTGTCGATATAAGTGCCGACATGGTTCGACAGTCGGTGTATTTTTCCATTTAAAATAATGTCGCATGAATGATTGTTATGGAAACCAAAATGAATAGAAATGCTCATTCATTCATTCATTCATTTATCCTCTCTCTCTCTCATATGTCTATTGTGTTTAGATTGCATTTGTTCTTTTGTTCTTGTAGTGTGAATGAGATGTCACAACCCGCATTATGCGCTTTTGTCTGTGATTTGCCTCACCCCTATCAGCTGTCACAATTTTAGCAGCTTCTACACGCCAATTCTTTTGAGAAATTTCTGAAATAGATGTTATTCCATTTAAAATGATTAACATGACCGAGTTCTTTAAATTATGCGGCAAACAAACCACGTCAAATTTCGATTTAAATAAGATCGTAAATCAATTGGGAATAAAGAATTTTCACGTATTGATGAGAAATGAATTACTATTGATAAAAGATGTACCTGAAGTGAATTTTGTAACAAATCTCCACACGTCAGATCAAAAAGGAGTACATTGGTCAGCAGGACAAACAAATAAAAACGGTTCTAATTATTATTTTGATCGCCCGGAGGCTGAGAACTATTGGTTCGATTCATACGGACTTCTCCGTACAAATGAAGAAGCAGAAATACTGGGAAATAGAATTTATAATACATTTCAAATTCAAAAACCAGGAACTACTTATTGTGGGCAATTATGTCTGTATGTTTTATTCAAATTACAGGAAGGAGTACCATTCCTAGATATTATGTTAGAATTGAATAAGGGAATTGAATAAGGGAATTTAATTCCCGAAAAACGTTAGTTCCAATGATAATTAAAGCTCAAGTGAAGCTAAAGCTCAGTTATTTGTAATTCATTTTCATAAAATCTGCCTCTGATTTCCTCATTACCTAAATCTTTAATTTCATAAGTAATCGGAGAAGTTTGATTTATTTTACAAACTTCAAATATCTCTTTAGTCCAATAACCAACAAAACCTTTTTCAAATTTATTCTTATACTTGAATATTCGTACCCTGTCTCCAATCTTAAATTTCGGCTTACGTGTCTGTACATTCGGATTACTCTCATTCGAATAATTATTTTCGAATATTTTCTTTCGTATTAAATCAGGATCGTCAGAAGCATTCTTTGGAGTATTTTCAATACTTGAATGAATCTTATTGTTATAATCCTCAACAATTCCTGGTAATATTTTCAACCATTTCTGATTTCCTTGTTCTGTAAATTTCTTGAATATTTTTTTAACGTTCTATTAAATCTTTCTATTGCTACGGCTTTTCCAGCATATTCAGTGGAATAAACTAAATCAAATAGTGGCCTAACATTTCTGTTATAAATCTCAGATCCTTCGTCAACAAACAATTTCCTTGGCTTTCTATTAGTTTCTTTAAAGATTTCTTCAAACGCATATTTAACTGATAGACCACTTTTATTTTTTAAAGGCATTACCCAAGCGTATCGTGTATATAAATCTATAACGGTCAATGCGTATTTATAATCTTTTTCATTCGGCATATGAATAAGACCAGCACTCCAAATATCATCTTTATTAAATACTTTTACCTTCAATAGATATTTCGGCTTTCTATATTCCTTGTGAATTTCGGACGCGTAGGTTTCAGTGTTATGAGTTTTGTCTAAACCCTGACCGAACAATATTTTAGCTTGTAAAGCTTTCTTAACAAACATTCTTTCAATTTTTTTTCTAAAGGAAGGATTTTGAACATTATCTAATTCTTCTATCATTTTCCTATCAGCTTCATGACGAGATTTTAGGTCATAATTTCGATAAGCTAAATCGTGTCTATAAGCTGCTGCATCAACTCTGTTTATTGGTTCTTCACCTGGTTTTGGATTATTATTCTCATCTAGTCTTACATCTAATCGAGTTCCTGGACCGGTATGAATGACCAGGAAGATGTTTTTCTTTTGAATAATTACTCCAAATAAATCTAGGAAAATTTTCTAATGTTTTTTGTATGTCACCTCCGGTGTGCAGCCGATAGCCAGAATGTACTTTTAAGAGATAATTCAATAAATCTAAATCAGAAATCTTTAATTTAATTAAATTTTCGGAATTTGTAGAATCTGTAGAATTTGTGGAATTCATTTTTAAAGATAAAATAAAATAAATGTTTTACCTAATCATACTAGGACTTAGATATATTCCAGAACCATCTTTAGTTTCTTATATTTCTATTAAATCATCAACATTATGTAGAATGTTTTTGATAACTCATTTTCCTTCATCAACTAAATTTAATTTACTAATAAAATTATCTACTATTCCTTCACCCCTAGCAACTTTCTCTAACTCTCCATTATGACGTTTTGTTCTTCTAATGCTGCCTTCTCTGATTTATTTTTATTTACTGCTTGGACAATACCAGCTGTCCCACCTGCAACACTTCCTGCTGCTGCTATACCTCCTATTATTAGAGGAATTAATGGGAGAATTCTACCATTCTTTTCTTCTTGTAATTTAATATTCTCTATCATTGGTTTACTTATATAATATTTCTTTTTATCAATAGTAATAGTTTTAGGTGTATTTTTGTCAACAATGCTACGTAGTTTTAATTCAACAGTTTTATTATTACTTTTCGCTTGCGACATTTCTAATAAAAAATTTTAAGTTAGGAACAAATTTTAAGTTACCAAAAAAATTTAATTAACCTATAGAACTTTATTCAGAGGCTTTAGCCGATTCTAGCCATCTTTCCATTAAGAATATCAACAGAATATTTTACATCTTCTAGCAGTAGACAATAAACCATTAATGAAGTTGTGGAATCTTTCTTTTCAATATTAATTGTTACATCACAACCATTTTTAACAATATCTTCAGATTGTGCACTTAAATCGAAACAAAAAACAGGATATAAATGTCTCCAATCTCCAGGAGTTAATTGTGGTTCAACTCTAAATTCTATACAGAGATTTCTATAAGCATCATATCCTTCCATAAATTGATTATTGGTATCATCGAATCTTAATGGATCAATAGGATAACGGGTTTGATTTAAAGCAACTTGTAAACTTCGAATTGTATTAATATGAAAAAGATTGTTGTTAGTAATAAATATCTTGGAGTATTCGAAGTTCTAGTAAAATGCCATTTAAATCTTTGTTCAGAAAAAGTTACAGAACTTGCAGTACGCTTACTAATTACTGGAATTGGTTTGTTAGTGTTTAATCTTTTTGCAATAGTTGATTCAACCTCTAAACTAGGAGTAATATGTTTATCCACCATTCAAGTCTATCAATTTTTAGATATGCTTTTTTCCAGTCTTGCCATAAAAGATTAATTCATTATTTGCTGTGCGATGAATTATTAATTTAAATTTTAATTGACATGATATTTTGTCATAATCTAAATATCCGAATAATGGAGACAATGACCAATTTGTTGTCTGTTTACTTTTCTTGTTAAAAACACGTCTTTCTTTATATGCAGTATTATTTGTTTTATTCAAATGATTTGCAATATTTTCTACATCTTTCGCAATTCCTGCTTCATCTGTTCCAGCGTCAGTTAAATCATCAACAATTATACCATCATTATTATCTGGAAACCAACCTTCGATTTCATGCTTTTTATTATTTTCACCAATTGTTACAAATCTAAGCATTGTATCAATTACACCTGGAGAATCACTTATTGTTTCTATATTTTGAGTCGCAACATCTAAACGTATTTGTGTAAATAATCTTGGAAAGAAATTATTCTCTAATGCAATATTATCGGTAGCAGGTAATGGTGTTGTAAAATCAGCATCGCTATATAAAGAATAGTCACAGTGTAAAATGGAATCAGGTAAATATATTCAACTTTGTTGATTAACAACTTCAAAGATTAAATCTCCTCCAGTATATACTCTACTGGAAGATCCGGGATTCATAGCAATTCTTATATAGTCATTCTTTTTTTGATTGTAACTGACGAACGGAGGATCGTCTAATCTAAATTTATTTTCAATCAGGGAACACATTTTTATAAAAGATAATTTGACTTTTTTTAAAAAAGTAATTTTCTTAGGATTCCTTTTTAGAATATATTTTAGAATTTTGCTAAACTGTTACCTCTTATTTCTTCAATTGATTTCTCCTCATGTTTACTATCTGACCCTGCTGCTATATTAGCAATTTTGTTTTTTGTTTCCTCTGAGAGTTTTTTAAATTTTTTTAGTTCTTCAGAATCATGCTTAAGTTTACGAATAGTTTCTAGTTGTTTTAATTCGTTTTGAGACTTAACAGCATTTGATGTTGCACTAGCTGTACTTCCTATAGCAGCTGCTCCTTTTGCGGCAGATGTAATTAAATCTTTATTATTTTTAATAACACTAACGATACTTCCTATATTATCACTGATACCAGAAAATATACCATCTCCTTCTTTTTGAATAGTTTCTACATTGTTATAATGGTAAACAGATTTCATAGATGGTTCATGGGCAATTTTTTTATTTGAAGCAAAATTTTTAAGATTGTGTTTATAAATTATAGGCATTTTTAGGATTAAATTTGACTTTTGGGGGAAATTATTTACGTTTATGATTAAGATTTACGTGTGTGAATGGACAACAACCGCGTGATAACTTCATTAATTTTCTGTTGCACTTTATCTATTGCGTCAAGCAACGTGTGATGTATTTTAATTTCTTTTCTATTAACTTGCATTTTCTCCTGATTCATCTTCAACGCCGTTTTAAGTGCATTCAATTGAACTTCAAGAACATCTAGCTGATTTTTAACAGCATCCAACTGTTCTTTATTTCCTTTATAATTTTTCTTTAATTCATTTTCTAAATTGATTTTGAGAGTTTTCATTTTATCAACTTTTTGATTTAGTGAGTTTACTTCATTTATTATTCTATTCATCTTTTTCATTTGTTGAGTAATTTTAGAACTTAATTCATCAACACTTTTTTGGAATGTAGCTTGTAACTTATTTAAATTTTTAAAAATTTTTTTAGGAAGTTTATCTAATTCATTTTCTAATTGTTCTTCAATAGTTGTATCTGATATTTATTTTTAATGATTGCAGATTTTAACTTTATAGAAAGTAATATTAAAATTTTTGATTGTTCTGAATTTTTTTAAAAAGTTTTGCTATATTTACTTCTAGCTCTTTATCCTTTTTATCAAGTTTTAATAATTTTTCGTTTAATGATTTGTCATTAAGTTTGAACGACTTTAATTCATTCATCAGTGGAACCAAAACATCATTTATATATAATTCTTTTAAGTCATTGATTTGTGTATCAACATATTGTTTATTCGTTAACCCTGTATTTTGTTGTGGAAGAATAGAAAGATGTAATGGACCAGATAAAATGTCTCCAGTTTTCATGATATAATTTTCTATTTCTATTCTGATTCACGATTATTCGGGATATATGCACCTCCACCAACATTCGGTAACATCATTTTTTAAACAATAAAAAAATAATTTTTTTCTAATAAAAATAAAAAATGGAAATGAGTCAAATGTGCCAAATCATGAATCCTAAGTCAGAGTTCTATGATAGTATATATCAGTGTACGGGTTGTTTAAAAGCAAAAGTAATGTGTTTAGGTTGTCAAAAAATTATATTGAAGAAGAAAATGGAATAGCAAATTTAGAAAAATTATATTCGCCCGTATCATCCTGTTCTTCTTATTCGATGAGATCATCGGGATTAGAAAATAATAATAATAATCCATGTATAGATGTTAATCTTTTGTTTGAATTACAAGCTGAAATATTTAAAGAACAGACTAAAGGTCTACCTTCTATTGAAACAAATTATTGTATATTTCCAGGTGATCCATTTATAAAATTTATGGATATTGTAAGTAAATATAATGATGTTGCATATGTATAACTGAATAAAGAAAATATGGTTATCATATGGTATAATAGTGTATATGGGTTTATTAGAGCGGTTTTACCAATTAGTAATACTGATTGGATTGAAACTAAAATTATCAATTATATCAACATTAGAGAATTAGTAAAAAAATTGAAAACTTTCTGAAAATCTAAAATTAGATCATTTGTAGACGAATTAAATCAATATAATATTCATATTGAAAGTAAAAAACATAATGATGAATTATCATGTCAAGTATATTATAGAGATACTGTTTATAAAAGAGAAATGGTAGAAATGCCTCAAAGATATGATAATGACACATATGTGGGATTCTATTCTAATTTAAACATTAATTTATTGAAATCATATATAAATGGCTTAGCACAACAAGAAAAAATTTATATGTGGACAACACCTTATAACATTAACAATGACCATAATCATAATCATAATAATCCTGTGAATCATATTGAAGAATCTGATAATAATGATGATAATAATGATAATAATTATAATAATGATTCTAATACACTAAAACAAATAAATAATAAAAATACTAGTAATTATAAAAATTTAAGTGAAAAAAAATTTATATCTCAGCATGATATTAATACTACATATAATCAAAATTTATCTAAATTTCATTTTTTAACAATTGAAAATAATAATAACGGAATAGTTGAAGATACTATTAGACAACTATGTGTTGGGTCTACAAAATTTAAATTAGGATTTACATCTAATCAATTTAAAATTTTATCATCTTTAATTAAAACTAAAATGATTCAGATTATGGTGGTGTTATTAAATTTTCCAAAGGAAATAAATTTTTTTCTATTATATTATTATCAGATAATAAATATAATTTGGAATTAGATATTCCTATCAGGGAATGGCATCCTATACCAAAAAGTGTAATTTATGATGTTGATGAAGAATCAATAGTTAGTGAAAACAAATTTAAATTATCTTTTAATAAGACTTTATATGATAAAGTAAATAAAATAACTAAAGAACGTGATATTATACGTGAAATATTTCATTATCTTCCCAATTATTATTCTAGTCATGAAAATAATGTAGCTAAAGAAATTGATGCTGACCGTGATAAAGAAGTCCATTATTGCATTTCACATCATGATAAAACGGTAATTTATTTCTTATATTTAAATTTCGGGGAATATAGAGATACTATCCCTTATTTTAAGGAAATTAATAATATTAAAAAATTTGATGTTGAACTTTTAGAAATTGTAAAAAACGATTAGAGACAAAATATTCCATAAATAACTTTTTAGATGTAATAAATTTTTAGATATAATAAAATTTTCATATGTAATGAAATTTTTAGATGTAATAAGTTTTTAGATGTAATAAAAAATATTATTATTCCCACGTGTCATCATCATCACTTAAATTACTCTCACTGACGATTGTTTCAAATCTTTCGCCTTGTATATTTTCCCATTCGTAAGGTAACATAGTACCATACTCATCAGGTGATTGACGTTTAAGAATTTTTATTTGACCAGAAAATCTTTTTTCTTCACTATTATTATTTTTATCAGGAATCCTAAGACAGAGTTTTATGATAGTAAATATCAGTGTGAGGATTGTTTAAAAGAAAAAGTAAAGTGTAGAGGTTGTCAAAAAATTTCCGCGACATGCAACACTTTGTCCTAATCTATAATTGAGTAAATGCAAGTATATGATAAAGATTCGAATATATTAATAGATATCGAAATATATAATAACTCTCAAGACTTTGATATTAGAATGTCTATATCTAAAATTAAAACACAAATGTTTTCTTTAAAAAACAAATAATGGAAAATACCAAGTTTTATTGTGTCTTATGTAAAAGACAGTTACAAACAAAAAGAAGTTATCAATCTCATTTAAAAAGTAAAATGCATTTACAAAATGTAGATCGATCTGATGAAGGAAATATGTTAAAATTAAATAATTACAAAAACTATCTAGAAACATTACCTACTGATATAAAAGTTAAAAAAATATTTGATGGTCATTCACATTCGGAATATAAAAAAGTTTTTAATAGTGAAGATTTTTTTCGGGAAATCGAAGGTTCTAGTACTTCGCCCGAAGGTTCTAGTACTTTGCCCGAAGGTTCTTGTACTTCGCGCGAAGGTTCTAGTACTTCGCCCGAAGGTTCTAGTTCTAGTACTTCTCCCGAAACAGATAAAAGATATTTATTCAATGAAACTGACAAAACCGACGAAGCTGTAACAGAAATAAAATATTTATTTTATGAGTCTGTTGAACATAATGAAACCGATGAAACTTTTTATGATGTATTAACAAACTTCTATAATATACTTAAGAAATCTTTCAAATGTTATATGAATGTAGAAGTACTTTATACAAAAACTGGATCCGATGGAATGACTGAAGTAAATGATATACAACCCATATTTGAAACAATGATAAATTAATTAAAAGATGCTATAACTGAAGCTCAGTTGCGTGAATCTGGTTGGAGATTTATTGCAATACTATCTAAGAAAATAGTAATTGACAAATATAAAAATAATACTAGTGGTAGTTACATACCCCTTCCTTTCAGTACTCCACAAATAGTCAACATACAGAATGAAGATGAATATTGTTTTCTGTGGAGTGTTATAGCACATTTACATCCTGCAAAATGTCACAAAGAAAGAGTAAGTCATTATAATAAAGAAGAATATATAAATGAACTTGATCTCTCTGATGACTTAGATGAAGGTCCGTAGAATTATAATAAATTAATGAAGTTTCATAAAAAGAACAATAATTTAATAGAAGTAAATGTTTTTGAATTAAATGTGAAGTATGTTTCTATTGGTGATGTTACTCCCTTATATCCCGGAGATATTGAAGTTGATGACATTGTTTATAACAACTTAAAAGAACTTTATTTGAATAACAAGAATTTATGCCAAACAGAAATAGTATACAATGAAAGAGGAAATTACATGCATCATAATATTATTTAAAGAAAATGTAATATGTACTGAAAAATATGAAATTATAAAAACATCATCACCAATAATGATTAATCATAATAATTATAAAGGATGTGGATTTCCCTATGAGTACGAAACCGAGCGTTCGTCTCTATTGTCAGAATATATACATAAGTTAGAGATGTTACCGCAACTATATAAAAAACAATATCAACAAGAATATCAACAAGAGTTACTAATGTTACATAATCAATATCAACAAGAATATCAATAAGAAGAAACTATATTATTTCACAAATATATTGAAAAAGAATTGAATCTTGAAGATAAAGAATATTTAAAATTATCATACATAGTCTACCAACAATGTAATTCTCAATTTAATGAACTAGAATGTCATCCAAAAAATCTACAACAATATAAAGAATATTGCAAACACAAAAGTCTACAAGAATATCATATAGGTATAAATATGTTACGTAAGGAATATCATCAACAATATGAAGAACAATGTCGAAAACAATATGAAGAACAATTTCAAAAAAATATCAAGAACAATATCAAGACCAGTTAAAAATATTACAACAGGAATATCAACAAAAGTTGAAAATGTTAAAGCAGCAGTTAATGCAACCAGCACAAGCGAATATACTATATTATCAAGGTCATTACATATTGTGTAAAGATATTTCTATATTTACAAAAACTTCAGATAATGCTAATTTTCCCTGTCTCCAATGTATGACGAGCTTTAGAACTAAAGAAGAAATGAATAGACATTTGGAGAATTGTCAACAAAATGAAGCGGTTAATAATACTTTTATTAAAGAAGATTATTTAGTATATAATAAATGGTATTACAAAAATAAAGTACCCTTTATTATATATTGTGATTTTGAAGCATATAATGTTAACATGACACACAGTTCTGGTAAGCATTTGCTTGAACAAAACCCATTATGCTGGGGAATGTACATTCATTCAAATTATCCTGAATTAATTATTTAAATCAGAATATTATCAATACTATGGTGAAGATAGTTCAGAAATGTTTACAAAGAAAATAGAAGAATTACAAAAATATTTTTCACAATTGCTTAAAACAAATAAACCAATGCTTCCATTAACGTATGACCAATTAGTACAATTTGATAATGAAAAAAATTGTTATTACTGTGGAAAAGAATTTACAACTTATAAAGTAAAAGATCATGATCATCTAAATGGATTATATAGAGGTGCAGCACATAATTTTTGTAATCTTAATGCTAATAAATGTAAATATAGCTTTGTACCTTTATATTTCTACAATGGTTCTAAATATTATTTCCATTTAATAATAAAAGATCTAATAATAAAACAACTAAGAACAAACGTACTATGTAAAACAGAAAAAGAATATTTTTCAATGCAATTTGGTTGCATTAGAATATTAGATGCATTTAGATTTTTTAATCCTTTTTCATTAGGGTTCATGGGAAAAACTTTAAAACCTGAACAATGTAAAACATTAAATAAATATAATTTAAAACCTTTAAAAGGTATTTTTCCCTACGAATATTTAACTGGAGATATAAATAGAATAAATGAAATAATGCAAGAACATCAACTTTCTTCACGTGATAAATTTAAATCAACATTAAAACAATCACAACTATCTGAAGAAGATTATGCAGAAGCTGAAAAGAATTGGAGAGAGTTAAATTGTAGAACAATGTATGATTATACAATGAAATATCTTCAGATAGATGTGTTAATCCTTGCTGATCTTTTTGAAAACTTTCGTGATATGTGTATAGAATATTATGGAATAGATCCATGTTACACATATAGTACACCAGGTTTAACATGGTTGGCAGGATTAAAACATACAAATGTTAGACTTAAATATTATAAAGAAAGTTCTTATGATAAATTATTATTTTTGGAATCTGGAATTCGAGGTGGTGTTTCATCTGTTCTAGGTAATAGATATGTTAAATGTTATGATAAGAAAGTAAATCCTGATGCTTACGGTTATTTAAAAATTTTAAATCCAGAAGAAAAAGATCAACTTATAAAATTGTTTAATCAAAATATAGAAGGACCTATATCAAATGAAGAGAGTCAAGCAGCAGTTGATCAATTCATGCGAGAAAACTATTTGTTATATTATGATTTTAATAGCTTATCTTCTTCTTGCATGATACAAGAATTACCAACAGGTGCAATGGAATTGAGTACCATTCTTGAATACGAACCTACATTAGATGGTGAAAATAATTATGGTTATATATATGAAGTTGATTTAGCATACCTTGATTATATAAAAGGCGCAACAAAATATTATCCTTTCTGTCCCGAAAACAAAATTCCCAATATAGAATATTTTTCAGATTATCAATAATCTTTAATTCCTAAGAAATACAGGCCAACAAAAGAACTTATGTTAACATAAAGTAATAAAGGAAAGTGTGTTGTTGAAGGAAGAATGCTAGATTGGTATTTAGATCATTGAATGATTCTTTTTAAAATTCACCGGAAACTAGTGTAAAGAAAATCTAGGTGGTTAAAAGATTATATAGAGTTCAATATTGAAAAACGTAAAATAGCTAAAATAAATAAAGATGATTTTGGAAACGTGTTCTTTAAATTAATGAATAATGCATTTTATGGAAAGACTTTAGAAAATGTGCGTAATAGACAAAATATTGAAATAGTTTATGATAGAGATAGGTTTCAAAATTTAACAAGGAAACCTACATATAAAAGAACTACTAGATTTAGTGATGAACTATGTGCAGTGCATCTAAGACGAAACATTATAAAAAATGATACGTTTAATTTTATAGGATTCACTATATTAGAATTAGCTAAACTATTTATGTATAGATTTATATATGATTATTTAGCACCTGCTTATGGCGAAAACTATATATTACACTTTACAGATACTGATAGCGTTTTCTTAGAATTAGCAATACCGTATAATTCTTCACTTCCTGAAGAAATTAATAAAATAAAAGATATCATTCATCCTTCTGATTTATGTAAAGTAAAAGATGAACTAGAAGGAAATGGAGAGTACATAACAGATGCTGTATTTTTAAAATCTAAATTTTATTATTGTAACACAAATTCTAAAACATCTAAAACAAATTCAAAAGCATCTAAAACATTAAAAGGAATTTCAAAGGCATCAGTGGCTAACCAAATAACATTTGAAGATTATAAAAATGTATTATTTAATAATGAAATAAAAACAGCATGTAATTATAGACTTAATTCAAAGAAACATAAAATGTATTTAAAAGAAGAACGTAAATTAGCATTGGATCCATTTGATGATAAAAGAAAAATTTTACCTGATGGAATAGACCTGATGGTAACTACTTTACCTTTTAAATTTTCTAATTTTTAAATTTCTAAACCTTAAGAAAAAATAAATTATTCGATCACTCCGCGAAAATATTTTCTATAACTCTATCATGTATTTTTTTATCAATATTAATTGTAATGAAGCCATAATCTTTTGACCAAGCATTATTACACGAATGCTTAAATTCATCTTTATCTCTTATACATGAATCTCTTAACAAATCACATAAATTTCTTGCATTTATTTCAAATAGTATAAATATATTTGCATTCTTTCTAATAACACTTCCATCTAATGAATACATACTTTGTGTTAAATAAAAAACACTACAGTTGTTATGTCTTCCTCTTGTGAAATAATTTCTCTGAACTGACTGATTTCTATCATAAACACAATCATCAAAAATTGCACAATGTTTCATTCTTTTATCTAATTTACAAGGATATTGCATATTGCCACTGTCATCTATTAATTGTATCGTTATATGTTTATTTATATTAGATTCTACTAATTGTTTATTTTTCGCTGCTTCTTCACACCACGAACTTATTTCCTCTTCATCTTCAGATTTTTCATATTCTTTGAATAATGAAGCAATTGCTGTTTTTTTAAGATTATTTTCAAATCCATATTTTAAAAATTGATAAACAGGTTGTTCTGCTGTTGTTGTATAAATTATAAGATTGTTATAATCTAAAAAGTTTGAAGTAGTTAGAATTTTAAATAATAGATATGTTTTTCTACATCCTGATCTTCAGCAAATAACTGATAAAACTTTATTGGATAGATTTCGATGATGATTAAATTTAAGTTTTTTTATTTAATGCTAGGTTGGTAGATATTTCTTCACTCATTTTTAATAAAATAGTTTTTATATATTTTCTATTTTTCTTAAGAAGAAGAGGAAAATTAAACTTCTCTAACCAAAAGATCTATCATAATCTCTTCACCTCCAAAATTTATTTTTTGCCCTTTCTCATCAGTAATTCTAATGTTAATGCTGTTAATAGTTTTTCTTGTAATAGGGAAATATATTGATGTTTGTGGAATTACATTTAATCTATAACCAATGGGTACAGTAAAAGCTGGAAAACTGAATATCAAATTTGACAATTTACCATTTATATATCCTCCTTCAATAATGTCACAATGTACAACAATTGAATTTATTTCAGTTATTTTAGGAATCTTCTCACCTAAATGATAACATTGACTATAGGTTTGTTTATTAAATCCCAATAGTTTTGATAATGATCTATCATGATTAAAATCAACTTGATGATTTTCGTCTAAAGTAAGAGAAAATTTATTAACTGCCGGTTCAACTGCGAAATGTAATTGTTTCTTATCTTTAGATGGTATATCTAAATGTTTCTTAATTTCATTTGATATTGATTCAGCTTCATAAGAACCAGGAAGAAAAGTTAGTACTTTCCACGTTTTGCCTTTATCAGTAGAATATCTAAATTGATCATTCACATCTTTGATAGCGTTTTGAATAGTGTTAAATGTGGAGAAACTAGTTAATGCAATTTGATAATTTTTATTTTGTTCCAAATGTAGAATGGGTTCTAAATTACAAGTGTGTGATGTAGTTGTTATAATTTTTAACGTCGTACTAAATTTTGATGAACCCAAAATCTCTGTTAAATTTTCTAGATGATTTTTAATTTTTTCTAAATCTGCTGAACACATTTTTTAAATAAAAATTTTAAATAAATATTTTTTTATAAAAATTAAAAACAGCATATTTCAGCTATACTTTTATAATCCTCTTCATTTAGAATCTTCTTTTCTAATAGTCTTTTTAATATAGCATGAATTTCATTGAAACTAGAATTATGTCCTTCTTTTATTGCAGATATTAAAATATTTAATCTATTTAGTAATTCTTGTGGATCATCTGGTAAAAATATAGTTGTTTCTGTTTTAAAACCTTTTCCTACTTTAGGTGCCGTTGGTAATAAATTTTCTAATTGTTTATAACGTTTAAGAGATTTTACTGCACCAACGCTATCTAACGTAGCTTTATATTTTATGAGATCTTCTACGGCATATTTTTTTAAATCTGCTCCTCTTAAAAGATCAACAAAATTTCTATCCAAGGTAATAGGTGATTCATCTGGTAAAAAAATTAAACCCCGTAAAGGTTGTGGAAATATTTCTTTTCCGCCAAGATAAAATCTTGCAAATAATTTTTCATCCAAAAAGAAAGTAGAATGTTCAAATAACATAGATTTCGGTAATTTTTTTCTATATTTGCTTCTAACAATCCATAATCATCTAATAATGTTTTAAGTACTGGGTCTGTTATATTTACTCGGTTTTCCTGATTAGCAAGTTCTTTTTCAAGAGTTTTAAATGGTTCAATAGTTTTTTCAAAATCAGTTTTTACTTGTTCGGTTTGCTGCATTTTTTCGAACATATCAGATTGAATACCAGCTTTTGTCAATCTATGCTGAGTATGATTTTCTTTCATAATATTTTTTTGCTTTATTGACTCATCTAATTGTTGAATTCTTTCTTGATTATCAGCTTTAATTTTATCCATTTTTAAAATATAATATTTGAATTTTGTGGTAACATTGGAATACAACAAAAACATTTTACTGAACAAATCCTTTTTTTATTGCTTTGTCGTCTGACATCTTTTCGTCTAAAGTTTTGCTTAATAAAGTTTTTAGTTCTTCTAAAAAAATTTATCATTTTCTTCATTAGAAATTTTACCAACCTGTTTATTCTTGTCATTAACTTGTGTCTGTAATTGAATTGATATTTTATTAGCTTCATTAGCTATTTGATCAAATTTTTCAATCTCATCTAACGTGATAACATTGTCATCACATACTCTTTGAAAGTAATAATGCAGTTTATCATAAACTTCTTTAACATGAGAATATTTATTTTCAAATGATTTTCGTTTCTTAGTAATTAAAGATTTATCTAACATTGTAACAAGTGAAGTTCCAAAAACACCCGTACCTGTTAAAGCTGTAGCAACTACTGGAATTACTAAAACACCCGAAGTTATTATAATTGTGAATACCCCTAAACTTACTGTCATAAAGATTCCAATTCCTTGTGTTACATTCTTAACTTTAGACCATCTCTTTCTTAATTTTTTATAGTGATCTAATCTTAATAATAATTGAGATTCCTTATCTTTCATATACCTAACTCTTTGTGTTTTCTTTATTCATTTTTTCAATGTCCATTTCACTTGTTTTTAATTGTGATAACGAAGGATATATTTTCGTCGTCGTCGTCTCCGTCGAAGTTTCTTCCATTTTTGAGGTTTCCATTTTTTGATAAATATTTTGATATTTTTTGGTCTATGTGAAAAGACTACGTGAAATTTTTAGACTACGTGAAATTTTGAGACAACTTAAATTTTCGACCACGTGATATTTTTCGACTGCCCAAATTTTCGACTACGTGAAATTTTTGAAACCTCTTTTCAGTGTATGAAAAAATCCCAACAAGCTTGAAACTATTTTTTTGATTTTATCCTTTAAATTATTTTTATTTATAAAACTCTTTTTCAGTGTATGAAATATTTCCTATACTCATTCTGGAGGTATCTTATTTTTTCTTTTTAGTTGTCCTGGACCGGTCATATATTCATTTTTTCTCTTTAGTTGTCCTGAATCGGTCATATATTCATTTTTTTTGCATTTTTGGGTACCTTATTTTTTTATTTTTTGCTTGTCCTAGAACGGTTTTATATACATTACTGACTGAACTGAAAGAACAGCTTCTTATTATATGCATTATGTTTCATAAAGTTTTGGACTAGGTAAAAGTAAGCAACAGACAGTGTCGAATCAAATACTCAGAGTTGTCTATCTGCACTATACAGATAAAAATTTCTCTTCCCGTCATTAAATCACGGGCTCCTCTGAACATTTGGTCTGGGTACATTTCTGCTGTATTGCACTTCTATCAATCGGTGGTAGCTATAATCATATTAATAAAAGAATGATTTTTTCAGATGTTCAGGAAGAAGCCATCTGGTGCGGAATATGCAAAGCGTCGTAAAATTGTTACATCTGAGACTCAGAAATCAGCGGAATTTCTGGATAAATTTCTAGTGAGAGGTGCAGCTAGCAACTCTAATAACAATGACATTTCTCAGGACCCTGCTGTTACTGGATCTACTTCAAAAGAGCATTCTGAAGTCTTAGAAGAAGAGACATCAAAATTGCTTGAAGATGCAGAGGAAAGCAGCGTTACCGAAACAAACATTGACGAAGAAATTTCTCAGAATAGTCCCGTAGTAACTAGATCTGCGTCGAAAGAGTATTTTTTTGAAATTCAAAATTGAGAGTTGTCAAGTATATCTGGAGATACGGAAGAAGGCAGCGTTGTCGAGACCCAAGTCGAAGACACTCTTGTCGATGAAAGTCATGGACATAGTGTTGAGAAAGACTTCGCAAATTACACAAAAACGGGTAAAATTACAGACACTGAGGGATTTATTCGCCACTTTGACCATGAGGACTTATGCGGAGAATCGAGTGTCAATCAAATTCGTGATAGTGAAGTTAGACATTTCTCAGTAGAATGGTTTTATCGAAGTCTACCGGACGGGACTCGCAGTCGTCGAGAATGGCTTGTATATTCTCCAAGCAGAAATGCCTGCTACTGTATTCCATGTTGGTTATTTCCAGAGAAATCCCACGCCGTGGTTCAGTCAGTTTCATCTTTTTCTAGTGTGACAGGCTTCTCAAATTGGCGCAAACTCAATCCTCGAGTGAAGGATCACGAAACTTCTGCATCGTACAGAGAGTGCTACCTTAGATTTTTGGAAATAAGGAAACGTATTAAGAAAGGGTGCACTATACGAAGCAGTCTCCTCGAGCAATTTGAAGCCGTTGAGAAAGAACGCAGAGAAGTTCTATATCGAGCTATGAAGGTGATAAAATATTTGGCTCGACAAATCCAAGCTTTTCGAGGTAATTGTGGAGAATCAAATGAATCATTTCCTTTGATTGGGAAAGATGGTCTCAACCACGGGAATTTTTTAGAAACGATGACTTTGATCAGCTAATTTGATCCTTTCCTAGCTAAACACATGTCATCGCTGAAGCGGAATGAAACGAGTTATGTCCAAGACCATGCAGAACGAGCTAATTTTGCTAGTGGCAAATATGGTTCGACGATCCATACTGCATGCGGTTAACGATGCTGGTGCTTATGGACTGATGGTTGGCACTACACCAGACAAAAGTCATGAAGAACAAATGAGTCAGATACTTCGATACGTCACTGTTGATTTTGAAAGTGGTTCGTTTCAAATAAGGGAGTCTTTCATAGATTTCGTACCAATTAAAGGTGAACGAAAAACTGCAGAAGTCATCTTCCAGTCGATTGTGGATAAACTGCGATCTGACGGAGTAGATCTAACGAAGTGTGTAGCTTAAAGCTACGACAACGCAGCCGTCATGGCAGGGGAACTTTCCGGAGTTCAGACACGTTTTCAAGAGGTTTCACCGTCTGCAGTATTTATTAACTGCTCGAATCACTCATTGAATCTCTGTTGTGTTGCTGCAGTAAAATCTGAGGTCGACATGGTCACATTTTTTTCTCGGATCGATAGCGTTTATGCGTTCTTTTCAAATTCAACGATCATGTGGCAAGCACTGAGCAGCAATGGAGTACACATGAAACGTTCATGTCCCACGAGATGGTCATCTCATCACGATGCTGTTCGTGTGATTCGCGAAAACTTGATAACTATTATCGAGACTTTATAGATTATGAATCAAGAGCCATACAACAGCGAAACACGATCAGATGCATCTCGTGTCCTTAATGAAATGCAAGAATTTAACTTCATCTCTTTCATATCATTTTGGGACGAAGTATTGTCTCCCGTTAATCGTTGCCAGAAGATATTACAGTCTCCGCAGACCAGCCCTCTCGTAGCTTATGAGAGCATGGGAAATGTTATTTTATATATCAAAGAGCAAAGAACACAAATTGTGGAAAGAACCGTCGTTGCAGCAAAGAAGATCTGTGAGAAGCTTGGAGTACAAGTTGAATCAAAAAGAAGGAGGAAAATAAAGAAAATGCCTGGGGAGTTGGCTGAGGACACCGTCCTCACATCAGAACAGATGGTGAGGCGTACGATGTACAGCGCTCTAGATCATCTTCACAATGAAATAGCTAGTCGGAGCAATCGTCTTACTTCTGTCAGCAAGAAGTTTAATTTTCTGCTTAACTTTGACTCTGACGTTGACCTGACAGAGGCAGCCAATGTCTTTGCGGCAGACTATCCCGATTTTCTTTCTACAGAGTTGTCTCAAGAAATAACCGATTTCAAGGTTTTAGTAAAACTGGAAACCATTGCTAACGTAAAGGCAGATTTTTTGATGGAACAGGTGCTCGCATTCGGTCCAAATGCTTTCCCTAATATGCTGAAAACCATCAAAATTCTTTTGACAACTGCAGTGTCAGTGGCCTCATGTGAGAGATCATTCTCTAAATTGAAGATATTTGCAAAGGATCATCGCAGCAGTATGAAGCAAGATCGACTTAGTGCACTTGCTATCCTAAGCATTGAAAGTGAATTGACAACTGCCCTTTCAGAGCAAGATGTTCTCAATGAATTTTTCTCGAAAAAGAGGGGTCGAGGGGGATTGAATAGCAAATTATAAACGTTTTAGACCAAGTGATAGAACTTTCCGCTTTCTGATCACATTGCAGTAGATTGTAATTGCTCTGTTCTTGTGTGACCTGACTCAAATGAAGATTGACAACTCTAAAGATTGTGATTCAATGCTAAACTTTTGACAATAATTTTGCACTCCAAAACGGAGAAATCGGACTTATATGTAGCATTACGAGGATGCAAATTACCACAGAAATATTGCTCCAAATCATAGATACTAACTAGATTTCAAAAATTTGCTAGAGTTGACAATCTCTGCTAGTCTGCCCTGACCCTAAGTCCCCGCGATTGTAAGCTATGTACATACATGTAAGTGTCGTGATTATTTCTTCTTTCTAATAGCTGATAACTACAGTAATTTATCAAAACCATCACAGTTGTTTTTATTTAAGTGAATGCATGCAGTGTTTGGGATGATGAGATTTCTCTAAAGTGTCAATCTTTTTTGAATGAATAGAAGAATGACATCCACGAATGTCATCGACGTATTAAAATGAGCTGTACATTTATTTCATAAAACTGAACAATTATGCACATTGTACGCCAGAGATACCAGAACCGCTCATGTCGATAAACGGAAAATGTGTCATACTCTATTATGTTTATGAGGTCATCACAGACGTACAGAGATTTGTCTAGTTAAGCTGCTGTTCTAAGTTAGATGAAATTTCATAGGTAGGCTACTACTACCGGTGTGTCATGTATAATTAATGATCCAACAAAGACCTTTCTTGAAGAGAAATGCACTATTATTTAGGGGCGCAACTATTATAGGTTCTGCCCCGGGCGCCTGATTTCAAAGATCCGCCACTGATCAGTGCATTCTGATGTCATACTAAAGATCGGGAGATGATGTCGATTAA
The DNA here is from genome assembly GCA_907163375.1 of Prostheceraeus crozeri. Lineage (NCBI taxonomy): Eukaryota > Metazoa > Platyhelminthes > Polycladida > Euryleptidae > Prostheceraeus > Prostheceraeus crozeri. Next base: position 74,343 of record CAJQUW010003895.1, read on the forward strand.
AATGAGCCCCATTTCATGTGTTAAACTATTTAACTATCGTTCATTAGCAAGACAGTTATCATTTTGATATTTTATCTTCTCTGAATGATGTGTCAACAGGCGGGAATAAGAAAACTGCTTTGATCTCCAACATTCACACTTGTATTGTTAACACTGAACGCGCGCGCTTCAGCATATTTTCACTCGGAATGTGCGTCGAATTGCCAGCACAGACCTAGGATTAGGGATTAACCTTAGAGTACTGCTCATTTCTATACATACAAAAAGAATTCTGTGGTTATGTTCATCAAAATATATTGTTTCAACTAATTTTGTGCAATAGCTAATTCAATACATTGGCATGATGATGGTCTACATTATTTCATGGTGTGTTTCAAATTTCAACTAAAATGAAATGATGAATTTCCCTTTAACCCCTAAAAGGTGTTTATTTAATCTAAAGCAAGGAATTAGCTCTGAGCACAAACAAGTTTGTGGAATTAAGGAGAGTATTTTCGAGAAATTAGCGAGCGAACGGCATTTTTCGATGATTTTGAGCGGTGAGCGAGCGAAAGGGCGATTATGAGCAAATGAGCGAGCGAAAGCGGAATTTTGATCCGTGCAAAACCACTGCTAGCAAGTTAACAGCTGCGACTTCTGTGTTATGCTATATATGAATGGTTTGATCAGCAATTAATTGCTTTCAGGTGTAAATACGCAGTATTGCGCAAGAATGAGAAATAGATGAGAAATCTATTGCATGACTGTAGAGTAGGTATATCAGGTAGAGTGGTAACTCCGCATTTATTAAATCCCCAATGTGTATATACTTTCGATTTTATTAAATGAACTCAAGGGAGATGCAGGTGATATTGTTACCAAATGTGAGATATGCAAATTTTTGCAGTTTTGCAGAAATTACAACGGAATTGAGTGGTCATAATTGTAATGCAGATGGAATGATGGTATTTCACAGATTCTCATGACAGCCTTGGAGAGGTAATGTTTGTTAAATTAGCAATTCGAACCTCAAAAATATTTTCTTTTAGCGTGATCATATCACAGGCAACCTGCAACTTGCAGAAAATCACAGAATCAAAGACAATGATTTCAATTAACTTTGAAAGATGTAAATGGTTCCACATCACTATTCAGATTCTAGAAATGAAGCATGAATTTGGTGAGTCATAAATGCCGGTGAAAATTGAATTAAAAACTTGAAATTTCAGCCAAGAAAGCACGAATGATATCGTGACTTTTTCATGAAGACTTTCATTATAACAATTCATGTAATTCCCTTGATAATCAGCTTCATTTCTGCTTAGTTAGGATGCTTATTGGAAAATAGTCATTCCTTTTGATATCCAACTTGCTTCATATTACTTATTTAGGAGAGTCATCCTAGTAGCATACAAATTGGCAAATTTTGACTTTTTTCAAAAGTGCTCAAATAATTTTTTTGGAGCACAGGAACGTAATCTCCGCAAAAAACTGAATCTTTTCATATAAAAATTTTTACTGCATACAGATACTTTTTTGAGTCGACACTCTACCTATATATACTTACTCTATGTGCATGACTATCAAATTCTTACTCACAACTTATCTGATGGGGCACTTGATGAAATTAAATGGATTTGCATTGAAAAGTTCATAAATTGCAAGCACATGTTTCACTGATTCTAGAAAATATGTTGGAGTAGAACATATTCATTACAAACGAGCAATCATGAAGGCGATCAATGATCATATTCCTTTCATAAAAGAAACGTTCATCTATCTACAAAGCGACTTATTGTACTTCAGTATGTAAACTTGCCATACAAAGCAGGAATGTGGAGTCGGAGTCCCGGAGTCCTATCAGTTTTGCTGGAGTCGGAGTCCTATCAAATGGTAGGACTCCAGACTCCGGCCTGCAACTAGACCCGAAATAATATAATACAAGCAAATTGTTTATTCTCGTGCATAGCTGTCATTGTCTTGATGTCAACTTTCTCAGTCAAACAAAAATACAGAGACAGCAGTGCATAAAAAAGCTTATAATAGTTGAGGGAATGAACCGTGATAGTGAAAAAAGGAGTCTTTTCACTCGGTGATTTAGTAGAGAAGTCTTCCTAGCCTCGATCACACCTGCGCGCCAAAGGTCACATCAGAGACAAAAATGAAACAATAGTTTGTTTCAGAACATTACCTCTTACCCTCACGTTGATCGTGTGTGATGGCTCCTCTAAACCGGATATTAAAATCGAAAGTGTTCTCATATTTTTTGGAGAAGGATGGGGAATTTTCGTGCCTGATAGAGACTGAAGAAAAACCGTATGAAGCATACATTAAGAAGATGGGAGGAGCCGAGTCGCATGCATCCAACTTAAAGAGACATTTGATCAACTTTCAACGAAAATGATTGATAATTGATGCAATGATCACTAAATATCGATTCAGGAAAGCCTATAATGATCTGTGATGTAGGCTACCAGTTAATGTTTCAAAAAACTAAGCTTATATGCTTGCCACCCGGAGTCGGAGTCGGAGTCCTATCAACCCCGGAGTCGGAGTCGGAGTCCTATCAAAATGATAGGACTCCGCATCCCTGATACAAAGAGATGCAATTTTATCAAGCTGTAATTGCGAAAAGACTGAATAAACACTTGTATCTTGCTGGGCGTTGAGAGCAGGTGGTGAATGCAGCTGCGCGATGAATCGGCACGTCAATGAAACTTGATCTAGCATTAACTGGCGCCGGAGTTCACACTAGGCTTTCTCTATTAATATGGAACTCAAGTTGCTACCACTCATAGCAGCAACTTGCCTAGCGCCACTCTTAGGAAATGCTATAGCAGATGCTAGCTTTGTTAATACGGCCCGAGGTAACCGATAGCTAAAGTAGTATTAATTGCCCAATTTTGATTTTGCACATTTATTTCAATATTTGATGTCAACATTGTATAAGTAGTATCAAGAAGTAGCATTTATAGTACAATTGTACTTGAAAGCGTTAAGTTGGTGTTCAGTAAGAAATTATTCCCATTGATAGATATTACATATGAAACTTTGTTACTTTGCAATACAGCTAAATATGACTTTCGAAGTTCGAGTTTTGTTGGACTAAATATGCTTTATCAATCGACATTGTACTTTTGAATAGTACAGTTTGTGCGAAATGCTCAGGATCTACTTATCTCACTGTTTTCTGGCGGAACTAATCACTTTTGATAATTTCAATCATTCTGATGGTAAGATATCATTCTCAACGAACCGGAGAAGAACTCTAAAGCATTTGTAGCAATCACTATCTCAAAGGTGATGATGAAAATACTGTGTAGAAAAGATATGCAAGACAATAAGATTGTGGTGGAAAATTATTTGTTTGATTGAAATACGCAGAATCTCTTTCATAACAGATAAATGACTCATGAATTACCATGATCATCAGTTCGCATCGAAATATCCTTCATACAGGAAATGCAATTTTGATTACACCAATCAACAGGTAAATCTCAAATTGAAAGCAATCGGCCTATTCATATTTTAGTATCATGATATTTGTGGAAATATTGATCATGAGAAGCCGCTCCATTCCGCTTTGAGGTTTTTTAATAGCATTCTAAATTGATCACTTAATAATAACATTAAAGTGGTTATATGTAACCCCAACACATAGAATTAAATTGTTACTTGAACAAGAATGAAATGTAATCGCATGCCTTTTTGTTACCAAATATATGAAAAAGTATTACATTTTGCATGAATTTTGAAAGGTTGGGCAGAATCCGTTTAGCTTGTTTTCTTTTTATGAAGCCTATAATCCTGGGTTACTTCTGTATATCGTGCAACTATAAGAAAGGCTTAAAAATTGACCTGGCTTAATTTTTCTATGAACAGGAATAGCTTGCTTACATTCGTATGAGTGATTAATAAATCAGAAGGATCAACAACAACAATTGTTCACACCAAACGTAATCAATGATTGACATAGCATATTGATTATGATACAGGAAAATATTTGTACATGCCTGCTTCTACTCATTGGGAATCTTTCACTTTTAAAATTCAATGTGCGGAAGTGAATACTTGAAATAATTAGTAGCCAAATTACAAATGAAAATTACATGAAATTCAGTCAGTCGTCGTTGTGTAATATCTATGTATCTTACCTAAACAAGCCTACATTTGCACATGAAAAGTCTGATCTATTTTATTCAGGTGTGATTTCATAACAGCGTTTGGCTAAAAAGATAACGATCTCGAATGTGATGAGTGAAACGCAGATGAGAGTTGGCCTACCAATCAGTATTAAGGCAACATTCATACCTGGGAAAATGCTGCTGCAACCAGGAAAAGATCACGAAAATAAAAATCAAAATTCTGCCGACAATGCATTTGGTAATCTATTAGGGTCAAACTAGTTTAATGTTGATGGTTAGTGGGTTTCGCTCAAAAACATTCTGCGATGCTGAGTCAGTCAATAGCTATTTGCAATATCACAACATGAAATTAATGAAGTTTATGTTTCTCCGGTTCGTTGCGAATGATATCTTACCATCAGGATGATAGAATTTGTCAAAAGTGATTAGTTCCGCCAGTAAAAACAGTGAGATAAGTAGATCCTGAGCATTTCGCACAAACTGTACTATTCAAAAGTACAATGTCGATTGATAAAGCATATTTAGTCCGACAAAACTCGAACTTCGAAAGTCATATTTAGCTGTATTCCAAAGTAACAAAGTTTCATATATAATATCTATCAATGGGAATAATTTCTTACTGAACACCAACTTAATGCTTTCAAGTAAAATTGTACTATAAATGCTACTTCTTGATACTACTTATATAATGTTGACATCATATAGATACAGGTAATATTCCGTCTCCTTGGGGACACGGTGGGTTTGAATTCGACTATCATCTAAAAAATTCTCCAATAAACTGGTTGCAGTTTCTGGTCATACGTAGTCCATGTAGTCGAGAAATGTCAAATTCAAAAAAATTCATCAAGCTATTTTCGAGAAAAATCAAATTTTAGATTGTTCGAGTAGTCATACATTCAAAAAGAGCATTTTGAAATTTTTTCATAAAGAATTCTCCAAGGTGGCTGTTTTCATTTTTTTGAACATACCTTGTAAGCACACTTGAGAGATATCAATCTTACAAATTTTCATCGAGCTATTTCAAAGAAAATTCAAATTCTGAATCCTGTACACGAGAATTTCTATTAAGTTTTGAATTTCTGACCAAGAATATTTTCTAAGCATCTTAACTCTCTGGTTGCAGATGATTGTAATTGTCATAACTTGACTTGCTTGATAGTTTAAGCTACTGGTTTGATTATTTCATGATATTTAAAAGCAAGTTAAAAATACATTGTACATGTATACGGCGAGGTACGGACTCTCAAATTATTGGATTGATTTCTCAGCTGGATAGGTTTCTTTCATGCCTTGCATTGTTGCATGCAACAATTCAGTACTGAAACATTATCTTCTTTGCGCGTAAAGATCTAAGAAAGATACAACATCCGGTACATTTCTTAGTTCCTTTGTCGCACCAGTTAAGTCTCTTTTGCTTTATCAAGAAACAATCAAAATAGCAGTCATTTTCTGACTTGATAATTAGCGAACGTTATTCATCATCATTCTGTTCATAATCATCATTTTCACGTGCCACGGTTTTGCGAACTGAAATGAACCGGGTTGGGGCCGTGGAGTGAACAATCCGTCGAGTCATGACATCATGACTTTTCTGAAACATGGAAAACTATAAAATCACAAATACCACCCACCCCAACTACGGGAAGAAGTTACTTTCGGCAATTATTGCCTACAACAGTCGACATGCATGGCATTTTAATCAATAAAGTTTATCATTAAAGTAAAGTTTCGCTCTTCAACTGTAAAAACGGGATTTAACATTAATTTCTGCTTGAAAAGTTACTTTTTGGTCTGGGATAATTCAAATTCTATCACAATAAGAAATATCCATCTAATATACTAGACTCCATGCCTAGACAATAGAACTAATTCGAATTTTCTCGAGGAGAGTTTGATAAAAAATATCTACGACAGTTCGACCTTTTTCAACTGCACTTGCATGTAGCAGAGTACATTCAAGGATGTGAACAGGTTTTCCAAATATATTTTTATCAAAGTAAAAAATAATGAATATTTATGCTACTAAACAGCTCAAAATTTGAATTTTCTTGGGGAATAGCTCGATAAAAATTTGTAAGATTGATGTTTTTCAAGTGTACCTACATAGTATGTTACAAAAATGCAAACAGCCACCTTGGAGAATTCTTTATAAAAAAAATTAAAAATGCTCTTTTTCATACTACTCAAACAATCTAAAATTTGAATTTTCTCGAAAATGGCTCGATGAATTTTTTGAATTTGACATTTCTCGCCTACATGGACTAAGTATGTCCAGAAACTGCAAACCGTTGTGCAGGAGAATTTTTTGTGAAAAATTTTTATAAATGCTCTTTTTCATACTACTCAAAAAATTCAAAATTTGAGTTTTCTCGAATGAAGGTCGATGAATTTTTTAGATTTTGCATTTCTCGACAACATGGACTAAGCATGACCAGAAACTCCATCCAGTTTTACTGAAGAATGTTTTAGGTGATAATCGAATTCAAACCCACCGTGGGGAGGTAGCAGTTCATGTCACATGAAAATGTTTTAAGATGGCCTTTTGGATGGTATTTCCTTTCGTCCTTGTGTGTCCAGACTTTGATATCGTCAGCGTAGATTCGTCTTTGTCTTCCTCTCGCTTTTACACCATTGATTTTGCCTTCCACCATCACACACAACATTTCGTTGTGTCTTAGGATATGATCAAAATACTCGATCTTCCTCCATTTCACGATATTCAGCGGTCTTCGTGTTTCATTCGCTTTTTTCAGGACTTCCTCATTGCTTAGTTTTCTCTTCCAACTGATATTGAACATTCTTCTCCAGCACCACATCTCAAATGCTTCTAGTCTTTTCTCCAATCCTTTATTCAATGTCCATGGTTCGACTACACCATATAGCAACACAGACCATGCATAGCAAACTATCATCCTTTTCCTGGTTGGAATTTCGATTTTCGAATTCAATAGGAACTTTCTGAGCTTTAAGAATTGCGTTTTCGCCATTGCTATCCTAATGCCTCACTTCTCTCTCACATCTCGCGTCATTACTGATCTCACTGCCCAGATATCAAAAGTGTTTCACATTCTCCACTAGCTCGTCATTGATCTTCAGCTGCATTTGTTTGCAGTGCACTACTCCATTTAGTAACGTCCGAATATTCGTTAAAGCAGGCATGAGTGAAATTTCATTCAGTTACAAAGGACGACCATTTGGAGGTATTGCTTTTATCGCAGGTGACTCCAAAATTGACAGCATACAAGAAATAGAAATAGCGAATTCTCGAATCATCGCCCTTAAAATCAGATTTAATTCCATTAATGAACCTATGGTATTTATTGGTATGTATCTGCCTTATTTTGATAATCGCACCCTTGAAAATAAATACAGATGTATAAAGGAATTTGATGATCTTATGAGTATAATTGACGATGTAATCTTCAAAACCCCCACTCTAAAATCTGCTTAATGGGCGATTTTAATGCTTCTTTGATTCATTGCCATGGTAAACAATCATCATCGCATGACATTGTATTGCAAGATTTTGTGAATAATCATTCTTTGCATCCGGCAAATATTGAATTCAGTGAAAACATCACTATGATATATCATCATGAAGGAAATAATTCGTCATCACTTATTGATTACTTTCTCCCTAACGCAATTCTTACGCTTTCTCCTTTCTCCTGGGCGACGCAATTCCTTTTTCCCGACAATGAGTATATTGAAGTCAGTGACCTTTTGTGACTAGTTAAAATTCTTTTGATTTGCATTGTTTGCATTTTTTATGCATTTTTAGTAAATACCTCGTTCTTTTTAACCATATCTGTAACCTGTGCGTAATCATATTTGCTGTATTTACTTTCTGATTCTCAATTTGGATCTCAATAAACATCTCTCTCTCTCTCTCTCTCTTAATGACAATCTGAAAAATGATGTAAATGAATGTAAAGTGTTGATAGATTTACCTCATCCAATTACTGTATTTCATATGCCAGTCTTAATCTCATTTCTGTTCCGATCGAATACTATCACAGTGAAGTCCAAAGACAAAATCCACATTGATACATCTATCTCAATCCGTTATGACTGGTCTAATGATATCAAATGTTCAAATTATCGGAATTTACTTTGCTGAATTGTTGAAAAAGTCAGACATGAAAAGACTTGATTACTCAAAATGTTTTTCTATAGAGGAAGCAAAAGATCTCTTTGATAAACAGTTTGATACATTGACATCTGCGGTAACTATTGCAGCTTATGAATCAGGAGGCTGTGTCAAGAAAATTGTCAGACGTAAACAGTTTTGCAAAAACCGTTGGACCCCTGAATTAAATTATTTAAAGAAAGTAAGATAATCTGGTGGAAAACATGGAAAGAAAATGATAGACCGCAATACGGATTAATTCATAATATATACAAAGATGTTAAGAAGAAATTTCGTAGGGCAACACGTATGGACACATAAAAAATGAATATATTTCCTTGAATGGCTTATTACTCTGCATGTGGAAACTCACGGCAATTTTGCAAGAAATTCAAAAGAAAGCAAGCTGATACGTCATCAAATTCAACAATGTCTGATCTTACATCCCATTTCACCAAGTTATTTCATAAAGAATCGACTTTAGCAGATAGTTTCCATTCAAGCATTGAAACTACTGCAGATGAAGAAATTAAGAAAAATAATCAGTTCATGCTTTCAAATCATAAATCTATTTCTACTTCGGATGTGAGACTGGCTATAAAACGATTGAATGCAAAGTCTTCTCCTGGATTTGATGGAATAGCGGTTAACCATCTGAAAATGGGTGAAAGTCTAATATTATTGGAATATTTAGCTAAATTATTCGGTTGTATGATCGATTCAACTGTCACTCCGTCTAATTTCGACTATGGTGTAATGTATATATCATCAAAAAGTGGCAAATATCCAAACAAAGCTGCTAATACAAGAGGTATAACTGTCAGCACAACACTTTCTAAAATTCTTGAAATTATAATTTTGAATGGATTCTGGAAAGAAATAACGATAAGTGCTTCTCAATATGGAGTTCGGAAAAATACAGACACGGATATGGTCTCCACAGCAATAAATGAATGCATTAAGAACCATTATGTAAATAAATCTCCATTCTACATAGCATCATTAGATGCTGAGAAGTGTTTTGACACAATCTGGCAGGATGGTTTATTTTACAAACTCTTCGATAAAATCAAGTGAAAGGATTCGTAACGAGGCAATTAAATTTATGATCCTGGGTCCTTCTCAAAAGATGGTACGATCAAATGTATATCAAGATATCTTGGAAAGGAGAGTTGTCTGCTGCCATACCTGTGAGACGTGGAGTGCGCCAAGGTAATATTCTTTCTCCCTGGCCGTATTCGATGTTTGCTGATGACATTTTAAAAGCAGCTCAATCATTTGGCCACTCATTGCGATTTCACGATATCCCAATTACTCCTTTATATTATGCGGATGACCTCACCATAATGAGTGGAACATCTTGTGGCCTTCAAGAACAATTGCGATTATCGAATGAATATGCGAAAACCTGGAAATTCAAATTTAATGGAACTAAGTCAAAAGTAGAATAGAGATGTGTAGATTTCAAGTAAATGAAAATCGAAAAAGTACAAGCAACACTAATACCGTTCATTACATAGACACTCATTAAATTGTTGGCAGAAACAAGGAAAAATGAATTCAAACGCCTCGTATAGTATACACACAGGAATACAAAAGTGGCCAGTTCGAGGTAGACGACGTGGTAAGAAACGTTTCAGGGAATGTGAGTTATTTTCACAACATTTAAGAAAATTCAGTTCGGCTTCTGTACAACGCTCTGCAATCGGTGGAAAGCACACACAAGACCATCCTTTGCCGCAAATCAGTTTATGACCCCTTCTCTGAAAGCACTCAAATTTTTCTAATAAACATGAGGGAATATGACCATAAACAGGAGATGCATACATAAATGATGATGTTATTAAGGCATGATAGACCTGAGAAGGTTCTTTAGATAAACTTTCTCATATCTCGAAGTCAAATAAATATTCCTTAAACAGCGAATGATATGGAGCCGACTAGAAGCACGCGTTAAGATGCTGGAAAACTGCAAAGACCAACTCAATGACTTCGAAAAAATGACACCAAGGATTTTTACACTTACTGTGATTAAGTCTCAGTCCAGCGTTGCGAAATTGAAGTTCGATATAGCTGAATGGAATGATGTTGCTATTCTTTACAGCTTCAATAAGTGTAACGTTGTCAGCGTAGCATACTGAATGAACAATGCAGTCATATGCTGTGAACGCAATTGATCCCATGTTCGCTGCAAAGACTACCACATGAATTCATTACCTTAACTCGAAATCGTCGCTCAGATAGATAAGAGCGCAACCATACTCCAAAAAAACCATGATTCAGACATTTGATGTGCAAATAATTGACAGTTCTATTTACTTACAACGTATCAAATGCCTTTGACAGATCGAGGCATAAAACGCGAACCGCTTTAGTTTCGTTGACATCGAGATGCCTGGTAATTTCATCGTGAATGTTCACTAGAGCACTTACGGAGAGACCAAGAGATCTGTAGGCATGTTGGGGGTTAGGGCAGTTCATCTCTCACTTTGTCCAAAACCACACTCTCAACAACTTTAGCAACAACAGGTAGAATGGAGATAGGGCGGAAATCTTGAATCGTGGGATTAAACATCTTGGACACAGGGCTAACATGAGCAAACTTAAATAAAGATGGGAGTATTTTCTCTTTAATAGACCGATTGAAAATCACGCTCAAGAGCACGCTGAAACATGCAGCACCAGCAACTAACAATTTTGTCGGAATCATGTCATGTCCAATGGATTTCTTTTCTTTGGGTTTAGCTTAATCAGCTTATTGTAAACATCTTGACTAGAGATAACGAAATTCCAATCCACACTGCTGAGAGGAAGGAGTCAGACATCATCATCAAAGTTGAAATTATTGATGAATTCGTCTGTAACGCCATGTACAAGGTTGTCAACCGTAGAGTAGCATGTAACCAAGGAATGAAATGGAGTTTTGGTGCGCTTCCCTTTAATTTCATTAACAACGTTCCAAAGCCCCTTCGTTGATTGATGTTGCTTTTTAGCCCACATGTGCTTTGCTTTCAGTATCTCATTTTTAACTTTTGACTTGTAATTATTGTATGGCTGCCAGTCCTTGTTTCAATTGTCCTTGTTGTAAATGCTTGCCATTTTTTGTTATTAAGCAATTTGAATGCAGGTGTTATCCATGGTTTCTCACGACGATCAGAGAATTTAACAAACTCACACGGAACAGCCGATGCACAATTTTGTCTAACACAGAATTCAGATGGGTTGGCGAATTAGCCTTCTTAGTTAAATCAAATTGTTCGGAGAGAAATGAAGCAGGGAAGTTATTGAAGTCCCCTCCCATAATCAGGTTTGCATTGGCATCTACATTCAGCTTGACATCGAAAATACTAATCAGAAAGTATGCTATTTCTACATGTTCATGCTTGCATAGATCAGGTGTTACGTAGACATTGCAACATATCAAGTGTCGACGACCAACGTATAAATCAGTAACCAGACACTCAATACAGGAGCAAGAGTTGTCCAAGATAGCAGATCTACATGTAGATGGTCCAAATCGCTCATGCACCCAAATACAAACGCCGCCACCACGACGACTCACACTGTCAGAACGGAATAATTCATAATGCGGAATTGTAAGTCTACTGAAGTCTTTACCCAACCATGTCTCTGTTACCATGATCATGTCAGGTTTAAAATGGCCAACTGTAACACATAAATCGTCAAACTTTCCAGTTATTGATCTGGCATTAAGCATAATAATATACTGATACACATCAATCATAAAATCCGAGAGCGAAATCTTTTCCAATCTGTTCGAGGCACTACTGTTCCTTTATGTAACACTACGTCTTCGCCTTTCTGTCTTCGGTCTTTCAACTCATCTCTCTAACACTTATCTTTCTCTTGCTGCATTGTAGCACACTCAGAACAACGCGAAAATGACAGAATTCACCATAAGAACGAGAGCGACGTCAGCAACGATGCGACAAGTACTGATATGCAACAGCCCAAATGACGTTTGCTTTTATATCAACGGCGATCAATTGGATGATGTGAATTCAGTAAAAATTCTGGGAGTCATTCATAATATGAAAGGTGATTCGGAGCATCATGACAATAATATTGACTCAAAGGCAAGGCAGGCGTACTATACTTTACGAAAACATGGTATGCAGCATAAAGGTGGCTTACATCCAAATGCTCAAAGTATTGTCTATGAAATGGCTATTCAACCCATTCTTCTGTATGGTCTTCATACCTTGCCCAGACCAAGAAGTGACACCGTAAGGAAACTTGATGGTCTTCTCTGCAATCGCATAGTAGCTCAGGGAAAATATGCTCACCACCAAGTGACTCGAGAGGTGTTAGAAATTCATGATCCCATTCCCAAGTGGCACAGCCCAGTCGGCCCCAACATGGGAAGATACCGTTTTGCCCAATGGCCCCGTGGGCTACCCGAATGGTAGCAGGTGCCGGCCACCATCAGGAAATGGCCGTTTTAGTCTAGTTAATCCCACGTAAGCCCACATGCACCGGCGTGTAAACGACGTTGGCCCAGCAAAAAATAGCCCAATGTTGCCACAAAATACCCGTCGTCAGCGCGCATGCATTTACCGTGCACGCAGCGGCTCCACACCGAGCCGACGCCGAAATGAGGTGCTACCCATGAAGTGCCGACGCGGGTGCGTCAATCTTGCGATTTGCTTTTCTGCAATACCGCATTTTTTCCATTCCCGATTTTCTATCTGGGCCACAGCAACAATGCCGTGACACTAGTTATGGCGATACATCCCCGTTTCTCTGGCTCAAAATATGGCGGGGGATGTGTACATCAATAGCGTAGCTATTATATGTATCGCCATAACTAGTGATACGGCATTGTTGCTGTGGCCAAGATGGATAATCGGGAATGGAACTAATGCGGTACTGCAGAAAAGAAAATCGCAAGATTGACGCACCTGTGTCGCACTTCATGGGATAATCAAGCTGACTGCAATTCAAAACTCCCTTCCTGATTTAATTGGTTAAACTTACGTAGCGGATAGCTGTGCTGTTTGTGAGATAAAATACAATTCTGAAGTTCAAATGTGTATGTTCTCATCATAAAAAGGGGACTGAAACAATCGCATAGTCACACAAGTATTAAAATCTGATACAGAATTACATGATATGAGACTTGTCAAAATGAACACGCTGAATTTTAATTAGACATCAAACACAGAGATTCTAGAATAAATTATTTATGTGCATATACAGTCCTTATTAGAGATATCTGATGACCTAGTTTTCTAACAACCAACATAATCACTTAAAAATGAAAGAAATAGCTAAATAGCTATGAGCATGACTGCAGTTGGCCATCCTTTCTTGCATTAGCATAAATAAATTGACACTGCCATCAGTGCTGCATCGGAGAAACTCGGAGGCTTTTGCAGAAAAGGATCAATTAGCTCTTCAAAGGCAATCCTCCATCTGAAAAATCCAATCTCTAGCAGACAGAAAATTTCAAAATGCTACTAAGAACTAACTAACTATACCCAAAAACAGCGATTCATTTCTATAGGATATGACGGACAACTAGTAAGTATTTTAATGTTTAGCTACTACAGTCTTGCTCAGCTACAGTTATTATTTTTATTTGTTATAAAGTAGTTAGAAGAGAGCTATTCAATATTTTCATTAAGTACTGCATCTAACTATATCGTATGATTTCTAACAGAAAAGGATTGATTAGACTTGAATAAAAAACCTTTTACAATAGCACAAATGTTGTGAAGAGTGTTCAATCTCCTCTCGACGTGGCGTCATCTACTAAAAGCCATCTATATAATAAATTTCATTTTAACAAGTCTTAGAATTACTGTCCGGTAAAGAATACTGAAGTGTGGTAGGGAGTAAAAAAATCACAGATGAACCGTTGAATTTTGAATGAGCTAGAGACTTGATATGAAATTGAAATTAAGTTCGAGCATATTATCAATGCCATTTAAGCAATGTCTTAGCAACAGTTTTAAGTAACACATTTCCCACTTATTACAAGACAAAATGAAATTGATGTGACTTTTTTACAGAAGCTGCAGTTTAAGATTGCAAAATAATAACAGCTACGCGGTAATGATAGTAAATTCACGACTATGTCTCAACTGCAATTACAGGAAAGATAATTAATCTGGATACGAATCATGATTATCAAGCAACCTGGAAAAATCTGAAAGGCAGATAATAATTATAATATTAGCAATTCTTGGCAATTTTTATTGATCTGGTAAAGAAAGATTCTGATATCATTTTCCTTTATAGTTGAAATCAATGAAATATTATTATTCTTCAGTCTTTCTACGCACAAAATCAATAAATTATGACAAAATATATTTCGTCGATCTGGTCTCATCAATTGAGATAGAAAGAAGTCCTAAGTAAAAATTTTGGAAGTCAAATGCTAAATCATTTGAAATCTCTGTACAAAATTACAAACCATCAATGTCAATGTCGACATCTACCAAATATACACATATACTAAAGTTCATTGATTCTTGTTGTACTGACAGAACTACGACAATCAATGAGCTGTGGTATATGTGTATATTTGTTAGATATCGATATTGACAGTTTGTAATTTTGTAGAGATTTCGAATGATTTGGCATTTGACTTCCTGAATTTTTTCATATGATTTCTTTCTATTTCAATTGACAAAGTCAGATCGGCGAAATATAACTTGACATAATTTATTAATTTTTGTGCCCAAAAAGACTTAAAAATTCATTAATTTCAACTAAAAAGAAAATGTTTAATGAAGATGAATTTCTTCATTTTCTGAGTCATGGGTACAGAGGTGATAATACCCGGAATACAATCTAAACAGGAAGCATAAAGAACTAATCTCCGATGAAATTTGTCATAAAGCTTCATAGCCTCAATGAACATTTTCATAAAAATAAGTTGAATAAAACTTGAAATTCAACGGTTCATCAGGCGATGTGATCAATGAAACTATAAAAAAAGCTACTGGCGCGCGGTTAGCGCATCTATGAAAGTGAAAGTCAGAGAAGACCACTCAATAGTCCGAGTCCACTTAGTCCGAGTCACATAAATCACTGTGACTTAACTGCGCTTGGGCCTCCGCCTCCTTCATCTAAACTCTCGTTGTCGCCGCCCACCTTTGCGGTCCCTTGTACCACGCATATACCTGCTGGAGATCTCCTCAAAATTCTTGGAAGTTATCGTTGGAAACTGCTTTTTCTTCACAGAATCTGTAACGGAAATGGCACCATTTTACACCCACATAGCTGCTATGTCACTGAAATGGTGTCGTTTTTATAATTCAAGATAAAAGTTTACAACATCCGTGGATATGACGATCCCAGTTGATTAAAATTCATCGGAGATAATGTATTCGCAGATATGTTTCAGTAGACAAGATGCCATCATCAGTGACCGTGACAACGATCAATAACAATGATGCAATATATGCAGGACTTAAAGGAAAGAAAAATCAATGCAAGGAAGGTGGTTGTGATTTGTTACAATTAGTCATAAAATAATGCGAATGAAGAAATGACTTCATGTAGAATGGTTGAACAATTTTTGTGTATGGACTGCGCTAACTGACCCCCGTTCAGCGTGGACCAGGACGAAAAACGGGGAAGTAAGTAAGGAGAGCGTACATTGAGCACCTTGAAACTTTTGTATTGTGCGCTATATGAATACCGTATTTTCATAAACAAAATTTTCAATAAATGAGTACTTTAAAATTGCCTTTGTCGGGATATCAATATGAAACGATTTTAGAAGGGAGTCAACCTTTCACGTATTTGTTTATCCAAGCAGATAATAATAGACCTGCTTCACTATGAAAACTACCCGCAAAAAGAAGAAATGAGCATGGGAACCTCCATTGAACCTCCTGTAGTTGAATTCTCATTAGACATTATAGGAAGCAATGTCGGTTTTTACATAAAGTAAATTGATGACATTTTAACTGTCTTTTCGGTCTGCAACCGAAACCCACACTTTTTTAAAACGGTTTAATGCTGTTGATTCATCACTTCATCTTACCATAAAAAAGAACCGATAAATAGCTTCTTAATTTTCTAGATATGATAATTTTCATAAAAATGGCAAATTTGAAACCAATGGTATTGAAGAAACAAATACATTATTGCATACTCACAACCACTCCTACAGTCCCTATTGTTATTAGAACAACGCGATTAAAGCATTGTACAATATATCTCAAAAACTGCCTCTCAATGGTCATACGCGGCAAACTTGCATTTTTTACGCAGGCCGAGTAAATTTATGCAGGTAAACTATTGCGCATATGTAAAGAATGAAAGCACTGTATACATAGATAGAATTTCAATGTGATTACAACTTCCACGTTTAGTTGTTGGAGTGACCCTATGAGCCTGATAGCTTTCAGATGGTCATCGACCACCATAATCATGCCTCGTGGAAAAGCGCCCGTCTAAATACAAATTGCTTTTTTGCTATTAGGTCTACCATCATGATAATGGAGTCCCTACAACAATTGAATATTGAAAGACCCTCATTTTCAAAGAAATTCCACGTTTAGACTAGACGAATTTATGTATCTTAAGATGTGAGAGATTGCATCCATTACTGGACCAGCTGGCATCATTACTGGGACAAAAGAAACATACTTGCGGGACAGCACCTCGAAAGAGAGGCTCAATTCCGGTGCAACAAAACCTTTTTGTGACAGGGATTTCTTGCAAATATGCTTTGACGGCTTCAATGAATTTGGCTGAAAAATTACTTCAATTCATTTTATATTAATTTCTTTTGACCGAGTGAAACTGCTTTTGAGAAGCTGATAAATTTCGTAGAACAGTACAATAATCATGCTTTGTTCACTATTTATACATATACAATCATTTCTACTCTGGCTACAAACTTATTGAAAATACATGTATTATGCAAGTAACTGAGAAGCATTATTTGCACAATTAAAATTGCTAAATGCTAATCAAATAAATGACGGTAATTTTCCAATAATGCTTCCACAGTCTTTTTCAATTATCAAACAATAATGAAATATTAAAAATACACAAAACCGAATACAATAACGAAAACTGAATGAACTAGATAAACGAACATTAAAATTCTGGGATGGAATATCACAAAACATTATAACTGAAGACTTCAGAAATCAAATAACCACTAGTAATGTGCATCTAATCATGTTAACATGCAACAAAGCAGACATTAATTCAGGGATTGTTTTTTAGTCTTGACATCTTAACTTACCGAAAACTAGCTGTAAGAATGGGCCTTTCAACCCAAACTTAAATCCTTTGGATCCGCTCCTCCCATCTAAGCTGCACTGCAACTGTACGTTGTGCGATAACAGCGTGTCGAATATTCTTTTCACCAATTCAGATTCATTCCTTCCACCGATAACGGAGAGACGACGGACCTAGAATAAATTAGGCTTAATTAGATAGTTTCAGCGACTGAATATTTCCTTGCTACCGTTAATTAAAATATTTACGTGTCTATTAAGTTCCCGCACTAGTCATATTTTATGGAAACGGCAAAGCTCTTCAATCTAATAAGCATTATAGTTAAGAATCTTTATCATTGTGCAATTTTAGAGCCTAAAACCAATGTTCTAGCAGATGTCATTGACACTGATTAGCACGAGCTTTGTAAAGCAAATTGAAAAATGATTCTTATAGAAGAGCCCTGGGCAGTTGAAATGAAATAGAACACGGGTAGTCTACTTTCGCTACATCTCCCAAGATGCCTAGGATCGCCTAGACCGCGATTTCGATTCAACGACATAGTATATAGTAGTTGCTTTATAATTCCATGCATTTTTAATGAATGGTCGAAGAAAATTTCTATGTCTTATAGGCCGGCCCCTCCGCATTTTCAGTTCTACTAATGAGAGATTTCATTGCAGAAATTCCATATCTAAGAGGTCAATACAGGGAAAGTTGAATGTAAGATAACCAGAATAAGTAGGCCTACTTTTGATTTACCAGCTGGCAAGTATGCAATTAGGCATATCTGTAGGAAGATTTTAAAGTCAAGCAAGTCATAACTGTGTATATCGTACATTTAATAGTAAATTTCACAAGAGTAAAAGAATTAATGAATGAGTAGATTGATTAAAATCAATATGCGTCTGGAAGCCGACAGCAATATAATCTGAATAAAGAATGGAAATGCTTTTTATTTTGATGGATCTGGGCACTCTTGATTTACCGCAATAATAGACACCATTACAAGTTACCAGCTTCAAATTCTCGAACTGCTCGAAGTCGATTTCATCAAATTCAAGCTATCATTTCATATCGACCAGATTTCATTTCAATTATCATATACCAGTGCAACGAAATCTAGTACTACTTACTTATTTCATGCTCACCTCTCTCAAGGCCTGACAGGGTTTCAAGTCGAAATGAGAGATTCAATAGTATTTCCATTTTCGGTAACAGTCAACAAAATTTTTGAACACTTGGCCAAATCAGTGATGAGTTGATGTTATGACCAACCGCGATGATTTATCCACTGTCGTCCACGGAGTTTGAGAATTTGGAGAACCTGAAATAATTTTGTTTTGAGCCGAGATTTACTGTGTTTAATGTCGGCAATATGGATCAATCCTTAAAAATATGCACAAGTAACTGCGATGAAGTAATAGTGCATGTTCATCACACAGTGGCAGAACATTGTGTCAGAAAAAAATGTATACGTAAATGAGATGTCTTGAAGCAAGCCACGAAAATGAAAATATGCACAATGTAAATAGAATGATTAAATATTGAGTTCCAAATTCAGTTGAAAAATAGAATAGACCTGAATAGCTGGCATTTCATCCAATATCAGGAATCATTAGAATCCCTAGTTCACATATGTCAACATCGACACAACTCCCTATTTAAAGTCGCAGTCATACCCGGGTAAATTCGAGATTTGCAATTAAAAAGTTAGTTAAATTTCGACAAAATAACTATAACTTCGACTAAACTATAATTTAGAGAATCAAGGTAGAGCTATCCATAAAATGGCGTAACTTTTATACTAATATAGAATTTCGTCATTCGACCTCATAATAGTGATAGGAGACATAACTTTTGTTGAGTATACTCAGCACATTTCAGCGAATTTTCTCAGCACAGTGGATGGCGATTAGACCTACTTTTAATGATAAATCAAGAATATCAACTTTAAATTTCAACAACAATTTCCTTAACTCCTAAACTAAAGAATGGGGCATATTGATACCTTTTAGAAGAGAGATATTCGGCCACTTAATATTTTACTAGAAAAGCGGATTCTACACTTTGAGAGCTACTTAGCGAGAATATGATTGACCGGTGGGCGGCATTTCGGTTCTCTTTCACTCTGCGTTTTAAGGAACCCTTTGCTTTTCCTATCACCAATCCAGAAAAGATTGGTGTCAGCCGATCTCACTCTCTTCCACCACTGTGACAAAATATGATGGGGAAAGCATCATATCGCAACAATTTCTTTCTTCACTACTTCTACGCGTAGAAGTGCACCCCAATGCCGATAAGACGAAATCTCTAGACCTAGCCTATAGAAGGTAGCCTAAAAGTTGGCGCTGAAATTTGAGACTTTGAGCCCCTCAACCAGTCTTAATTGAGTTTCTAAAACATTACAATTAAAGGATTAAGTTACATCCAAAGGTTGTAAGTCATTGATCGTCTTGTGAAGTTCGCATATTGACATCAGTGTGCAACATAAAGTAAATGTATGATCTACATAACATTTAAACATATATACATGCCATTTGAATATGATGAAGTGAACAAAGGTAAATATCATTCAGACTGCTTTAATAATTACTTCAAAGAATCTAATAGGCATATCAGATCCCGCGGAAATTAAATTGCTTAACTAAAAACCACGGCGATAAGAATGTTATGTTTCACAACATTGCCTGCAGGAAGTCCGAAGTAAATTCTTACTAGATAAGGCATAACTGCGGCAAAATATGATGCGGAAAGCATGTGAATTTTTAAAATACTGCTATCTAAACATCCGTGACAGAACGAATAATAACAAATCTAGCAGAAGACATAACTTTTTTTCGGTAAATGTTATTAGCACTGTATCTTTTTGTACATTCAACAAATCTTAACATTATGATGAAGCTGAATGATAACTCACACTGTTTGACAGTCTCATGGAAAAATTCGGTCCTCTTCATGCTAAAATCCTGCATCAAAGAAAACTCTCAATTATCTTTCGGAAAGCCTACTGGCCACAACTGACCACTTAAGAAATTAAATTCAACACGAAAACTGCATATGAAAATGGTTCAACTTTTTTATGAAATTATTTATTAAACGGCTTGTGTGATCTGCACAGCAGTTAAACATAAACACGAAATTTAAACATGACGGAAGTGAACAAAAGTAAACATCATTCATGTTGCTTTAATATATAGGCCTACTTCAAAGAATCTGAATCATACATCAGACAACGCGGAAATTATATTGCAAGCCTAAAAAGAACAACGCTAGAAATAGGTTAGAATCACAGAATCTAATTCTGTGGTTAGAACATTATTCCACGAGAAGGAGAGAAATGACCACAGCGTACGACAACCACAGAACTAGATTAGGGAAAGACTTCCCGCTTTCATTCATTCACCGTGACTTGCACTGAAGCCGCGATTTCTTGTTTACATCGACGGCCGCTGAAAATACTTGGGCAAGAAATTGGAGTTAGCCAGCAGCAAAGCATGAAAGACCAGTAAATTACAATGTTTTGCTTGAATTACATCATGCAATATTGTGTTCAATTGCTAAATTAACAAATGTGCGGTACCTTAGTCATGCCACAGGTTGAATCGATATTTGAAGAGATCAAAATTTGACGGCCACATTTTTCTTTTATCATTGAAGTACTAAATTCTTCATTGACATGTTTTGACAACTTGTAGGAGTCTTCGCAATTGAAGTAAATAATATAAGTAATATAACTTATAATTTTGTTTTTGACTGATATTATTCAGAGGATATATGTGTCATGTTGTGTTCCTCGCTGCTAAAATCGAGCGATAAAATTTTCAACATTATCATTTCATTTGTTTCTGTGTAGTAATTCCGATCTTCTCAAAACTTGACTGAGTAAAATATAGAGAAAGAAATTCATTCCCGTTAAAAACATCTCGTTCGTATGTAGTGCTCACTTCGTTTACAGCGATGATGAAGATAACTTGGTATCTCGGAGAAGGCAAGGTGAGAAAGTCAGTTTCAGACGAAAACCTTTTTGAAAAATAATGCAGTTCCCAGTGTTTTTTATGGTTATCCGTCCTAATTGAACACGACACTAAAAATACCTCGTCGTGCACCTCCAGATCGTTCCAACATCTCATGTCCCAATTCTTTAACGGCTGTCCTGCATTGCAAGGTTTTTCAGGACTTTTCAATATTCAATCAGCTGTACTAACTTGAAGGTGACGGTGAACGGTCGTGTCTCTCGCGCTCTCTCTTGGTTGTCAGCTAAATTTTGTGGTTTAGAGGTTCCTGTCCACCAATTTTTGTCAATATTGATATTGCTGGTTTTCTCTGAAGGTGGTTGAGATTATTGTATGGTTGGTTTTTTGATCACACTGCTCCGTTGGTCTTTATTATCCGGTTTTCCGTAAGTTGAGTGCATCTCATTCTTTGGCAGTTTGGTAATTCGTCTTTCTGTGCAGTGTACACAACGGCGTCTATTTATAGCTCCACCAGCGATATTTCATTCCACTTCATGGTTTTGTACAACGTCTCTGGATTTACCCAGTGTCCGCGGATTTATTGATTCAAGGCAGTGTCTTCAATCTTCTTTGCTGTAGCCGGTTGACTGTTGAAGCTGGTATTGTCAGCTTTGATCGCCAAATCAGCTGTTATTGCTGGCGGTAGAGAGGGAACGCTCGCCAAATTTATTTCAATTATCGATTTTTGAATACGTCATTCACGTGAGTCTGTGACGTTCTTCACCAGTCTGGATTGTCGTCATAACTCCGTCAGCACCACAATGTCCAGTAAATCAAAGTCTTGCGATGTATGCTCCGCCGATTCCTGCGTAGTTAATGACAAATCGAAGGACAGAGAAAAGCGAATAATTTCTTGCAGCAGTCCAGGGTGTAATAAAATATTTCATACGGTCTGCATAGGGAAATCAAAAACGTCAGATAAGGAAATCTCGAGCATGTTTTTTATATGTCAACGGTGTGAAGAATATCTAAAATATGGCGCAGAAATTGCTCGCACTTCCATCATGTCTGAAATGGATCTGAAGTTTGCTACCATTGAAAAGTCTATTTATAAAGCTATCGATGCTAGACTCGAAAAGCTTTCTGAGGTTTTTGACAGCAAGCTGAACGCCCTTGAACTGGATGTTCAATGCTCTCTTCAGTCTCTTGAGGAAAAGTTGGAAGAGAAAGAATTAAACTTCACGTCCTTAAGGACAGAATTTCATTCTTTAAATGACCACCATTCAAAAAACTTGATTGTACTGAAAAATTCCTGTGATATGGTTAAAAAACAACTGTTATCAATTGAGTCAAAGAAAAGAAAGAAAACGTTTATAATAAGAAATTTCCCTGAACGCAGTAACAGCAACGAAACACTCGATAAGGTACTGAATGCCGTTGCAAGACCACTGAATCTTGAACAAGAGCTTGTCAACATAAAACAAGCTCACAGAATTGGTAAACCTCGTGCAGATGGGAAACCTAGACTTATATTAGTAAAAACCTCAGAGAAGACTGCTAAATTGTTCTTGAGCAGGGCTCGTCTATTGAAATTTGCTGACAGACCCATGAACACTGTTTTCATTCAAGAAAACTTAACATCTGCAGAGAACGAAAAGCTGACTGAGCTACGTAGACGCGCATACGAGCATAGACGAAGCAATCCTGATGATACGGCATTCGTCCGAAGTAAAAAGCTCCTCATCAACGGCAACATTGTTGATGAAGTCACTCAAAATTTTTAGGTCGTGATTTTACGCGTGACAAGAGAGATGAAATGCCATCCATTTTTCTTACCAACTTGCGGTCCATATGTAACAAATTTGACGATTTGAAAGTACAAGTAATTTCCAAAAATCCCGATATCATAATTTGCACGGAATCATGGCTGAAGTCTGACTATCCAATCGAAGCTTTCGGTTTACCGGGATATTCCTGTTATAGAGCCGACAGGCTAAGCGACTCAGGACATGGGGGAGTGATCATTTGGGCAAAGAAGAACTTGCAGCCATCTCAACTGTCCCTTCCGTCAATTCCAGAAATTGAGGTGTGCAGTATTCGAACTAATTCTCCTACACTCATCATCATCGGCGTATACTTACCACCTGGCATGGACAGCCTCAAATTCAATTTCGTCTGCGAGAGCCTTTCAAGTTTGATAGATCATCATCTAAACGAGTTGCCCTTTCATCGTCTCATCGTCGCTGGAGATTTCAATAGATACGATAGACGCTTCCTGACCTCAAAGTTCTCGTTGTTCAACATCGTGAATGGCCCTACCCGCAAAGAAGCGATCCTTGATCTGATACTTATAGACGAATCCTTGCGAGCAAGCTACGACGGAAACATGGTTGTGATAGGTCCACCAATCGGAAGCTCGGACCACAATGTCATTTTTGCAAGATCGAAAAAACCTGTAAGACTCCGCGAAGTAACAGAGCACCTGGTGTATGACTTGCGTGAATCGCATGTACTTGAATTTGAACAAATTTTTTTGTCAAATGACTTCACCCATTTCTACTCTTGCACTGACGTTAATGAGAAATGTGGCATTTTTTATGAATACATGCATGAAGCTTTGAGCACGATTCCTCAAAATCGAGTGCTTATGACGAACGCTGATGCGGTTTGGATGACTCCTTTGGTAAAGTTATTAATTGATCGACGCTGGGATGCTTTCCGCAAGAGAAACTGGGGATTATACAACGTCCTCAAGGTCAAAGTTCGGGATCTAATATTCAGAGCAAAAGCGGCGTTTTTCAAAGACAAGTCTAAGTCCGTTAAAGGAATGTGGTCATATATCAAAATGGAACGTGGTTCTTCCAGTAATTGTTTCGATTGCTCCCTTTCGTCCTCCAGCTCTGAGGTTGCCAATAATTTCAACGACTTTTTTTGTAGTTCAATGAACCCTTCCTCTAAACTTCCCATTCAAGATATTGCTGATGACAACTGGTTCCCTTTCTGCAGTGTCGAAGAAATTTGGAAGATTCTTTCTCATATTCGTCCGAAGGCTACTGGCAGTGATAGTGTGCCTACCATGCTATACAAGAAATCTGCACTTATCCTTGCTGAACCCATACACCACTTAATAACAGTGTGTGTGCATCAAAGGAAATTCCCTTCAATGTGGAAAATAGCTGACGTCGTACCGATACCGAAAATGAGCAATGCATCAATTGCAGAAGCGCGACCCATCAGTCTTCTACCAATTCCAGCGAAGATTCTCGAAAGAGTGCTCCTAAATGACTTGAGACCAAGACTTTCACAGCTGCTAGGTGATTCCCAATTTGGCATAAGAAGGGGATCGTCAACGACTCATGCCATCATAGCGGCACATGAAACTCTCACCACTCATTTCGACAACCCTGAGATTGGGGCCACAGTGTTTATAAGCTTTGATTTTTCGAAAGCGTTTGACAGGATTGTGCATCGAGACCTTCTTTTCAAGGCAAAGGCTTCAGGCCTTCCTTCGGGATTTGTCCTTTTCTTGACAGATTATTTGAGAGATCGCAAGCAACGAGTTCGTTACCGAGGAAGTAGAAGTCAGGCAAGAGATGTAAGCAGTGGTGTCCCTCAAGGGTCCATACTCGGACCTTATCTATTTGGGCTCTACGTATCATCTATACAGCCACAATCCCCAAGAACATGTTTGATGAAGTACGTGGATGACATCTGTCTATCTGTTGGGATTAGAAAGGGCGAAGCTCGTCATGACATCGATACTCTCAACATCGAAATTGACAGTGTGGCACAATGGTCATCAGAGAATAGCCTGTCCTTGAACATTCAAAAAACCAACGGCCTTATAAATTACCGGGGTCGTTTTAACGAATTCTTCGACGTCGAAGCCTCTATACCCTCTGTCCAATTCCAAGAGAAAATCAAATTTCTAGGAGTGATACTCGATCATTCCTTTGGTTGGAAAAGTCACATTGACTATATTGAAAAGAAATGTGCGCAAAGAATCTATATATTGAGAAGAATGAAGACCTTTACAAGTGATGAACAGTTCATGTGTATTTACTCATCCATCATCCGCAGTTTGATTGAGTATGCCTGTCCAGCCTTTATTGGTCTTTCTGTAGATGATTCGAATCGCCTTCAAAGGATACAAGACCGGTGTCTCAAGATTAAGGGAACTACATGCATTCTTTCGGCAGCAAGTGTTGCTTCTAGACGTCGGACTTTGGCCTTAAACTTTTTCAGCAGTCTGAAGAGTCAAGAAACTTTGATTTCAAAGATGGTGCCTTCTCTTCTACCGTCCGGTCGGTTTTTGGTACCATATTGCAGAACTACATTGCGCCGAAATTCCTTCCTACCACGAGTGTGCATAATGCAGTCTCAAACATTTTGTGATTAAGATCACTGTGATGAACTTCAACGTTACTTTATGATTAATTTAATCTCTATTATCTTACTTGATTTTTTTAAATAGCTTTGTATTTCTGATTCTTATTTATGGTTTGAATAAACGGATCTCTCTCTCTCTCTCTCTCTCTCTCTGTAGAAGTGTAAATAGGCTAATGAATATAGCCTATCCCAAAGCTCTTCCGTGACTTTTCATGAACTGACACAGTGAAGCCACATGTAAAGTTTGAACCGCCAATTATTATTTGTTTTAATGCTACGACCTAAAAGTGCTTCACCTGCCTGGACCCTGTTACGGAATCTGTCAAGCTCTCTCTACAATCCGCGCTCCCTTAGAATATTTATTGATGTGTGAGCTTTGCTAGCACTGCATGATGATCAGCTGTTGGTCTGATAAATGAAACTGCACTATGTTGACGTTTCTTCTAGCGAAACTGTTCTCAGATGAACGTCACTTGTGAGGAGTAGGCCACGTCACTTGTGAGGAGTAGGCCAAAATGAGACAGCCGGCGTGACGAATTCCCGCTATATTGAAGCAGTTGATTTCGAAGATGACATGGCCAACAGTTAGACGACAAAACTGGCCGAATTGTGTGCTTTTAGACAGACGATGCAATATGAAGATTCCATCCTGGTGTTAGGTCTACCTGCAGATGCTTGCATCATATGATGTAGGTGCTTATTCTGACACCTGCTTGTGAGAAAGAAGATCCGATCAGTGGAAAATGTTAAGTGGAGATGTCACCATCAGGAATTGTGAGTACGTTTCCGAAAGAAAAGGAATGCATATTGCGATCATATTCTAGAAGCAGAGTACAGGTACGGTAGCATGATGAGGTGCACACGCTAATACAAACATATGAACATATTTTGAATCTATGGATTTGTCATGTAATTATGCTTTCGGTACAAAAGTTTTGCTGCATTCATAGAATGCGATATAATTGTCATCATCAAACTCAATTTTTCCCATTGAAGTGCTGATATGGATATGCTAAATTGTACATCATTCTTTCTAATAACTTGCAGATGGCAGACCTAAACGGGAGTTTTAAACTGCACCTTGAATATGTGATGGATCATTTTCAGTTATCAAAATGTTTCTAAGCAATGGTGTGCTTTGAAAGTTATGACTTTATTAAATTGAGTCGATTAGTTTGCATCAAAGTGACAATAATACATTAGAGTAATGATTGTCCGGGAGACCCTGCTGAGCAGGTGAAGCAAAATTTTTTCTAGGGCAGGACAACCGTTAATAGGCCAACCGAAGTAAATTTTTGATGCGTCTCATTTGCTTAAGTTAATGAGAAATCTATTTCATGACTATCAAATTCTTACTTACAAAGATTCTGATGGTGCATTTCATAAAATTGAATGGATTTACATTGAAAATCTTCATGAATTGCAAACAAATGATTCATATATTCTCGCAAAGATTCTCGTATTCATTACAAACGGGCACTTATGAAGGTGTTCCTTTCATAGAAGGAACGTTCATCTATAACTGCAAAAGCGCTTAATCACATATTTGAGTTGATGAACTTCCACAGAAACTTAACTTGCAATTTTATCAAGCTGCAATTACGATGACTGACTATGCAGATGAATCAGAACCCGTACGTACTGCGTGATTACTTATATAAATGGAAATGGTGTAAATGTCTACTTTTTATCATATGAGCTTCTAATCACTTTTATCAATGAATAATTGCCGCGACTTTAATAGTATCCGCCAACTTCTTGCCGAAGTATTTTTTAGACACAAAATACACCCCAGTATATTTCTGACACGAGACAATGACTTGCTTACCGGCTTCACGTGCTGTTGATCAGAGCAGGCCGTCTTCGCTATGGCGACAACTGGAGTCTCGTTTACTCATTCAATTAGTTACTTTCACCAAGTAAAATTTCATCACGTGATAGCGTTGGATGAAAAGCTGCATAAATATTATGAAAATCCAGATTTCCCTTTTCACGTTGCGCAATGTCATATTTCAGAATGGAGCGTCATGCCCAGGTTTCTCTTAGCCTAACTAATAACTTTCTCGTCTGTATCAAACAGGTCGACCATCTGACAAGCTTCATTACGCAATTTCTACACAAAGTGACGTTATGAGTTTGTCAATGAAATTCTCTTTCAAGACAATAAACTACCACAAGTTTGGAAGACAACGCCCAGCGTACTCGACCTAGCTTACTGTACAATAACCATTACATGTACTTGTTGTATTATTCTTACTAGCAGCAGCACAAAGCTCAATCAATACTTGCCTCCGCACCAGTCAGTCGGTAATGATGTATAATAGCGGATTAGGAAGTAAGTCTGACAAACGTTTTCCAAGAATCCACAGGCTTGCAGAACCGAAATATATCTATTTGAAATATGAGCACTTAAACAAAATATACCCAAAGCTTCTAAATATGCCGTAAGTTAATAGAGTACCGTTGTGCTTCAAAAATGTCTTCATAAACAGAAAATGAAGGGAGATTTCAGCGTCAACAAGTAGCCTCACTCTGTATGATGTAAGGGTGAAACAAGTGTATTCCGTTAGTACTCACAAAATACGGGAATATAGAAGAATAAAATATCTGTTCCATGATAATGTTGCTGATTGATTGGGGACACTGATCGATATTCAAATCCTGCATTACCATACATGCTGTGCAATCGCCACTTATAGCATTATTCATATGATGACAATTATGGCTTACTACATGTCATAACTTTCATCGTTATGGAAATTTCTGCATAAACGGCTGGCTAAATTTATAAGCACCGGCGCGCTACTGGCGAAATTGTGGCTTATGGGGCAAATATTTAGAGATGCCGTCAGTCGCCGGTACGGTGAGGGTTTTATTGGGCATGGGTCACCTCAAGTGGTGCCCTCACCTTGCCAATCCTCAAAAAAGTGGTGCCCACGACAGCCCATATGACCCATTCCTGAGCCAGCGTGGGGCCGTCAGAAGCGTGTTACTAGGGATTGACTTGATTAAGATAGCAGAATGCGGCTTGTATCGTCGCTTAATGTGTTCTTTGTCACCTATAGGAGATACCTACATATCGATGACGATGGACTTTTATACCAAAGGCATTTGCGCTGATGGTGGACTTATCAGTCGCATTATAATCCATGAAATTGATCTAATCTTGCTACCATACACAGGTACTTAAGAAACTACGTGGCTAAACTAGTGGCACTGTGTAAGAACGCGCCCACTTCTCACTATTCGGATCTAATAGTTTCTATTCGGTATTTGCTTCAACAATGTGAACCTAGCCTTGACTTGATTGACTTACTGTTAAAGTTGTGACTTCTAATCTATGTATTGTGCTTCCTATGCATTTTTCCTATGTTGAAGGCAATATAATTACTACTAGTACTACTACCTATGTTCCTTCCTTACCTCGGCCAACTTTTGCGTTCATATCTCCCAAAATTATCGATATTTCATTTGTTTTGGTCTGAGAAAGCAATCTTTCCATTTCCTCGTATACCATATCGATTTCTTCTTCTATGTGTGAGGTTTTGGGCATATACATTTGTATTACATTCAATTCGAATGGCTTCCCTGCCAGTAATAACGCGATCACTTACGGGCACATAGCATTTAAGTCCAGCACTTGTATGTTTATCCATCAATATGCCAACTCCATATTCATGTTTTTCACCTCCAGAATAAACTAGCACATGCCCTTTTTCTTTGTCTATCTTTTCCGCTTGAGTCCATCTTGTTTCCGCTAAATCGATTCTGTTGACCTTCATTCTATCCATTTCGCTGATCACATTGTCAAGTTTGCCTGAGATGATTGGAACAACGACCTCACATTCCACGTCGCCATCAAACTCTTCTTTTTGCTATGAAGATTTCGCCTGATGACGACCTTGACAGCTTATCACTGCCATTGCCGGACGCGACTCTACCTGTTTGATCAGGAGCAGAGTCGTTCATGTCGTTTGATCGGATTTCATTTTGTGGCATTTCATCATGAAGAGCGAAGTATCATATTAGGTCGAAGGTACGTGGTAGGGGTCCCAGTTCCACGGGGAATACCACTTGCAGAGCCTGTCTGCCTGGTGCCTGTAGGATATCCCGATCCTCAGCAATATCCATCTTATGGATATAAGTGCCAGTTATTGCCTTAAACTCAAAGGTCTTCTGCCTGCCAGAAGGAAAGATCACTACACCGTTGGTTTCAGGAAATTCATCCGCTGCAGTGAAATACTGATGCTTTACTGACCAACATCAGAGCACATGATGGCAGCATCATATGATTGACATCATATATTGAAAAAATGTGCAAAATCAAAATTGGTCAATTTATGCCACTTTAACTATCGGTTACCTGATGAAATTTCTTCTACAAATAATTGAGCATGTTTCTGAGTTTCAGTATCAATTTGGAGTCAAAACTGGCATATAGAAAAAAGCTAGTCCAGCTTGAAAACAGCCATTTTCGGCATTTTTGTACGCCTGGTGTAACTTTCTGTATTCTGGTTACCGCTTGCGATCACAGATATCAAACACACTGACATGCACCAACACAATTATCATAGTTACTGCTGGTAACAAGAATATAGAAAGTTGTGAGATAGTTTAAATTTTTTGTGTTTTTTCGCGGACCCCATTGTTTCACCATCTTTGGAGCCATACAGCTCCGTTCTACATGCCAGCAATCTATTGAAATTCATACAAGAATTCCTTTATACCGAGCTGATGCTGCATGCAAAGTTTGGTTGAGCAACGAATGCGCCCACAGAATTAGATTCATCTGCTCGTGTCTTCGGTTTCTATAGAGAAAGGAAGAATCATATCTAACCTTAATATCGAAATGGCACATCACAGAATTAGACAACTTGTTCCTTCTCGAATGGATAATTCGTGTATCGCTTGCTATTGTTAAAGGCAAACTATAAGCTGTCAGCAGAGGACACCAGAGCCAGTGAGAGATGCGTGCGTGCTGTGATATCACTTCGCACACACCAAAACACACATCGCTGTCTTAGCTGACATTCGATTCAGTGAGTACTATACAGTAAGAAATGCCGAGGAGAGGATGTGAAAACATCAAGTGAACTAATTTTCGTACGCCTGCTACTTTTTAAATAATGATCGGAAGGGCCAACATTATGGAGAAAACTTGTGCGCAATGATCTGAATTCTACGAATCTGAAGGAATTTTGGCAATCGAAGTACTTTGCTGGAACTCACACTGATCCGCAAGCGACGCACGACTTTTTTTCCTGTTTCTGAAAGGTATTAAGAATTCCTTTTTGCCCACTTTATAAGTTCCTCGATGTGGCGTTGATTTCGTATTAATCCAAGGTTGGGTCTTGGGACTTGGGTTCACTCTTAGGTTTTGGGTAGTCTTGGGGGTACCCAAGAATCTTGGAGTGCGGACCCAACAGCTTGGGTACCACCCCAAGAGTGAGAACCCAAGGTAAAGAAATTTACCTTGAATGATCATTTGCGGCTTTCTTGGAAAAATTCTGCCTGAGTATATGACCACATCATGTCATAGCAAGTCATCTACATGCAATCCTACACGCATGTACATGTAAATCTGCAACCTACTTCAACCACACGATTGGTCTTTCTATGATAAAGCTGTGCCATCATCAACTTTGATATAGACCTACCGTAAATGTCTATCTGATAGTTCGTTTAATTAACTTTTTAAACTATGCTTTGATTACCTATGGCTTCCTTGTGAATTTAATCCATTAAGGTAGATGCAATGCACATTGTGCTAGACAGAATTTTGTATATTTCATTTTGTGTGAAATAAAACAAATAATACATGAAAATGCAATGCATTAAACCAATACCTGTATAACGCTTATGCTGTTAAATTGGTAGCCTACAACAATTCGTAGATAACTAATTGTTTCATACAGCCTCTTCCCTTGGGAGTTAGAAACTTCGGCCTATATTGTTTATTCCACTATTAGGCTACATGTATTAGAAGTAGAAAGATATCTGTATCATTTAATGCAGTGACATTCTTTGATGATTGCTTCCTACGATTAGTAAAAATATCGCTATATCTACATTTGTGATCTTTTCATCTTATGCGAGGCCTATGTTATGTGTGTTTCGTTTCTCGATCAAACATGTTGTAAGGAATGTAGCTTACTCATACATGTTCTTCTAATTAGGAAATTATTAGGCTGTAGACGTAAACAGGGTTGATGATATTAAGCCCAGAGATAACCTATGCCGATAATTAAAACTTTTAGCTGAATATTAATATGGCCTCAATTCCGAAATAACAAAGTCATGTAATAAATAGTAATTAATGTGAACATTAGATACATATTAATGGGATAGCAATATGCACAATATGGTATGATTCAAAATATCTTCATGCAATTCTAAATCTCAATCAAAATTCCAAACATGTTCTGGAAATTGTTGTTCCACTTCATTAGAGAAATAGTCACTCTTGGGTCCAATCTTAGGGGGTACCCAAGCCCAAGTTTGGACCCATCATTGATTAATCACACTTCTAGCAAACCGAAGCAGACAAACAAACTATTTAATTCTGTGAATATGCCGAAAAAAGTTGCAGCTGCGTGGGAATTCAAATTTTAAGAATCTACAAATTTCGGAAAAAATCAAATTTCTAGAAATAGCTCTTCATCCCGCTATATTCAAAATTGGAAGCTGATATTTCAGATTTGATGTTTTCCAAAGCGTAGTTGTGAGGGACGAAGAGTATAGGATTGATACTAATTAGGGTTTGATAATTTCATATTAAATTAGAGTAGGAATTAATTAACTTTCATTTCATAATAACGTCCTAGTTTGAGGCATCAGATGAGCCAATTATTAATCCATTGTGCGCTGCGGGGATGAGTGGGCAGCCAGGCTATTGTGTTGAGTTTTGAGTGTTCAGTCACTGTGGTCGCGGTGGCCTTTGCTCCGTTGAGTCTTGGCTTGTTTGGAGTGGTTTGTAAATATTTCGGTGCGCCGTCCGCTGAGTTTGTTGTTATGCCTGAGGTATTGACGTCTGCTCGAGTCTGCATGTTGATTTGTAATTTTGGTGGACGAATAGCAATCTGCGATACCTGACAGTGATAAAAACTAGTGCCTGAAGTGAGACAAGGCCCCCTCTCGTATGTTCGCGCTGAGACTGTAGAGATTATCTTGTGCCTGTAATCCTGCGGCAATAAAGTTGCGTCCAGAACCCCAATCGCTTTTCTCTTACTATCGACTGAGGCGAAAAGGCTATAGGCCTATTTGAACGCTACCGCAATTTCGTGACAACTGGGGGCTCAGCCGGGATTCGTTCGAGGAGAAAGTTTGGTGGACAAAAGTCGGACAAACAATTGTTGTCGATCACGGATCAAAAGCCAAGGTGATACACGGAGAACGTACAGGGTGACAAAGAAGTCGATCGGTCGAGATTCGAGAGCAGATTCGAACAGGATTGGTAATCAGCGACAATTGAAAGTTCGGGTGGTCAAAATCGAGAAATCTTCAGCATCTTCAACAGTCGACTGCTGCTGTGATCGGAAGAGGAACGACATCACGCACTCAAACACTGAAAGAAATCATCTGGAGCAGCTCCTGGAATCTACGCCGCTGGACTTTTAGAATCTTTGGGTAAGCAGATTGCTCTTCGTCCAAGTAATTTCCGCTGCTGGTGATCGCTGTTAGTAGTTGACTTGTGATTGTCGAGGTCTGTCGGTAACTCTGTTATTTGTTCTGTGTTTCAGTGAATCCAGTTACTAAAGTATATACCTTTGCTCATTTGTGCTTATAGCTACGGAGGTTTCATCTACAAGTACGTAGCATAAGTTTATTGATTATTATTTGTTCAATTTTGCATTTCTCGGTCTATTTCTTTCCCTGGATACAGTATATCATCGGGGTAGACAGTCTAAAGTGTAAAACCGTGCGTTAAAGTTGGAGATTACTTAACCTTATTGTGTCATTAAAGGTTCTTTCAATTTACTCATTTTAGCGAGGGTTAAATTATTTTGATAAGGTCTGTGAAAGGTCTATGAAAGAATCTAGAGTGTATACCTAGTAAGTTCACAACTAACAGCTTCACTAAATTCCCTTATTCTAATCAATCTCATAATGGATAGATTAATTGACATAGGACAAAAGCTGGGATTAGAGGGTGCAGAACTGAGATCATTTGTGCTGGAACGTGAAGAGCGAGAAGAGAGACAAAGAGCAAGAGAACTGAAACGCGCTGCGGATGAAAGAGAAGAGAGAAATAGAGACAGAGAATTCGAACTGGAGCGCTTGAAACTATCTGTAACAGTTGGTAGTGCTAGAGCAAGCGATAGTCAGAAAGCATACAAAACACCCAAGAGGCTATCGTTTGTAGATGGTAAAGATGAGCTGGACAGCTATCATCGCGTTTTGAACGTAATGCCAAGGTGATGGACTGGCCGACTGAAATTTGGGCCAGTTGTTTAAGCAGTTTGTTGAGTGGAAGAGCACTCGATGTATATTCGCGCATGACTGACGAGGACGCAGGTGATTACAATAAATTGAAATCGGCTCTTCTGAAAAGGTACGATCTGACTGAGGATGGATATCGAACCAAATTTCGAGAAGCAAGGCCAGATATTGATGAGAATCCTGAGCAATTCCTGACTAGGCTGCAGAATTATTTAGAGAAGTGGATAGACCTAGCTCAAGTTGAAAATTCAAAGAGCGGTGTCTGTGAGCTCATGGTAATTGAACAATTTCTTTCGTCTTGCCCAAGTGACCTAGCAACTTACCTAAAGTTGAATCCGTCTTTCAACTTACAAGGCTTAGCCCACACAGCAGAAGATTTCCTAACAGCACATGACAAGAAATTTGGAGAGTTAGGAGTAAAGAAAGACAGAAAATGTGATGTTGTCAAAATTGACCGACGTGATGTTAGGCGAAACAATACTGGTTCCCCTGCCCTGAACAATGAGACAGATCATTACAACCACGACGTAAGCACAATTCAGGGTCGAGCATGCAATAAGTTTGGTCATAAGGCATTCCGTTGTCCCAGTGTAAGGAATGGAACCGCGCCAAAGAGGTGCTATAAATGCTCTAAGGTGGGTCACTTTGCGAAGAATTGCCCAGTCAGGGTTGAGGGGAAGGCGGCAGCCGGACGGGGACTGCACCGTAACGGAACAAAAGAAAATCACGCAATGCTGGTCAGTTCGTCAATGGGAGATGACATGCGAGTGAGCAGTCCGACCATTGATAAGACTGAGGAAAACAATGCACCTGAGGTACCCTGGCTTGAGGAGTTTATTGAAGGCGACAAATTGATGTTGGCTGGGGGCAAATCGGTTAAAATTATCGGGAGTGGAGGGGCTGAACTAACTGAGAAAGATGACGAAATGCCGGTTGCAGAAGGATTTGTGGGAACAGAAAAGGTTCAAGTTCTGAGAGACTCTGGTTGCAATTATGTACTCGTAGTTACGATGAAAAAGTTTGTGAAACCTGAGCAATACACTGGTGAGAAATGTTACATGGCAAGGGTCGATAACACAGTTACAGAAGGAGAGATTACGATAATCCAGGTTGATACACCCTTTTTTGTGGGCGAGGTAAGAGCGATATGTTTCCCTGATGCTCTTTACGACTTATGTATAGGAAATATTCCTGGAGCTAGGAGGCCTTATCAGGAAGACAGTAATGATTGCAAGGTCGGCGGAGTGGCTACACGGTTAATGAGGAAGAGAGCAGAAGTTCCTTTGAAACCGCCAAAATTCGAAGACCAGTTGAGGGTAGACCGTGAGACTCTAAAATGTCTGCAGACTGAAGATGAGACAATACGAGGAAGCGAAGCCCGAAAGAATGAGAAAACCAAAGGGAAAGGGATAGAATCATATGTGAAAATTGACGACATATTGTACAGAAAATTTGAGCACGAGAATATAAATCAAGGACAACCGATCCTACAAGTGATGGTTCCTAAATCATTAAGAAAAATGGTGATGGAGATAGCACACGAGTCTCTGTTTGGTGCACACATGGGTATTACGAAAACCAGTAATAAGATACTAAGCTGTTTCTTCTGGCCTGGGCTGAAAGCTGATGTCAGAAGGTTTTGTCAATCGTGTGACATATGTCAGAAAACTGTGGATAGAGGGCGAATTCCTAAGGCGCCATTGGGAAAGATGCCACTTATTGATACAGCTTTCAAGCGAGTGGCGATAGATTTGATTGGACCGATATATCCAGCAAGTGATCAAGGACATAAGTATGTGTTGACGTTGATTGATTACGCAACGCGATACCCAGAAGCAATAGCATTACGAAATATTTCAACGGAGGCGGTAGCTGAGGCCCTCGTTAGCATCTACTCACGGGTAGGAGTCCCGGAGGAAGTATTGAGCGATCTCGGTACACAATTTGTGTCAGAATGCATGAGTCAAGTAGCTCAATTGCTGGGACGAAGCAATTAACGACGTCGCCGTATCATCCGATGGGAAATGGTCTTGTGGAACGGTATAACGGTACCCTGAAGAAGATGTTGAAGCGGTTGTGCAGTGAGCAGCCCAAACAGTGGGATCGCTACCTGGACCCTCTTCTGTTCGCGTACAGAGAGGTCCTACAGGAATCCACGGGATTTGCACCATTCGAGCTGCTATACGGACGGACAGTGAGAGGTCCCATGCAGATACTGAGAGAGCTGTGGACCGGTAAAACAGACGAATCTGAGGTTAGAAGCAGTTACCAGTACGTTTTCGAACTGCGCGAACGGATTGAAGAAACAATGAAAATTGCTCTTAACAATCTTGAGTTAGCCCAAACGAAACAAAAGATTCTCTTTGACAAGAAGACGAAAGCGAGAAAATTAAGCGAAGGTGACGAGGTACTGGTGATGCTGCCGACTGATAGCAATAAGTTGTTGATGCAGTGGAAGGGTCCATTTGTCGTAAAAAGGCAAGCTGGAATCAACGACTACAGAATCGCTGTCAAGGGAGAAGAGAAAACTTTTCATATTAACCTGCTGAAGCAATATCATCGACGTGATATCTCGAGCGAGACCGCGGGTTATCACACACAACGTGATGGAGTGATTCAGAAGGCATGTGCTGGTGTGATCCATGACTACGAACGAGATGATGAAGTTTCAATCGAAGATCTGATAGAAATCAATAATTTGAGCTCGAAAGAGACTGTTCAAGATGTAAGAATTAGTGATACCTGACCAATCTGACCATTCTGACCAAAGATCAGATGACTGAAATTCAATCAATAATTGACGAGTTTGGTGTAGTTTTTACTGATGCCCCAGGATTGTGTACGCTAACTGAGCATACGGTGAAACTCACTGATGACAAGCTAATCTCTTTACGCCCGTATACAGTACCCTACAGCCTCCGGGAGTCACTCAAAAATGATTTAGATGAAATGCTCAGGACGGGGATCATCGAGCGATCTGATTCTCCTTACGCCGCCCCACTGGTGCTGGTTAAGAAGAAGGACGGCTCCAACAGAATTTGTGTCGACTACAGACAATTGAATAAGGTGACAATATTCGATCCCGAGCCATTGCCGATTATACAAGACTTGGTACAAGAATTATCTCGAGATAATTACTTTACTAAGATCGATTTGAGTAAAAGATTTTGGCAGATCCCTGTTGCAAGAGAAGACATCCCTAAGACCGCGTTTGTTACTGTGGATGGTAAATACGCTTTCAGACGTATGCCTTTCTGAATGAAAAAGTCTGGGTCTACATTGTCCAGGTGTTTGCGCGAATTGTTACACGGTATAGCAGGAGTCTGTAATTATCTGGATGATATTTTGATCCATACAGAAACATGGGAACATCATCGACAAACTCTTAGAGTAATATTGACCAAATTAAAAGAAGCAGGATTAACAGCCCGACCTTCCAAGTGTGGCATCGGACAGAGAAAGATAGAATTTTTGGGACATCATCTCGGTGAGGGGATTATTGGACTACAAACTGACAATGTAAAAAAAATTAAAGAAGCTGAGAGACCGATAACAAAGAAACATGTGCGATCGTTTCTTGGCCTAACAGGGTTTTATAGAGAATTTATACCCGACTACGCATCAAAGACGGCACCATTGACAGAGTTGACACGAAAAGGGGAACCCAAGAATGTAAGATGGGGTGAAGCCCAAGAGAGGCGCTTCTTTCCTTAAAGATGGCCCTAACCCAAGAACCGATACTGAAGTTAGCCGATAATAGAAAGCCGTATATTTTGCGAACTGATGCTAGCCTTACTGGAGTAGGAGCAGTACTACTTCAGGAGCATGATGGCCAACTCTTTCCGATTAGCTATGCGAGTCGCAAATTGTTGGAGCGTGAACAGAAATATTCGACGATGGAGCGCCAGTGCCTTGCAATTGTATTTGGTTTGCGGAAATTTGAATTGTACCTCTATGGCAATGAGTTTACACTTCAAACAGATCATGAACCGCTTGGATATTTGAAGAAGACAAAATATCTGAATGACAGAATAATGCGATGGCCATTATTTATGCAAAGATTCACTTTTAGCGTTCAAGTGATCAAAGGTTCACAAAATGCGGGGGCTGATTATTTAAGCCGTATTGAAAGGTAACTAGTATAGCAATTTTGATTCCTCGAATTATCATATATTATGTCGCCGCGTAGATAGAAATAGAATATTTCTTCCTAAAGAAGGGGGAGATATGAGGGACGAAGAGTATAGGATTGATACTAATTAGGGTTTGATAATTTCATATTAAATTAGAGTAGGAATTAATTAACTTTCATTTCATAATAACGTCCTAGTTTGAGGCATCAGATGAGCCAATTATTAATCCATTGTGCGCTGCGGGGATGAGTGGGCAGCCAGCCTATTGTGTTGAGTTCTGAGTGTTCAGTCACTTTGAAAGATGATGACCCATTAGAAATTTTGTAAATGAAAATGAGCATTATTTGCCGAGATCTTTCGTTCATTCTCTTCAGAGGCATACATGAAAACTGGAATGTGACATAGCTTGGAAAATTTGACATCGTTGAACAAATTTCACACGTGACAGACAATGAAATGAATCCGCGTCATATATCCGCTGAGTTTGTTGTTATGCCTGAGGTGTTGACGTCTGCTCGAGTCTGCATGTTGATTTGTAATCTTGGTGGACGAATAGCAATCTGCGATACCTGACAGTGATAAAAACTAGTGCCTGAAGTGAGACAAGGCCCCCTCTCGTATGTTCGCGCTGAGACTGTAGAGATTATCTTGTGCCTGTAATCCTGCGGCAATAAAGTTGCGTCCAGAACCCCAATCGCTTTTCTCTTACTATCGACTGAGGCGAAAAGGCTATAGGCCTATTTGAACGCTACCGCAATTTCGTGACAGTAGTAAACATATGTCCGAAAATCAGCAATATCGGAGACTAAGTGCCACATGCCATTAATCATCGTGGAATGACCCAGGCTATATATGAAGTGTGCATGACTAAAATTATTGAGACTATTTCAGTAGACCAATTTAATCGACGAATTTGCTATTATTCATGATAATTATGAGAACATAAGTCTTAAGCTTATTATTTATCAAAAATATTATG
Source organism: Prostheceraeus crozeri (assembly GCA_907163375.1). Taxonomy (NCBI): domain Eukaryota; kingdom Metazoa; phylum Platyhelminthes; order Polycladida; family Euryleptidae; genus Prostheceraeus; species Prostheceraeus crozeri. The sequence continues at coordinate 113,705 of CAJQUW010003895.1, forward strand.
AAAATAATTTATTACGTAATTATGAGTCAATTTGAAGCTTGGAAGTCAGAAACATAAAAACACAACATGAGATTGCACTTTACGTCAAAATTCAAGTCTGGACATGTGAGCATGTAACGATGGAATGTGATGAAGAGGTGGTTCATGCGAGCCAATCTCGTTATTTAGTCAACACAAGAAAGAAGATCTGTAAAGTACATGACTTTTGTCTTCATTCTCACATTGTTTATGCTCTTATTCCTATCATATGTTCATTGTTCGACGTATATAAATGGTCACGGTGGTCCTGAATAAACTTTTAGTTCAAGTTTTGACAACTGACCTGGACTTTGTTTTTCCCGATAGTTTATGTTATTTCCCTCTGTTTATCTACAGTGCATACTGCATACAAGTTCTCTTCATGCATGACCTTATTAAATAATTCAGCACTCTGTCTTGATTATATTAGTGCATTGGCATAATGCAGAGGTGGGTTCAGTGGACCGCGGAGCCATATTTTTATGTTAAATTTTTTTCTCTTAATGATGCATCAACCTCTCATGTCCATGAAAAAAATAATCATCTTTGACAATGATTCAACATATGATGTTTCATTCCAATGCAATTAGTAGAGGTACGGTATAGATGAGTGGGTCCACACAGATCTCAAAGGGTGTAGAAATCCCCATCAAATTTTTTTGCATAGCGTGAGATGTGATTTTGTGTATGTACATTAAGTTACACTATACATGTATGTGAGAAATTCGCTTATTTATTGTTTGGATTATGCTCGTGAATATGCATTGCGCTAGAGGACCACAATTGCGAGTATTTCGCTTCCACACACGAACGCGAGTGACTCGTTGTCCTATAAGAGAACTCACCATAAATAAATGCTCAATATGAAATTCATCATTATGTTAATAGTTCTTTACCAAAAATTGACCGTTGACAGAGTTTTCACAGCAGTAGTTGATGAGTTTGAGATCTCCACACCTGTTTTGAGAGAATAAAAATAAAAGCTCCTTCTGGCCTATCTGTAATGGAGGTGGATGAAATAAAAATAGTGAAGGAATTTAAGTGTTCTACTCCATGGAATAAACAGATTTCAATAAAATTGACTACCGGTATCTATAAAATTAACTATCTAAGGTTGTATCGTGGCAAATATTAAAATTCACATTTTCACACATGTACTATGAAGATTGTTCAACACTCAAAAAATATGCATATCCATCAGTTGTTCGTAAACATCTTTATTTTTACATAAAATCAACTTCCCAAATGTTTTGAAATCGATTCAAGCCAAAAAACTAAGAATCTGTAAATGTGGTCCGCTGGACCCACCCTCAGAGGGTGTGAAAAGCTCATGTCCCTGGTGGCTAAAATGTAAACTTTTGTGATTTATTGAAGTTGATAGGCTTTCATTCAAGTAGAAGAAAGGTTTAGGAGTTGATGTGTTGAAGCGGTTACATTGCTTTATCTCACAGTCACATGGAAGAATGTGAAATGGCACAAGTTATAAATAACTTGAATGAAAATGCGCTAAATTTTGTCAAAATTCAAAAAACATTTTCTGCGTCTAAAAGCTTATTAAAAGTCTGATTCAATAGTAATAATAAAAAATTCGCATTTTGTGTAGTTCACTTTGCGGACATCAGCAAATAAAATTACTTCACTTATTTTAGTCAGATCTTCAAATTCTCTGCAAGCGCCTAAGAGCCAAAGCTAAAAATTGCCCGGAGCTCTTTTACATCCTTTATACATATATAATATAGCAAATAGTGTAAAATTTTTACAACAGCAAGTTGCTTATCCATCCAAACAACTTGGCAAGTCGTCATAATGGTGTCATCATATGCACCATACGGTGTCATGGGCACCAAATGGGTTTTATAGAAAACAATTTATATAATACTGTAACCTGTATATTCTAGCACTCTGGATAACAGGCTACGTAGATACTATATGACAGTTATTGAATTGTGATAGTCTATTGCTTTCTACCAACTCCGTATTGCGTATCCAGCAACCCTGAGCTCTCGCCTACCTTTCCCTGTTGTTATCTCCTTGCTAAGCTTTTATGAAGATAAAACCAATGGTCCAGATATACTCGGTTTATTCTACCTATGAGGGAGATAAGAAGAAGTATGAACAGCGTACAGATAGCGACAATAGAAGACTCAGTTCGGTGACGAGGAATACTTATCATCTCGGTTTATATAGGCACTGTAATTCTCAATTCCCATTATTTTTAATGTGTGTCCCGGCTGCCTCCTTCTCCACCTGTCGCAGCTTGACTTTTATGATGAAGATATTTTTGATGTATCCGCGATACCTCTCGCCCCGCGACTCTGCTGTCAAACTAGTTGACCACTTTTCAATAATAAGCATACTTTATATTCTTCACTCCACTGAGGTCAACTCACAATCGCGAATTTCCTTTCATTATTTCAGCCTTGTTACATATGATACCCCTTCAATTAGGTGTTGTCCCAACACCTGAGACGAATTCGAAGGTATAAAGTTTACGGGAATCGGAGGATTTATGAAGGTCCATAGGATCTCGAAAATAGGTGGCACACATCCGTCAGAGAAGATCGAAATACAATAAAGCGAAGATGCTGCTCATACTTCTAGTTATCTCCCACATAAGTTATTAAAGATCAAAAATGATATTCACAAAATGAGAAACATGACAATGTACATTCATGGGGGAAAAGGGAGGTCTAGTAATCATCAACATAAAGATGTCTGTGCCAACACTTAATCAAGAAGCAGTTAACATACGGGCACAAAAGAAGAAACATTACTTAACATAATGTCCAACACACCAAGAAGAAATGACAGATGACTGCATTCATCAATGGAGACTCAGACGCTGATACAATTGTACACAAAATTCCTGACCCCATGAAATACACAATATTAGAGTCCGAAGATTACACCGCAAGGTACGATGATGCTGATGATCACGAATGGTTCGAGAAGCGTAGATACACGAAGAAATACAATAAAATAGAATCTCCCAACTCGACCTCTGACAAGCAAACTTGCTGGCACAATTTAATAAGTTTCGGTAATCTCCAGACTGAAGATATCATGGCATAATAGTAAAGATAATACCAGGATCATAATAGGACCAATACCAAGGATTTGTACAAGAAGTATTAATATATCATGAGATATAAATATAATACAAAGCCTCATAAGATGTCATAATGCGAATATTAATGACGTACAAATGCCAGCTCAACATCAAATCATTTCAAGCAAATTCATCAAAGAATGCTCATATTAATCATTGCAATCACACCAAAAGATTGATAGTTTAGTAGTGATAGTAGTAGTTTACGCTGAAACAAAAATCATGGGTGGGCATGTGCATGATAGGGTATAATGTGGATTACGGTGCCGGTTTAGCGCGGGTAAACTACCTTTTTATTTCTGAGCGGATAACGGCTATTACATGTATTACCGGCGGCCATCTGATTACCCTCGTCTTCTGTCTCCATCGACGCGTCATTTTCGGTTTCCGTAACACGCTGAGCTCGTTCGAGCAATTCAGCTTCATCATCGTCACTTACAATGTGACCGTCTCCGTCATGTGTTTCCGAGATTTCATAATTACTTGTATTATTTATGCTATTACTACTAATGAGTAAAAGGATTCCAGCCGATTTATCGATCTTAACTCTGTTCAAGTGGACCCACATGGGTTTAGAGCGCGGTTCTCGCACAGAGATTATTTTGCAGTTGGTGTCAGTCAGTTCCGTTATTCTCATGGGTCCCTTCCACTTATGTTGTAATCTAGGGGTGAGCCCTTTAGTTTTTGCGGGCACGTGAACATATACGCGATCCCCTATTGCTAATTTATCCGCCGTGAGCGTCACTTTTCGGTCGTAGTACTTCTTTTGTTTGTCTTGTGCTGCTTCAATAGTGGACTTTGCCAATTTCCAGGCGTCGGATAAAGTGCGAGCGAGATTATGCTTATAATCATCTACTGAAGTTGCCGAGTCTGTGAGAGTCCTAAGAACTAGGTCACTAGGGAGTAAAGGATCCCGACCATATAGTAAGAAGAATGGACTCTCCTTTGTAGAACTATGGCTGGCAGCCCTATAGGCAAATAACACATATGGGATGAAGACATCCCAGTCTTTCTGGTCGCGACTGGTGTAGAATGATAGCATAGTAATCAAAGTCTTATTGAATCTCTCGACTTGCCCATCCGATTGCGGATGGAAAGAGGTGGTGAAAACATTTTCCGTATTTGTCAGACGGCACACCTCTTGTAAGAGTTCTGAGGTGAAATTCCTACCTCGATCAGATAATAGACTTTCCGGACATCCGTGGGTCGCAACTATATTTTCAACGAATAATTTAGCAATTGTTGTAGCTTTCTGATCTGGTACCGCAAATGCCTCCGGCCACTTAGTAAAGTAATCAGCGAATACGACTATGTATTTGTTTTGGTTTCGAGTCAAAGGTAAGGGGCCTAAGACATCGACTCCTAGTCTAGCCATAGGTCGATTTATTGGTATGGAGACCATCGGAACTATAGTTTTGACTTTTGGGCCCTTTTTAGTGGCGCAAGCGATACACGCTTGGCACCATTCTGTGACATCTTTGGTCATAGTAGGCCAATAATAGAATTTGCTAATTCTAGAGATGGTCTTTTCTATACCTAAGTGCCCGCCAAAAGCCCCGGAATGTAATTCCGTGAATATTTTTTGACGAAGCTCCTGTGGTATAGCTAAAAGTAGGTCGTTGCCCGGGGTGTTTACACCTTTATAATATAGTAATCCCTTTGATAATCGAAAATTTGGCCAATTATCATTGATGAATTTTGAGTGAGGCCGAGATAACTGTTTTGGCATCGGTTGGTTTTGCAACTTTTTTATGATAGCGCCATAGAGCTGGTCGTCTTTTTGCTGTTGTTGCACACAAGAAAATTCTGAACGTGATCGTATTTCACTGATCGCATTTATAGGAATGCGAGATAGAGTGTCCGCGTTAGAATGTTTTTTACCCGGGCGGTATATAATTTCAAAGTTGTATTCCTGCAGCAGCAGCGCCCATCTCATGAGTCGTGATGACGGTTCTCTATGGTTTAATAGATATCGAAGGGGTGCATGGTCTACTATGGCATAGAACTTTTTACCCCATAGGTATTCCCTAAAATGCTTAACGGCATATACTAAGGCTAGTGCTTCTTTTTCTACTGTCGCATAATGTTTTTCTGCTTTTTGTAAAACTCGACTTGCGTAAGCAATTGGGTGGTCTGCGCCATCTGCCATTTGACTCAGGACACTCCCTACTGCCCAATTACTAGCGTCCGTTTGCAAATAAAAGGGTTTTTCAAAATCCGGATAAAGTAAGATAGGTGGTGAAGTTAGAGCTGTTTTCATGAGGATGAATATCAAATTACATAATGGTGCAACGATACGAGCAAAGTCTTTTACAAATCTTCTATAATAGCTGCATATGCCTAGAAATTGTCTTGTTTGTTTGATATTCTTTGGCCTAGGATAATTGACAATTTTTTTAATATTATCTGGTAGTGGAGTAAGGCTCGAAACGCAAGAGAGTTTTCTTAAGTGAAGGGGCAACTCCTGATAAAAATGCTTCAAGTGCCAAAGTTTGTCTAACGGATTCGTCATAAGATCTGTACGCTAAACGTGTCAGTTTTTGAATATCGGCTGCATAACTGGCGACCGATTCGCCTAGCTTCTGTTTCCTATTACGTAACTGCATAGCATTGTATCTTTCCATCTCAGGAGTATGCAATAAACGTCGAAGATCCTCTAGTAGGACATCGATGTCAACTTTGGATGCAGCAGGTAAGCTATTGTATATTTCACGGGCATGTCCGCTCAAATAAATGGGCAGCATAGCTAACTGCTGTTCGTCTTTCCATCCCAAAGCTTTTGCTACTAAATGAAATTGGGTAGCAAACTCGCCAAATTGGTAATTCGGGTCCTGGAGATCGCCAGAAAATGGCTTCAATGTGATACCGGTTGCTCCAGACGGTAAGACCGGTCGGCGACTGTCTTCAATTTCTGCTATTTTTATTCCGACATTCTCCATACGATCTAACAAATCTTCGACCGTCGCCATCACACGACCTCTTGTATTATAAGGCACGTTTACTTTAAAGAAAACGAATATGTCAATAACTTATTAATGATTTTGTGGAATCCCAAATACTCGTATTAGTGCAATTTTTAAAATCTGTTGGGCAGTCAGTACGACTCGAATGTTAAATTAGGGTTCGTATGTGTACGGTAAATTATTATGTTGTTCCTGGTAGCTACTGTATGGATGATTATTGAATGCAGTAATGAGGTAAATAATTGCTACGGTATGAATGATGCAAATGCAGATACGAGGAAATACCGTAATGTAATGAAGAAAAACTCAAAATGAATGATAGACTACAGTAGTATAGGACTGATTTATACTGGTAGGTGTGACTATAAATTGATACCGTATTTAATTTTATGATACTGTATTCATACAAGGCTACGATAGGGTAATTTTTAGTCGTTCTACTGCTTGCACAATTGTTTTATTCGGCGCCTGTAGATCTCGGATGACGGGACTCGCCGGCGAACGTGGATGTATTCGCTGCAACAGAGCCACCCACTTAAATCTTAATTCGGAAACCCGTGGAAGTATACGCTCTTTTTTTTTTGGAGCCCTCCACTGATTTATATACCGCGGTAACCCGTGGAAGTGTGCGCTCGTTTACCTCGAGCCTTCCACTAACTATATATGTTGTGAATGCCTCTCGGGGCGAAACACGAACTCAAACACTTGGATGCATAGCCACCCACAATAAATAAGAGAGCAGAAGGAATACCATCTAAATTCTAACTGTTAACGTGCGCGCACTTAAAGCATGGCCGAAACTCACTCTGTTTTTTTCTCTCTCGTCTCCGCAAGCGAATTTAGTGAAGGATAAAAAAATGAACTATGTACCGGCACCGGGCCACCGAACTGAGTTGAAGAAGTTACTAAAGACAGAAGCAAAGAGGGAAAGATAAACGAGGTGGGACTACCAATATGTAACCTGTATATTCTAGCACTCTGGATAACAGGCTACGTAGATACTATATGACAGTTATTGAATTGTGATAGTCTATTGCTTTCTACCAACTCCGTATTGCGTATCCAGCAACCCTGAGCTCTCGCCTACCTTTCCCTGTTGTTATCTCCTTGCTAAGCTTTTATGAAGATAAAACCAATGGTCCAGATATACTCGGTTTATTCTACCTATGAGGGAGATAAGAAGAAGTATGAACAGCGTACAGATAGCGACAATAGAAGACTCAGTTCGGTGACGAGGAATACTTATCATCTCGGTTTATATAGGCACTGTAATTCTCAATTCCCATTATTTTTAATGTGTGTCCCGGCTGCCTCCTTCTCCACCTGTCGCAGCTTGACTTTTATGATGAAGATATTTTTGATGTATCCGCGATACCTCTCGCCCCGCGACTCTGCTGTCAAACTAGTTGACCACTTTTCAATAATAAGCATACTTTATATTCTTCACTCCACTGAGGTCAACTCACAATCGCGAATTTCCTTTCATTATTTCAGCCTTGTTACAATACCTTAAAAAACCATTTGAAAGAAACACTCAAAATTTTGATGGCTTTTGTGCTCAACTCGTTCAGAAAATGCATACGTACTAAGTATGATAAAGGTGGAGCTCTCACATGATGGCGGCATATTAGACTGAACGAGGAGAAATGGACAGGTAGGAGAGATTGACAACCCTGAATATCTCAGCACAAATTACATGATAATTGTTTTCAGCACAACAAACTAAACGTTGTAAACGTGTGTGAAGTTAGCACCGCCACTCAGCACCGCCATCTTGAAAATGGAATGTACCACTCAAATAAACCTAACTGATCGATGCATTTGGTGTGTGCCAGCATGTGCCACCCATTATTTTGAAAGAATTCCCCCTAGTTTAGGAAAAATCGCTGCTCGAAAGTTCGACATGGCGGTGATGTGAAGTTAGCACCGCCACCAAAATTTTTTTCCAAAATACACAATCAAAACATACGAAACACGCACAACAGAAATAGAAGACCATGAAAGACATTGTGCCAGCAAGTTTCAGCACCTAAATCCCCGTACTTGCTGAGAAATTAGTCCCCGAAACCACAAAATGGCGGTGATGTGAAGTTAGCACCGCCACTGAAGTCTTTTTTTAAAATACGCAAATAATAGTCCGGGAGCCAGCGTGAAGTTGTGCAGGGAACGAGGTAGTACATAAAACTTTCACATAGCATAGTAAACCTCTAACCTACTGCAAAACTTCGCGTCTGCCGGATCAGATCATTTGCTTTTAAGAAATAGAGAGGATAACAAAATCCTATGTATTTCCAATGGTAAAATTGTGACAATTAAGGTGTTGACTCCATTTTTTCGAATTTTTGCTCATAAAAGTTACACAAATTGGTATTTTGTTGAACTGGTTATTATAGAAATCATCTACAGATCATGATCTTTCAAATGAGTTATCATTCAGTGACAGAGGATGAAGTAAAGTGTACAAACAGACACTTTTCGTTAAAGTATATCAACAATTTTCCTGAAATTTCTATGTTAAAATTTGCAGTTACACCAACGAAAAGTGTCTGTTTGTACACTTTACTTCATCCTCTGTCAATGAATGATAACTCATTTGAAAGATCATGATCTGTAGATGATTTCTATAATAACCAGTTCAACAAAATACCAATTTGTGTAACTTTTATGAGCAAAAATTCGAAAAAATGGAGTCAACACCTTAAATGTCACAATTTTACCACTGGAAATACATAGGATTGTGTTATCCTCTCTATTTCTGAAAAGCAAATGATCTGATCCGGCAGACGCGAAGTTTTGCAGTAGGTTAGAGGTGTACTATGCTATGTGAAAGTTTTATGTACTACCTCGTTCCCTGCACAACTTCACGCTGGCTCCCGGACTATAAAACACGCAAGACAAGTACACCTGAGAGATGACCATCAAAAACATTGTGCCAGCAAGTTTCTTCTCCTAAGACGCCGTACTTGCGGAGAAATTGGCCCCCGAAAGCTCAATGCGCTGGCGGTGATGTGAAGTTAGCACCGCCATCTTGAAAAATACATGTGCCAGTCAAACCAACGGTCAGAATCGATCTAGATGGAGTGTGCCAGCATGTGCCACTCATTTATTTCACGAAAATCCCACCAGATCCGGTGGAAAACCAACCCGAAAGGTCAATGACGGTGATGTGAACCAATGCAAGAAAGCCGCAAGACATCTGTTTTTCATACGAACCTGAAAGAGACTTTTAACAAAGGAAGATCTTGTTTACATTTACAAACGTTTTGTCTTTTCAATCTTGGAATGTTGTAGCCCTTTATTCACTGGTTTAATCAACAAAAATTCTGAGCAATTAGAGAAGATTCAAATGCGATATCATCACATAATATGTGGTGTTCATTGTGATTGCGGAGAAGTTCCGTCCCTCGCCTAAAGAAGAAAAAAATCACTAAGACTATTTTCGGCCATGTCCGACGCCAACCATGCTCTTCATACATTGCTTCCTCCAACGCTGCGATTTTCTGGACATAATGAGAAGTCCTTTTGTAAAACACACAGAAGATTTAATTCATGAACACATTGTACAACAATTCTTTGACTTAGTTAGCGATTTGAGCGATCGTCAACCCCTGAGAATATTTTGCTTTGAATATCGAATGTGTACATATTATCTTAACTTTAAAATTTATCGATGTATTGTCTCGTAATTGGAACGATTCTTGTTATAAATGTCTCAAAACACCTTCTGTACCGTCTGATTTTCAATCTCATAATAAACGAGTAAAATTATTATTATTTTGTAACTACATCTACTTGTCCAGCATTGATATAAGAGTAAAGTAATCTCTTTAAACCGAAGGCCTTCTGAAATAAAGTATAGAAAATGCTTAGTGTTTGGAATGCATGCTTCAAATTACTTGTAGACTTTGGTATGCTAGACGATGTTATACACAGATAATTTTCACACACAAATCAAACCACTTCGTTCTGCATTTCAGACATAAACATTTGACAACAAAAATTAAACACCCGATATGCGCTTGGACTGAACGAAACCAGCTCATGCAATGAGTCCGTTTTGATAAGTCAGGAGAGAAAGAATTCCAGTGGTCGTCTTTAATGATAGCCAAGCCAAATAATTCCAACCGTTGGCTTGACTGGCACATGCATTTTTCAAGATGGCGGTGCCAACTTCACATCACCGCCATTGACCTTTCGGGTTGGTTTTCCACCGGATCTGGTGGGATTTTCGTGAAATAAATGAGTGGCACATGCTGGCACACTCCATCTAGATCGATTCTGACCGTTGGTTTGACTGGCACATGTATTTTTCAAGATGGCGGTGCTAACTTCACATCACCGCCAGCGCATTGAGCTTTCGGGGGCCAATTTCTCCGCAAGTACGGCGTCTTAGGAGAAGAAACTTGCTGGCACAATGTTTTTGATGGTCATCTCTCAGGTGTACTTGTCTTGCGTGTTTTATTTGCGTATTTTAAAAAAAGACTTCAGTGGCGGTGCTAACTTCACATCACCGCCATTTTGTGGTTTCGGGGACTAATTTCTCAGCAAGTACGGGGATTTAGGTGCTGAAACTTGCTGGCACAATGTCTTTCATGGTCTTCTATTTCTGTTGTGCGTGTTTCGTATGTTTTGATTGTGTATTTTGGAAAAAAATTTTGGTGGCGGTGCTAACTTCACATCACCGCCATGTCGAACTTTCGAGCAGCGATTTTTCCTAAACTAGGGGGAATTCTTTCAAAATAATGGGTGGCACATGCTGGCACACACCAAATGCATCGATCAGTTAGGTTTATTTGAGTGGTACATTCCATTTTCAAGATGGCGGTGCTGAGTGGCGGTGCTAACTTCACACACGTACATTGTAATGCCAATGTAGGACTCATTTATTACACATTACTCATTCATTTAAATTACATATTGCTACACCAACACACGTCTTTGCGATTTACCACTAGCTCTATGAATATTAAAAAATATATGCCTATGTTACAATTGCGTCTGAAACCACAGTGGTTATCAATCATAACAATGAGTCAATCTCCCTCAATAAATTTCCATCATTGATGACTTTCATGTTGAGACTGAATGCGCAAAAGTGAAAGGCATTGCAAGCGTTCCCTTTTCAGAAAGAACTGACCAGCAGGTGAGAAAAGAGGTGATTACTACAAAAATGATTTTTGATGACCAATTGGAAAATTGCCGAACTCCAACAGCCTATGAAATCTGGGAAGAAGCTTTCAAATACAACAGCACATGTTCAGTTAATCATTAATGATTGCTTTATCATTGTTGTTGAGACACATTTCAAAGCATGACAAAATAGTAATTGCGCTTTGTCTCTGCAAAACGCACATTACTTAGCTAGCAATTTACTAATCTGCATTCATCAATAGTTATTATTTCACTTACTTAAGACTTTCTAATTTACAGTGTAGTTTATCGAGAGTTCGTTATTCAATCGTTTCTATTTGTGTCTATCTCAATGTGAGGATTGATCTTAAAAAGAACAAATGCATACTTCTGTATTTAAAACTGACTGTGATCCTGCAGATTTATGTAAAAGATTTGACATTAAAATGGTCTTTTTGCAAAATGGTTCTGAAATTCAGCTTTCACAAAACTGTCCGAGGGAAAGTCATAAAATATAATATATATAGCAGAAACACTCCAACATCTGAATAATGTGTTTCTGTTAAAACCTATGGCGGAAAATCTATAGGACCCTATCCGACATGTTGAAAAACGAATTGTCAGAGTAGTCTATTGATTTTCTGGATAAATTTTTTACAGAAACTTACGTCTTAGATGTTACTGAGAACGTTTCTGTTATTTAAATTTAATTTTGATTTAAATTTCTCTTCAGCACTTTTATCAAGATTATTTTTGTACGAGAACTAAGACTTATCTTAGTCTATGTATCAATTAGAGTGACATAGATTTAGATACTGTTACGAATGCCCGAATACAACTAGATAGAGTAAAACAACAATCCACCAAAACTCCTTTAATTAACACGGTCAATCGGCGGCTTTTCTCAACAGTTGGAACAATTTAAGTAGTGGCAGTGGGCGGGAGGACCATATACAAGAAATTTTCAAAACCAAAGTATTCTGTCCCGAAGTATTTGTGCCACAATAATTACAAATTAGATAAAGTCGATACAAGCTTCAAAGTTGCCAACGTTTCGGTCACAAACACATAGACGAGATTCCAAACTTGTTTCTACTGGATCACGCAAACACCTCAGCAAGTCAATGGTAAAATCATCTGACAACGCCATCTGACATACATTGTATTATTCATACCGCAAATTTTATATTGCTCTGACAACGCGCTGATATTATTCTTGATCTTGATGCTGTTCTTATGTTCATTGTATCTGTTATAAAAAAGAACGCGTTGTTTTTTCCTATGTATTTGGAATTACACATCTTGCAGGTAAATTGATATACGACACTGGAGATATCACAGCTACATTTTTCTGGAAGTTTATGAAAAACAACGCAATTTTCATGCATATTTACCGAGTCTTTTTTTTCAGAGCGTGTTTCAACTTTTTGTTGCCGAAAATGACAAAGCGTATATCTAGTTAATATTTTCGAATAAAATCATTAATTTTGCGAGTCAAGTTATCACTAATGAAGGGCAAATTAAGTGTGTATTTACTTTTACATATTTTTTTTTACTTGTATTTACATTTTGATTTCATAACTTTTATTTTTATTAGATTTTATCTCTGCTTTTCTAATATCAGTATTAGAATGACCATTAAACTTAAGATTATTCGTGCATTTTTTTCTTATATTTTCAGATTGCGTGTACGTGGACAACAGATTCATTATTTCATCTGTAATATTATGATTGCTCTATGAAATTAGTCCCCATGATTTTCAGTAATGGAAATTTCCTTAATAAGCGACAACAACGATGATAACAATAAATTTAATGAAAACATTTTTGAAACTCACATCAACCGAAGAAAAGTCACATGTACATCGTGCGAAAAGATAGTCTTGCTGCTCAAAGCATTCCAGCACATATGCACTATTTTCAGAATGCACTGTGATGGCAAAGCGTTGGTGAAAATGAAATATCGACCATGCATATCTGCATGAAGGAGATGAGATGCGGCAGCCGATCGACTTCAAATAAGCTTACATGAAAGAGTCGCAAATTTTAGTGTTATTATTAATTAAGGCCCTCCATAGCCATTTTCAGCAGCTCCATCAGTCAATTTCATCTGATACAATGCTTTGTTTTTTAGCTTAATTATGTCTGTCTCTTTGCGAAAAAGCTGCGCACGCACAAGAGCCAAAACATTAAGTATTTCAATATTTCTTTTATCTTGTATTTTTCTTTAGCGAGGCCAAATTGACGTGGAAAAAAACAGAATCGGATCTCGTTCCCCTGACACCGATGCAGACGGGCATGGAGAGAATTGAAATAGGTGAAGCCTCCATTCCTCCTTTTCATATTTAAAGATTAAAACAAGACATGCAAATTACATAATGAGCAACAAACATCAAAGTGCGAAATATTTCTAAACTGCAAGTTTCATTATGCTGACATTGTTCACCAGTTGAAGAACATCATCGAGGATGCAGTATTATATAATGAGAAAATGTTGGACTGTCAAAACCCTGTTTGTTGTACATCTTCCGAACTACTGCATCAGTGCATTCAGTTTCCCCAAGTGGAAAACAACCGAGATCCATTACTTTGTGGATTAACGATGAAGAGAGGGTGTAGGCGATGCCTCGACCGCGGAACTTATCGACCACATGCAAATGTGAATTTATTCCTTCGAAAAAAATTATATGACCTGCATATTCTCCATCAACTGAGGTCACTTCCAGTCCTGGCGTTCCTCTTTCCCAAAGCTCCTTGAACGCACTGGCAGTGAAATCTCCTTCTCTATATTCCCAGAGATTTGCTATTCGTTCAGCATCGGACGGTAGCAGCTGTCTTTTCTTAAATCCTATGGCGAGATTTGGGATGGATACTCGATCCAAGCACCACATCGCGTTATATTTTCCATGATAGATTATGTCAAAATCCGGAAACATACCTTCGTGACATAGATAATCTGGAAATGACTGCAAATGAACAGTCTTTCTCGGAGCTCGAGCTATTAACCAGTCATTCAGAATCTGAGATCCGACTTCCGAAGTATAAATATTTTTGTCGATAAAATATACTCCGACATGGATGCTGTTCGGATGTTCATGCTCATCAAAGCAAAAGGCTGGGGTTGCACTATCAGCCCAGACCTTTTTCTGAATAATTGGTTGAAAGTGCTTCAAGTTATTCAAACCACGATGCAAATTCCATTGATAGCAAGGTGATATGGACTGCACTTTTATCTCAAAATGACGAATAACTTCCGCAAGCTCATGTGAAGCAACTGTCCTTAAGACACGTGCAGCGAGGGTATATCGATTCATGTCACAAGCTTGACATTAATGATCATAATGTTGGTCTTATATCTTTCGTCAGCTCCATCCATATGAATCGCAACGATTCGTCATGATTATTATGAATAAAAGGGTGATTTCTGCGAAGCTCTATTGTGATTTCATTCAATGCAGAAGCGACTTGTGAGGCATTCATTATGTTAAGTGTCCTCTTACCCTCATTGCTGTCATTGTCTAACTATTTGCATGTATTCATTAAACTGAATGCAAACAGACTATGCATCATGGGCATCCAATGACATTTTGTTGATGAAATCACTTTATTCAAATTTGTTAGTTTGTTCTGATAGCTTATTCTACATGTTTCAGATTGCTTTGTTTAAAATAAGAGTTACTTCTATTCTTCCGCCCCCCCCACATTTTTCAAGTTTTCCAAAATCATCAAATTTCGCCAAGGTTAGTCACAGTGACAGTCAGTGATGTGGAGCGGAGCGGTAGTAAAGAAAATTTTGACTGGAGCGGAGCGGAGTGGAGTGGGAGAGAACCTGATGTTGACAAAGTCAACAAAGTTTTATCATAATTGATGATTTTTTACATTATTATGATTGCACTATTTTTCGTAAGATATTAGTCTATTATTTATTTTTTCAACATTATTCGGAGATACGACTCCCTTCTCAAGTTATACAGTAAGTGGAAGGGTTGTATAAACCGTTAATAAGAAAGCCAATAAAGATATGATTTAAAATTGAAAGAAATCTGAAAGTTAAAAATGGAAGTCCGACAGTTCATATTCGTTCTTATGGATGGGTTCAAATTTTTAGTGTGCATTGGCTCACGGAATGTTAGGTTAATGAATGATTGACACATATATTTTACTAGGTTATTTGACATGTGATGAGATGTTATAGATGGATTAAGTCTTGTTTTTCAGATGTTCATTAATTTTTCTATGCAAAGTTCTTATCGTACTACCGAGTACCGATGTATCGTTCCTTGCATCTTATACAAAATTATTCTTATAAAATTGATCAAATTTTTCTGATACAAAATTATCATTTTAAAAATACAAGAAAAATTTTGCCTACAGAAAACTACAATTTATTAATTATTATTCATGCTTATATCAGTATGAGCGAGCATCGTTACCTGATAGCATCGTATTGCTACCTAGTATGAGGCTGCAACAGAATGAATTTTCTGATTGTCACACATATTTGCGGTTACTTTTCAGGTGAGTCACTAAGTTGTTATCACATGATAAGTGTAGAATCACTATTAATGCTAATGTGGAATCTGCTTTCGAAGTATATATTGTTCAATTATAATCATTATTTATTTAAATTCATTCATGATTATCGGCCATAATTCGTATTTAAAATTCGACAAGCATAAGGCTAATATTTTGCAGTTAAGCATATTATCAGAGTGGAAGTCAGTCATAATTTAAGTAGTCAAACAACCTCAAAAGTTCAAGGAAATCCTTTTATTTATGGTAAATTAATAGGATTTAGTTTAAGCGGAGCGGAGCACTAAATCATGTGCAGTTATGATTTAGTTGCTCCCCAATAAGAAGACCAATTTCAGAACTATGTTTAAAGTGAAAAAGACAAGAGATTTACAATGTAAGTTTAATTTAAGCATGAAAAATAAAGGATGGGTACAGATCACGTCCCTCAGGCGACTCCCATGATCTTTAGGAAGTCATCACACCATTGATGAAATGTCTGATTGTTGGTGAAGTCATGGTCACACTCGTGTACCGGACACTTCACTGGTAGTCCACTCCGCCTTTGAAGTGCTGTCACAGTTAAAGTGTTCCATAAGGCCACTTTACAGCCGCAACAGAGATGCACGGTCATATCCAACTGACCTCCCATAATGACTTGGCTGTCATTTTGAAAAGAGAATAAAGGTTTTGAGGACATGCTTCTTGTTATGGAACGTTGAGGATAAGTACTTGACAGTTTGGAACAATGACATCCTTTATATAGTTATATAGTCTTTAGGGAAGTTCGGTACCTCTCTGATTGGCTGCTAGGATTTCCTTTGTTTAAAAAGTATATAAGTCCGAGGTTTGTACCAATTCTTATCAAAGGTTCTAATCCTCACGTTTACAAGTTACAATTATTTTAAATCTAGAAGTCATTATGGATCGCAAACAGGAAGCTGCAGTTGAGAACGGTACTGCTGATCGTACCACTTCACCTCAATCGCCAATGGAACGTACCAATACACCTCCCCAATCTCCGATGGAGCGATCTACAACACCAAACGAGCCGGTGGTGTTCACCCAAGCCCCTGCATCGCCCGACTACTCGAGTGATGATAGTGACGTATCAATCGAGACGATGCGGCACATGAATAAAAAGTCCATGAGAACGCCACTATATGGAAGGGTCACTGTCAAAGTAAAGAACGCGCCGAAGAAGTACCACACCAAACGGGTCTTCATGCGAATGGAGCCGAACGAGCGGAACCTCACAACTGCTCTCGAATTTTCCATCATCGACCTTGACACACAACGTCGCTGTCCCTGTGCGCCCAAAAAGACCAGGATCCATGTGCAAGTGGACTTGAAAAAACTTGTACCATTTCCTTACCTTGATGGCATTTAGTGTGTTTTTTAATCTCTTCATTTAATATTCATTTGTATATATGAACAGACTTGTTTTATCATTTCACAAATCGGTCTTCAATTAAGGTCTGAATGGGAAAGGGGAATAACTATCTGCAATTAATGATGTTCAATAACTGAATTGAAACAAAAAAAATCAAATATGAAGACTTCAACTTGAAATAAATAGGAACATATAACTTTTAAAGAAACAGTTATGTTGTTGATTTTAAAATGCTTGTAGCAGTCCAGGACGATATCATACATGTGTCATACAATACACCATTAGAATCAAAATGAAAAGAGCATTCGAATGATATATTGTATGTACCCATTTGATGAAAAAATCCTAGTTGTATGCAACTGTATGCAAGCAGACAAATGTTAGATTTTTAAATTCACTAAGTTTTTAGCCCATTCTTTAAAGGCATGTAGCTCTCTAGTTATATGTCATACATGTGTCATACAATACACCATTAGAATCAAAATGAAAAGAGCATTCGAATGATATATTGTATGTACCCATTTGATGAAAAAATCCTAGTTGTATGCATCTGTATGCAACTTGAAAAATTCCAGGTTTTGTAACAAAAATGACTAAGTTTACAAATTTTGAAAAAAGTTTTACAACTAAAAATG
Organism: Prostheceraeus crozeri; assembly: GCA_907163375.1. Lineage (NCBI taxonomy): Eukaryota > Metazoa > Platyhelminthes > Polycladida > Euryleptidae > Prostheceraeus > Prostheceraeus crozeri. The sequence goes on from CAJQUW010003895.1 coordinate 131,465, forward strand.
ACCATAATATACAAACCTCTACACTTGACCTTGACCTTTGATCTTCATACACGGCGGGGGGAGGGGCCTGAAAATTTTTCGGATTATAGGAGTAGTAAGTAAAACTCCACTTCTGGATAGCGCAAGATGGCCGCCGTCGCTGACGTTCCCCCCCTCTGGAACGACAGAGTGTCGTGGTGTGCCGGCCAAGTGAGTCCGAAAGGTTCGCTGACGTCCCCCCCTCTGGCCGGCCGTCGTATAGCGCGCGGTGATGTGCTGTCCAGGTTGGCGTGGTGTGCCGGCCAGGTTGGGAGGGTGGACTGTTGTAGCTCACCTGAAAAAATCCTACGCGTCAGAGTGGCTTTGTATGGGCAAAATTTTGAAAATTTTCCAAAGTGTGTCATTTCGACCTGGGACCTTCACCAAAACATTTTTCATCAAATTTCGCTGACGTCCCCCCCCCCCGACAGCTATCTTCTAACTTTGGTTCTAGTGGACGGATTTTGTCTTACAGCTACTCGTTTGAAAGAGGAGAAAAAACTGCTCGACGCCATTTTTGCCGCGAGTCAATCGGACCAGCCGTTCAAAAGTTAGAGCTGTTACAAGATTTTAGGTCGGAGCTCACCTGAAAAAATCCTAAGTGTCAGAGTGGCTTTGTATGGGTAAAATTTTGAAAATTTTCCAAAGTGTGGAATTTCGACCTGGGACCGTCACCAAAACATTTTTCATCAAATTTCACTGACCTCCCCCCCCTCGGGACAGCTCGCTTCGATCTTGGCTTCTAGTGGACGGATTTTGTCGTGCAATAGCTCGTTTGAAAGCTAAGAGTGAGACAAATTCAGTGAAAGAAACGCCTTGTTCATATCTGTCTTCGTTTAGATGTGAGACGCCATTTAAGATTTTAGGTCGGAGCTCGCTCACCTGAAAAAATCCTAAGTGTCAGAGTGGCTTTGTATGGGTAAAATTTTGAAAATTTTCCAAAGTGTGGAATTTCGACCTGGGACCTTCACCAAAACATTTTTCATCAAATTTCTCCGAACGAGGGGGGGAGGTCAGTGAAATTTGATGAAAAATGTTTTTGTGAAGGTCCTAGGTCGAAATTCGGAAGTTTTAAATTTTTCAAAATTTTCACCACACTGGAGCTCTCACACTTAGGAATTTTTTCACTTGTGGCATGTTGCATGGTCATGTGCTGACGGACCGACTTCCCGGGGTCATATGAGAATGGTTTAGGTGTCATATGATAGAGAATGATAAGACGAATCGTTTGCAACAAACCGCATGTCGCTACAATGAATACTTTTGGAGATAGAGCCATTTTAAATTTTCTTCCGAGCATATATAAACCCCCGACAACGTAAGTCTGATCACTTCATCGAAAGACGAGGTAAGCGACGGTCGTCGCTCTGAGCTCCCGATATCGGGTGTTTCAAAGGACTCTATCTTTTGAAGTAGGCAAGCTATCTTCTTACTTCAAAGTTTGTATGATAGAGTTTGATAGTGTCTTTACTACTGATAAAATGTTTTAAAAGTAGTATGAGTAGTAAAATGCGGATTTTTTAAAAAATTCTTAATTTTCAGTTTTTTCAAAGTTTTAACATGTAGACTAAGGTTTTCAAGTATGCTGAGTTCAAATCTGCTATTAGATTTGAAATTTAACTAAGTCTAAGGCAGCTTTGAGGGGTTAGATCCCAGCTACTGATCACTACCTTTGACTCGGCGTTGCTGTTACCACTTCGGGGCAGTGACAATGATGTCTTCAGCTGTAAAGAGCGGGTATCGGGGAAGATCTCTCACTTCCCTAGTGATCAGTACAAGGCCTTCGGGCTGTCGACGGGATCGAGTGCCACTCACTATACTCAAATCTATCATTCCTGACTAAGTGTAATGCTTTAGGAATATGACTGTACTACATGATTCCAAACTTATACAAATTTCATTATCTTACAGTTAACGATAAAATCTCAGGCATGGCAAACGATAAGAATCGTAAATTTCACATTAAAGTGTGCACATGTGGGCGAATCAATCGCAGTGCGGACGCCAAGGCGCATGTGAAGAAGGCGGGCACCGACCACATGATTATCCTGAATAGGGTTGCGTGTGTAAAGTGTAGAGTGTTGAAGGGTGATGAGGATGAGGCGCGATTTTACAGAGTGCATGCAGATTGCAGTGGAGGTTTGGTGAATGACTTGAGATTCACGCAGTTGATTGTTGAAGAGAGGGAGCGAATGTTGGCGATAGAGCGAGAGGGTAAGGTTGAGAATGTTGTTGAGAATGATGAGTTGGCGAGAGCAGTTGCGTCGTTGGAGGCTGAGATTGGGCGAAAGAGAGTGCTTGAGAGTGATGATGAGGATGATGTGGATTAAGATAGGGAGCGTGTGAGGAAGCGTGTGAGGAAGTTGAGCTCTTCGTCGTCGGAGGTGTCAAACATTGTCATCACCGACCCCCCGAAGAGCTCATCTTCCCCAAAAGTGAAGAATGGTGGGATTCGTATGCAGTCGGCGAGGTGGTTGAAGGATGAAGAGAAAAAGCATGTGTCGCAGCAGATGGCGCATGATTTGTTGGTAAATAAGTATGAGAGTTTGAAGAAGGTGAAGGATGAAGTTGTGAAGGAGTTGGATGAGTTGAAAAAGAAGGAACTGAAGTCGAAGGAGGTAGCGGATGAGAATATTCGAAGGAGGCGTAGTGTGACTGATTTGAAGAATAAGACGCGAGAGTTGGAAGAGAAGAATGATGACTGTGAGAAGAGGGCGAGTGCTGCGGAGAGAAGAATGAGAGATGCAGAAGCGAAGTTTGAGGAGATGATGAAGGAGATGAGTGTGTTGAGAGCGAGGAATGTTGAGTTGGAGAGGACTGTGGCTCGGCGGGGTGATGAGAGGCAGGCGTTTGAGAAGTTGGAGAGCATGAGGGATGAGTGGAATCGTGTGAATGAGGATAGGTTGTTTGAGTTTCACATCCCTATTCGGGATAATCATTTGGACGGCGAAGTACTCGTCAATCAAAATCTGGACGAGTCAATAATTTGTTACAACGGCCATCCGACGAAAAAATGCCTACATGCCAGCCTGAGAATGCGCGGCCATCTCCACAAATTCTCTATTCGGAAGCGCGCGAGACTGCCAAAGGATGGCTAACTTGGTAAGTGAAAAGTAAATAAGATAGTATATCCTATTCTAATACATATCATTTTCATTGCAGATCTTTGCCCGCCTTCACCACCCCATCAATTCACATCCCGAGAATGAACCATCGGCTCTCTTAAGGGCCACCTAGGGGCAAGACATGATAGAACCTCCACTCGGTTTGCCCTGGGCAGGCTTGGGACTGGCGAATACTATCATTAAGTTGAATCTCCTATCAGTCAACTTGAACGTTGCGTCGCGTTAGAGGGGTATATAAACCACTGCCTCTCATTTCATTTCATTTCAATCATGCAGAAGCCGAACAGTCACGTCAGCTCTCCTCGCGGACCGCAGTTAAGGCCACGAAATTTATTTGAGGAGTTTGTCAGGCTAGAGGAGCAAGACAGAGTCCACAATAATCTTGCTCGGATTGGCAATCCGATGACAGCAACTGTTGTCAATCCAGCGGAATGGCGCTACATTCCACTTTTTAGCCATGTGCCAGTTAGTGTGGAAGTCGACAGTGCTACCAAAGAGAGAGTCAAAGACTCTCTCAGCAGAATTGGTAGGGTGTAAGATGACGTTACTCCCGAGAACGAAACACCGGCTCTCTTACGGGCCACCATGGGGCAAGATTTGATAGAACCTCTTCGCGGTTTGCCCTGGGCAGTCTTCGGACTGGCGAATACTATCATTAAGTTGAATCTGCTATCAGTCAACTTGAACGTTATGCAGTCGATTGCTATCCCTGAAGCATTCTGATTCGCTGTTGAGCAATTCATTGTTGAAAACCCTATATAAGCCAGAAGATTGTAGCGCTTCTCATTCAATTTTAAGTCACGATGGAAGCAACATCTGCTAGCACCATTCCCGTCTTCATCGATGAAGACAACGCCATTCCCGAGTTCATCATCCTCGACTAGTGGGATGAAGAGGATGATAAGAAGGGGAAGATTAAGAAGATCATTTGGACGGATGGGGTGTGGACTCCGAATACCACTCGCATCCGAAAGGTGCCAGATGCACCAGCACGACCTAGGCGGTATAGGGTCTATGACAACCTAACCGTCATACCCATTGACTATTCCAGCCAATAGTCAACTTAATTCACATCCCGAGAATGAACCATCGGCTCACTTAAGGGCCACCATGGGGCAAGACATGATAGAACCTCCACGCGGTTTGCCCTGGGCAGTCTTCGGACTGGCGAATACTATCATTAAGTTGAATCTGCTATCAGTCAACTTGAACGTTGCAAATGAAGTTCGGTGTAATACTTCCTTTCGACGGGCGTTCCTGTAAAGGGCGGCGGTGAAACCCGTAGCCATGTATACCGCAAGGGACATTCGGCAATGGTCAATCTTGTTTAACCTCTCTGCGTCATGTTTGCAAGTGATTGCCTCTGTCTCAACGTAGTATGCATTCGCGTCAGGGCGACATTTAGCCAACTGTCGAAGGTTGCCTAAAACTTTCCATTGCATACGTTATGAGAACCATGAGTTCTACCTGTCTCTATCAATGAGACGAATTGATGAATGGAATGAAATGGGAGGACACTCACGCGCCAGACGCAACATAACACACTTCTCTCTTCCGTAGTCTAACAAGCTCTTTACACATGGATCGCAGTCGATTGCTATCCCTGTATCATGTAAGCTATCTAAATTTTATTTAACACTATTTCATCTACCATTTCAAGAGTTTACAAGTTAGAAATTAAGTTTCAATGGTGTATACGTTAGAAATAAAGTTTTAGCTGTTTGTATATCAAAATAAAGTTTCAAGAGTTTACAAGTTAGAAATAAAGCTTCAATAGTGTATGCGTTAGAAATAAAGTTTTAGCTGTTTGTATATCAAAATAAAGTTTCAAGAGTTTACAAGTTAGAAATAAAGTTTTAATAGTGTATGCGTTAGAAATAAAGTTTTAGCTGTTTGTATATCAAAATAAAGTTTCAAGAGTTTACAAGTTAGAAATAAAGTTTCAATAGTGTATATGTTAGAAATAAAGGTGTAGCTGTTTGTAAAAATAAGATCGCAAGATTTACTAGTTTACAAGTTAGACTAAGTGTAAATTAAAAATAAAATTATAACTGTTCACGAGTTAAAGCGTTGATGCAACGATGAACAATTAATAAGCTGAAAAGTTTTAGATTCACTTTAACATTACCATATGTTTACAGATAGAAATGTATCACAGCAAAGCTACTTCATGAGTTAGTTTGCCAGGAGTGTATCATCTCAAACTTTTACTCCGACTGTGGAACATTGATTTCCATGATGAAGATTTAAATAGTTAGATTCGATGACGAACAAGATTTACTAGTTTACAAGTTGGACAAAGCGTTCTACTATTTGTAAATGAAAGATATCATTCAACAGTTTACCAGTTAGAAATAAAGTTTCAACAGTCTATAAGTTAAAAATAAAGTTTCAACCGTTTACAAGTTAAAAACGAAGTTTCAATAGTGTGTATGTTAAGAATAAAGTTCTATCTGTTTATATGTTAGAAATAAAAATGAAGGTTCACCAGTTTACAAGTTAAGAATAAGGTTTTATCTGCTTGTATGTCAGAAATGAAATAAAGTTTCACCAGTTTAAGAGTAAAAAATAAAGTTTCAATAGTTTGCAAGTTAAAACTAATGTTTCAATAGTGCATATGTTAAGAATAAAGTTTTATCTGTTTGTATGTTAGAAATAGAATGAAGTGTCACCAGTTTACAAGTTAAGAATAAAGTTTTATCTCTTTGTATGATAGAAATAAAACAAATTTTCAACCGTTTACAAGTTAAAAATAAAGTTTCAATAGTTTTCAAGTTAAGAATAGAGTTCTATCTGTTTATATGTTAGAAATAAAACAAAGTTTCAACCATTTACAAGTTAAAAATAAAGTTTCAATAGTATACAAGTTAAGAATAAAGTTTCAATAGTGTGTATGTTAAGAACAAAGTTCTATCTGTTTGTATGTTAGAAATAGAATGAAGTGTCACCAGTTTACAAGTTAAGAATAAAGTTTTATCTGCTTGTATGTCAGAAATGAAATAAGTTTCACCAGTTGAAAAGTGAAGAATAAAGTTTCAATTAATTGTACGTTAGAAATAAAGTTTCAACCGTTACCGTTTACAAGTTAAAAATAAAGTTTCAATAGTGTGTATGTTAAGAATAAAGTTCTATCTGTTTATATGTTAGAAATAAAAATGAAGGTTCAATAGTTTACAAGTTAAGAATAAAGTTTTACTGCTTGTATGTCAGAAATGAAATAAAGTTTCACCAGTTTAAAAGTTAAAAATAAAGTTTCAATAATGTGTACGTTAGAAACAAAGTTTCAACCGTTTACAAGTTAAAAATAAAGTTTCAATAGTTTATAAGTTAAGAATAAAGTTTCAATAAGGTGTATGTTAAGAATAAAGTTTTATCTATTTGTATGTTAGAAATGGAATGAAGTTTCACCAGTTGGCAAGTTAAGAATAAAGTTCTATCTGTTTGTATGTTAGAAATAAAACAAAGTTTCAACCGTTTACAAGTTAAGAATAAAGTTTCAATAGTGTATATGTTAAGAATAAAGTTCTGTTTATATGTTTGAAATAGAATGAAGTTTCACCAGTTTACAAGTTAAGAATAAAGTTCTATCTGTTTATATGTTAGAAATAAAATGAAGTTTCATCAGTTTACAAGTTAAGAATAAAGTTTTATCTGTTTATATGTGAGAAATAAAACAAAGTTTCAACCGTTAACAAGTTAAAAATAAAGTTTCAATAGTTTGCAAGTTAAAACTAATGTTTCAATAGTGCGTATGTTAAGAATAAAGTTTTATCTGTTTGTATGTTAGAAATAAAATGAAGCTTCACCAGTTTACAAGTTAAGAATAAAGTTTTATCTGCTTGTATGTCAGAATGAAATAAAGTTTCACCAGTTGAAAAGTTAAGAATAAAGTTTCAATTAATTGTACGTTAGAAATAAAGTTTCAACCGTTGCCGTTTACAAGTTAAAAATAAAGTTTCAATAATATGTTAAGAATAAAGTTCTATCTGTTTATATGTTAGAAATAAAAATGAAGGTTCAATAGTTTACAAGTTAAGAATAAAGTTCTATCTGTTTATATGTTAGAAATAAAAATGAAGGTTCAATAGTTTACAAGTTAAGAATAAAGTTTTACTGCTTGTATGTCAGAAATGAAATAAAGTTTCACCAGTTTAAAAGTTAAAAATAAAGTTTCAATGATGTGTACGTTAGAAACAAAGTTTCAACCGTTTACAAGTTAAAAATAAAGTTTCAATAGTTTATAAGTTAAGAATAAAGTTTCAATAGTGTGTATGTTAAGAATAAAGTTTTATCTATTTGTATGTTAGAAATGGAATGAAGTTTCACCAGTTGGCAAGTTAAGAATAAAGTTCTATCTGTTTGTATGTTAGAAATAAAACAAAGTTTCAACCGTTTACAAGTTAAGAATAAAGTTTCAATAGTGTATATGTTAAGAATAAAGTTCTGTTTATATGTTAGAAATAGAATGAAGTTTCACCAGTTTACAAGTTAAGAATAAAGTTCTATCTGTTTATATGTTAGAAATAAAATGAAGTTTCATCAGTTTACAAGTTAAGAATAAAGTTTTATCTGTTTATATGTTAGAAATAAAACAAAGTTTCAACCGTTAACAAGTTAAAAATAAAGTTTCAATAGTTTGCAAGTTAAAACTAATGTTTCAATAGTGCGTATGTTAAGAATAAAGTTTTATCTGTTTGTATGTTAGAAATAAAATGAAGCTTCACCAGTTTACAAGTTAAGAATAAAGTTTTATCAGCTTGTATGTTAGAAATAAAATGAAGTTTCACCAGTTTACAAATTAAAAATAAAGCTTCAATAGTCTGTACGTTAGAAATAAAGTTTCAACCGTTTACAAGTTAAAAATAAAGTTTCAACAGTGTCTGCGTTAGAAATAAAGTTTAATCTGTTTGTAAAGTACGATCGTAGGATTTACTAGTTTGCAAGTTAGACTCAGCATTCTACTAGTTGTAAATGAAAAATATCGTTTCAACAGTTTACAGATTAGAATAAAGTTTGTCAAGTTCATTTGATTCTATCATGTCAGTATGACACACATTTGATTTACAAAACATGCTTTGAATACTCATACGATGAAGTTCTTACTTTCATTTATTTCTAACGTACACACTGTTGAAACTTAATTTTTCAAATTGTAAACGGCTGAAACTTTATTTCTAACGCACAAAGCGCTCAAACTTTATTTCCATCATACACACTATTGAAACTTTATTTTAATCTGTAAACTGTTGAAACGATATTTTTCATTTACAACTAGTAGAACGCTGAGTCTAACTTGCAAACTAGTAAATCTTACGATCTTGTCTTACAAACAGTTATACCATACTTTCTAGCATATAAACTGTCATACCTCTATTTCTAACATACAAGCAGTTAAAACTTTATTTCTAACTTACAAACAGATAAAACTTTATTCATAACGTACACACTGTTGAAACTTTATTTTTCAGCTCGTAAACTGTTGAAACTTTGGTTTGTTTCTAACATATAAACAGATAAAACTTTATTTCTAACATACACACTGTTGAAACTTTATTTTTAACTTGTAAACGGTTAAAACTATATTTCTAACGCACACGCACACACAAACAGTCATAACTTTATTTCTAACGTGCACACTATTGAAACTTTATTCTAATCTGTAAACTGTTGAAACGATATTTTTCATTTACAACTAGTAGAATGCTGAGTCTAACTCGCAAACTAGTAAATCCTACGATCGTACTTTACAAACAGATAAAACTTTATTTCTAACGTAGACACTGTTGAAATTTTATTTTTAACTTGTAAACGGTTGAAACTTTATTTCTAACGTACAAACTATTGAAACTTTATTTTTAATTTGTAAACTGGTGTAACTTCATTTTATTTCTAACATACAAACAGATAAAACTTTATTCTTAACATACGCAAGATTGAAACATTAGTTTTAACTTGCAAACTATTGAAACTTTATTTTTAACTTGCAAACTATTGAAACTTTATTTTTAACTTGTAAACGGTTGAAACTTTGTTTTATTTCTATCATACAAACAGATAGAACTTTATTCTTAACTTGCCAACTGGTGAAGCTTCGTTTTATTTCTAACATACAAACAGATAAAACTTTATTCTTAACATACGCAAGATTGAAACATCAGTTTTAACATACACACTATTGAAACTTTATTCTTAACTTGTAAACTATTGAAACTCTATTTTTAACTTGTAAACGGTTGAAACTTTGTTTCTAACGTACACATTATTGAAACTTTATTCTTAACTTTTCAACTGGTTAAACTTTGCTTCATTACTGACATACAAGCAGATAAAACTTTATTCTTAATATACGCACTATTGAAACATTAGTTTTAACTTGCAAACTATTGAAACTTTATTTTTAACTTGTTAACGGTTGAAACTTTGTTTTATTTCTAACATACAAACAGATAGAACTTTATTCTTTACTTGTAAACTGATGAAACTTCATTTTATTTCTAACATATAAACAGAACTTTATTCTTAACATATACACTATTGAAACTTTATTCTTAACTTGTAAACGGTTGAAACTTTGTTTTATTTCTAACATACAAACAGATAGAACTTTATTCTTAACTTGCCAACTGGTGAAACTTCATTCTATTTCTAACATACAAACAGATAAAACTTTATTCTTAACATACACACTATTGATACTTTATTCTTAACTTGTAAACTATTGAAACTTTATTTTTAACTTGTAAACGGTTGAAACTTCGTTTCTAACGTACACATTATTGAAACTTTATTTTTAACTTTTAAACTGGTGAAACTTTATTTCATTTCTGACATACAAGCAGATAAAACTTTATTCTTAACTTGTAAACTATTGAACCTTCATTTTTATTTCTAACATATAAACAGATAGAACTTTATTCTTAACATATTATTGAAACTTTATTTTTAACTTGTAAACGGTTAAAACTATATTTCTAACGCACACGCACACACAAACAGTCATAACTTTATTTCTAACGTGCACACTATTGAAACTTTATTCTAATCTGTAAACTGTTGAAACGATATTTTTCATTTACAACTAGTAGAATGCTGAGTCTAACTCGCAAACTAGTAAATCCTACGATCGTACTTTACAAACAGATAAAACTTTATTTCTAACGTAGACACTGTTGAAATTTTATTTTTAACTTGTAAACGGTTGAAACTTTATTTCTAACGTACAAACTATTGAAACTTTATTTTTAATTTGTAAACTGGTGTAACTTCATTTTATTTCTAACATACAAACAGATAAAACTTTATTCTTAACATACGCAAGATTGAAACATTAGTTTTAACTTGCAAACTATTGAAACTTTATTTTTAACTTGCAAACTATTGAAACTTTATTTTTAACTTGTAAACGGTTGAAACTTTGTTTTATTTCTATCATACAAACAGATAGAACTTTATTCTTAACTTGCCAACTGGTGAAGCTTCGTTTTATTTCTAACATACAAACAGATAAAACTTTATTCTTAACATACGCAAGATTGAAACATCAGTTTTAACATACACACTATTGAAACTTTATTCTTAACTTGTAAACTATTGAAACTCTATTTTTAACTTGTAAACGGTTGAAACTTTGTTTCTAACGTACACATTATTGAAACTTTATTCTTAACTTTTCAACTGGTTAAACTTTGCTTCATTACTGACATACAAGCAGATAAAACTTTATTCTTAACATACGCACTATTGAAACATTAGTTTTAACTTGCAAACTATTGAAACTTTATTTTTAACTTGTTAACGGTTGAAACTTTGTTTTATTTCTAACATACAAACAGATAGAACTTTATTCTTTACTTGTAAACTGATGAAACTTCATTTTATTTCTAACATATAAACAGAACTTTATTCTTAACATATACACTATTGAAACTTTATTCTTAACTTGTAAACTATTGAAACTTTGTTTTATTTCTAACATACAAACAGATAGAACTTTATTCTTAACTTGCCAACTGGTGAAACTTCATTCTATTTCTAACATACAAACAGATAAAACTTTATTCTTAACATACACACTATTGATACTTTATTCTTAACTTGTAAACTATTGAAACTTTATTTTTAACTTGTAAACGGTTGAAACTTCGTTTCTAACGTACACATTATTGAAACTTTATTTTTAACTTTTAAACTGGTGAAACTTTATTTCATTTCTGACATACAAGCAGATAAAACTTTATTCTTAACTTGTAAACTATTGAACCTTCATTTTTATTTCTAACATATAAACAGATAGAACTTTATTCTTAACATATTATTGAAACTTTATTTTTAACTTGTAAACGGTAACGGTTGAAACTTTATTTCTAACGTACAATTTATTGAAACTTTATCCTTAACTTTTCAACTTGTGAAACTTTATTTCATTTCTAACATACAAACAGATAAAACTTTATTCTTAACATACGCACTATTGAAACATTAGTTTTAACTTGCAAACTATTGAAACTTTATTTTTAACTTGTTAACGGTTGAAACTTTGTTTTATTTCTAACATACAAACAGATAAAACTTTATTCTTAACTTGTAAACTGGTGAAACTTCATTCTATTTCTAACATATAAAGAGATAGAACTTTATTCTGAACATGCACACTATTGAAACATTAGTTCTTAACTTGTAAACTATTGAAACTTTATTTTTAACTTGTAAACGGTTGAAACTTTGTTTTATTTCTATCATACAAACAGATAGAACTTTATTCTTTACTTGTAAACTGATGAAACTTCATTTTATTTCTAACATATAAACAGAACTTTATTCTTAACATATACACTATTAAAACTTTATTCTTAACTTGTAAACGGTTGAAACTTTGTTTTATATCTAACATACAAACAGATAGAACTTTATTCTTAACTTGCCAACTGGTGAAACTTCATTCCATTTCTAACATACAAACAGATAAAACTTTATTCTTGACATACACACTATTGATACTTTATTCTTAACTTGTAAACTATTGAAACTTTATTTTTAACTTGTAAACGGTTGAAACTTCGTTTCTAACGTACACATTATTGAAACTTTATTTTTAACTTTTAAACTGGTGAAACTTTATTTCATTTCTGACATACAAGCAGATAAAACTTTATTCTTAACTTGTAAACTATTGAACCTTCATTTTTATTTCTAACATATAAACAGATAGAACTTTATTCTTAACATACACACTATTGAAACTTTATTTTTAACTTGTAAACGGTAACGGTTGAAACTTTATTTCTAACGTACAATTTATTGAAACTTTATTCTTAACTTTTCAACTTGTGAAACTTTATTTCATTTCTAACATACAAACAGATAAAACTTTATTCTTAACATACGCACTATTGAAACATTAGTTTTAACTTGCAAACTATTGAAACTTTATTTTTAACTTGTTAACGGTTGAAACTTTGTTTTATTTCTAACATACAAACAGATAAAACTTTATTCTTAACTTGTAAACTGGTGAAACTTCATTCTATTTCTAACATATAAACAGATAGAACTTTATTCTGAACATGCACACTATTGAAACTTTATTCTTAACTTGTAAACTATTGAAACTTTATTTTTAACTTGTAAACGGTTGAAACTTTGTTTTATTTCTATCATACAAACAGATAGAACTTTATTCTTTACTTGTAAACTTAAACGGATAGAACTTTATTCGTAACTTGTAAACTGGTGAAACTTCATTCTATTTCTAACATATAAACAAATAGAACTTTATTCTTAACATGTACACTATTGAAACTTTATTCTTAACTTGCAAACTATTGAAACTTTATTCTTAACTTGTAAACTGATGAAACTTCATTTTATTTCTAACATATAAACAGATAGAACTTTATTCTTAACTTGTAAACTGGTGAAACTTCATTCTATTTCTAACATATAAACAGATAGAACTTTATTTCTAACATGCAAACAGATAGAACTTTATTCATAACTTGCCAACTGGTGAAACTTCATTCTATTTCTAACATACAAACAGATAAAACTTTATTCTTAACATATGCACTACTGAAACATTAGTTTTAACTTGCAAACTATTAAAACTTTATTTTTAACTCTTAAACTGGTGAAACTTTATTTCATTTCTGACATACAAGCAGATAAAACTTTATTCTTAACTTGTAAACTGGTGAACCTTCATTCTATTTCTAACATATAAACAGATAGAACTTTATTTCTAACATACAAACAGATAGAACTTTATTCTTAACATACGCACTATTGAAACTTTATTTTTAACTTGTAAACTATTGAAACTTTATTTTTAACTTGTAAATGGTTGAAACTTTGTTTTATTTCTAACATATAAACAGATAGAACTTTATTCTTAACTTGTAAACCGGTGAAACTTCATTCCCATTCTAACATATGAACAGATAGAACTTTATTTCTAACATACAAACAGATAGAACTTTATTCTTAACTTGCAAACTATTGAAACGTTATTTTTAACTTGTAAACGGTGAAACTTTGTTTTATTTCTATCATACAAACAGATAAAACTTTATTCGTAACTTGCCAACTAATGAAACTTCATTCTATTTCTAACATACAAACAGATAAAACTTTATTCTTAACATATGCACTATTGAAACATTAGTTTTAACTTGCAAACTGTTGAAACTTTATTTTTAACTCTTAAACTGGTGAAACTTTATTTCATTTCTGACATACAAAGAGATAGAACTTTATTCTTAACTTGTAAACTGGTGAACCTTCATTCTATTTCTAACATATAAACAGGTAGAACTTTTTTTCTAACATAGAAAATGATAGAACTTTATTCTTAACTTGTAAACTGGTGAAACTTCATTCTATTTCTAACATATAAACAGATAGAACTTTATTTCTAACATACAAACAAATAGAACTTTATTCTTAACTTGTAAACTGGTGAAACTTCATTCTATTTCTAACATATAAACAGATAGAACTTTATTCTTAACATACACACTATTGAAACTTTATTCTTAACTTGTAAACTATTGAAACTTTATTTTTAACTTGTAAATGGTTGAAACTTTATTTTATTTCTAACATATAAACAGATAAAACTTTATTTTTAACTTGTAAACTGGTGAAACTTCATTCTATTTCTAACATATAAACAGATAGAACTTTATTTCTAACATACAAACAGATAGAACTTTATTCTTAACTTGTAAACTGGTGAAACTTCATTCTATTTCTAACATACAAACAGATAGAACTTTATTCTTAACATACGCACTATTGAAACTTTATTCTTAACTTGTAAACTATTGAAACTTTATTTTTAACTTGTAAATGGTTGAAACTTTGTTTTATTTCTATCATACAAACAGATAAAACTTTATTCTTAACTTGCCAACTGGTGACACCTCATTCTATTTCTAACATACAAACAGATAAAACTTTATTCTTAACGTATGCACTATTGAAACATTAGTTTTAACTTGCAAACTATTGAAACTTTTTTTTTAACTCTTAAACTGGTGAAACTTTATTTCATTTCTGACATACAAGCAGATAAAACTTTATTCTTAACTTGTAAACTGGTGAACCTTCATTTTTTTTCTAACATATAAACAGATAGAACTTTATTCTTAACATACACACTATTGAAACTTCATTTTTAACTTGTAAACGGTTGAAACTTTATTTTTAACTTGTAGACTGTTGAAACTTTATTTCTAACTGGTAAACTGTTGAATGATATCTTTCATTTACAAATAGTAGAACGCTTTGTCCAACTTGTAAACTAGTAAATCTTGTTCGTCATCGAATCTAACTATTTAAATCTTTATCATGGAAATCAATGTTCCACAGTCGGAGTAAAAGTTTGAGATGATACACTCCTGGCAAACTAACTCATGAAGTAGCTTTGCTGTGATACATTTCTATCTGTAAACATATGGTAATGTTAAAGTGAATCTAAAACTTTTCAGCTTATTAATTGTTCATCGTTGCATCAACGCTTTAACTCGTGAACAGTTATAATTTTATTTTTAATTTACACTTAGTCTAACTTGTAAACTAGTAAATCTTGCGATCTTATTTTTACAAACAGTTACACCTTTATTTCTAGCATATACACTATTGAAACTTTATTTCTAACTTGTAAACTCTTGAAACTTTATTTTGATATACAAACAGCTAAAACTTTATTTCTAACGCATACACTATTGAAACTTTATTTCTAACTTGTAAACTCTTGAAACTTTATTTTGATATACAAACAGCTAAAACTTTATTTCTAACGTATACACCATTGAAGCTTAATTTCTAACTTGTAAACTCTTGAAATGGTAGATGAAATAGTGTTAAATAAAATTTAGATAGCTTACATGATACAGGGATAGCAATCGACTGCGATCCATGTGTAAAGAGCTTGTTAGACTACGGAAGAGAGAAGTGTGTTATGTTGCGTCTGGCGCGTGAATGTCCTCCCATTTCATTCCATTCATCAATTCGTCTCATTGATAGAGACAGGTAGAACTCATGGTTCTCATAACGTATGCAATGGAAAGTTTTAGGCAACCTTCGACAGTTGGCTAAATGTCGCCCTGACGCGAATGCATACTACGTTGAGACAGAGGCAATCACTTGCAAACATGACGCAGAGAGGTTAAACAAGATTGACCATTGCCGAATGTCCCTTGCGGTATACATGGCTACGGGTTTCACCGCCGCCCTTTACAGGAACGCCCGTCGAAAGGAAGTATTACACCGAACTTCATTTGCAACGTTCAAGTTGACTGATAGCAGATTCAACTTAATGATAGTATTCGCCAGTCCGAAGACTGCCCAGGGCAAACCGCGTGGAGGTTCTATCATGTCTTGCCCCATGGTGGCCCTTAAGAGAGCCGATGGTTCATTCTCGGGGTGTGAATTAAGTTGACTATTGGCTGGAATAGTCAATGGGTATGACGGTTAGGTTGTCATAGACCCTATACCGCCTAGGTCGTGCTGGTGCATCTGGCACCTTTCGGATGCGAGTGGTATTCGGAGTCCACACCCCATCCGTCCAAATGATCTTCTTAATCTTCCCCTTCTTATCATCCTCTTCATCCCACTAGTCGAGGATGATGAACTCGGGAATGGCGTTGTCTTCATCGATGAAGACGGGAATGGTGCTAGCAGATGTTGCTTCCATCGTGACTTAAAATTGAATGAGAAGCGCTACAATCTTCTGGCTTATATAGGGTTTTCAACAATGAATTGCTCAACAGCGAATCAGAATGCTTCAGGGATAGCAATCGACTGCATAACGTTCAAGTTGACTGATAGCAGATTCAACTTAATGATAGTATTCGCCAGTCCGAAGACTGCCCAGGGCAAACCGCGTGGAGATTCTATCATGTCTTGCCCCTAGGTGGCCCTTGAGAGAGCCGATGGTTCGTTCTCGGGAGTGAATTGATGGGGTGGTGAAGGCGGGCAAAGATCTGCAATGAAAATGATATGTATTAGAATAGGATATACTATCTTATTTACTTTTCACTTACCAAGTTAGCCATCCTTTGGCAGTCTCGCGCGCTTCCGAATAGAGAATTTGTGGAGATGGCCGCGAATTCTCAGGCTGGCATGTAGGCATTTTTTCGTCGGATGGCCGTTGTAACAAATTATTGACTCGTCCAGATTTTGATTGACGAGTACTTCGCCGTCCAAATGATTATCCCGAATAGGGATGTGAAACTCAAACAACCTATCCTCATTCACACGATTCCACTCATCCCTCATGCTCTCCAACTTCTCAAACGCCTGCCTCTCATCACCCCGCCGAGCCACAGTCCTCTCCAACTCAACATTCCTCGCTCTCAACACACTCATCTCCTTCATCATCTCCTCAAACTTCGCTTCTGCATCTCTCATTCTTCTCTCCGCAGCACTCGCCCTCTTCTCACAGTCATCATTCTTCTCTTCCAACTCTCGCGTCTTATTCTTCAAATCAGTCACACTACGCCTCCTTCGAATATTCTCATCCGCTACCTCCTTCGACTTCAGTTCCTTCTTTTTCAACTCATCCAACTCCTTCACAACTTCATCCTTCACCTTCTTCAAACTCTCATACTTATTTCCCAACAAATCATGCGCCATCTGCTGCGACACATGCTTTTTCTCTTCATCCTTCAACCACCTCGCCGACTGCATACGAATCCCACCATTCTTCACTTTTGGGGAAGATGAGCTCTTCGGGGGGTCGGTGATGACAATGTTTGACACCTCCGACGACGAAGAGCTCAACTTCCTCACACGCTTCCTCACACGCTCCCTATCTTAATCCACATCATCCTCATCATCACTCTCAAGCACTCTCTTTCGCCCAATCTCAGCCTCCAACGACGCAACTGCTCTCGCCAACTCATCATTCTCAACAACATTCTCAACCTTACCCTCTCGCTCTATCGCCAACATTCGCTCCCTCTCTTCAACAATCAACTGCGTGAATCTCAAGTCATTCACCAAACCTCCACTGCAATCTGCATGCACTCTGTAAAATCGCGCCTCATCCTCATCACCCTTCAACACTCTACACTTTACACACGCAACCCTATTCAGGATAATCATGTGGTCGGTGCCCGCCTTCTTCACATGCGCCTTGGCGTCCGCACTGCGATTGATTCGCCCACATGTGCACATTTTAATGTGAAACTTACGATTCTTATCGTTTGCCATGCCTGAGATTTTATCGTTAACTGTAAGATAATGAAATTTGTATAAGTTTGGAATCATGTAGTACAGTCATATTCCTAAAGCATTACACTTAGTCAGGAATGATAGATTTGAGTATAGTGAGTGGCACTCGATCCCGTCGACAGCCCGAAGGCCTTGTACTGATCACTAGGGAAGTGAGAGATCTTCTCCGATATCCGCTCTTTACAGCTGAAGACATCATTGTCACTGCCCCGAAGTGGTAAGAGGAACGCCGAGTCAAAGGTAGTGATCAGTAGCTGGGATCTAACCCCTCAAAGCTGCCTTAGACTTAGTTAAATTTCAAATCTGATAGCAGATTTGAACTCAGCATACTTGAAAACCTTAGTCTACATGTTAAAACTTTGAAAAAACTGAAAATTAAGAATTTTTTAAAAAATCCGCATTTTACTACTCATACTACTTTTAAAACATTTTATCAGTAGTAAAGACACTATCAAACTCTATCATACAAACTTTGAAGTAAGAAGATAGCTTGCCTACTTCAAAAGATAGAGTCCTTTGAAACACCCGATATCGGGAGCTCAGAGCGACGACCGTCGCTTACCTCGTCTTTCGATGAAGTGATCAGACTTACGTTGTCGGGGGTTTATATATGCTCGGAAGAAAATTTAAAATGGCTCTATCTCCGAAAGTATTCATTGTAGCGACATGCGGTTTGTTGCAAACGATTCGTCTTATCATTCTCTATCATATGACACCTAAACCATTCTCATATGACCCCGGGAAGTCGGTCCGTCAGCACATGACCATGTAGCATGCCACAAGTGAAAAAAATCCTAAGTGTGAGAGCTCCAGTGTGGTGAAAATTTTGAAAAATTTAAAACTTCCGAATTTCTACCTGGGACCTTCACAAAAACATTTTTCATCAAATTTCACTGACCTCCCCCCCCTCGTTCGGAGAAATTTGATGAAAAATGTTTTGGTGAAGGTCCCAGGTCGAAATTCCACACTTTGGAAAATTTTCAAAATTTTACCCATACAAAGCCACTCTGACACTTAGGATTTTTTCAGGTGAGCGAGCTCCGACCTAAAATCTTAAATGGCGTCTCACATCTAAACGAAGACAGATATGAACAAGGCGTTTCTTTCACTGAATTTGTCTCACTCTTAGCTTTCAAACGAGCTATTGCACGACAAAATCCGTCCACTAGAAGCCAAGATCGAAGCGAGCTGTCCCGAGGGGGGGGAGGTCAGTGAAATTTGATGAAAAATGTTTTGGTGACGGTCCCAGGTCGAAATTCCACACTTTGGAAAATTTTCAAAATTTTACCCATACAAAGCCACTCTGACACTTAGGATTTTTTCAGGTGAGCTCCGACCTAAAATCTTGTAACAGCTCTAACTTTTGAACGGCTGGTCCGATTGACTCGCGGCAAAAATGGCATCGAGCAGTTTTTTCTCCTCTTTCAAACGAGTAGTTGTAAGACAAAATCCGTCCACTAGAACCAAAGTTAGAAGATTGCTGTCGGGGGGGGGGGGTCCGTGAAATTTGATGAAAAATGTTTTGGTGACGGTCCCAGGTCGAAATGACACACTTTGGAAAATTTTCAAAATTTTACCCATACAAAGCCACTCTGACACTTAGGATTTTTTCAGGTGAGCTACAACAGTCCACCCTCCCAACCTGGCCGGCACACCACGCCAACCTGGCCGACACACCACGCCAACCTGGACAGCACATCACCGCGCGCTATACGACGGCCGGCCAGAGGGGGGAGGACGTCAGCGAACCTTTCGGACTCACTTGGCCGGCACACCACGACACTCTGTCGTTCCAGAGGGGGGGAGTCAGACTCAAAGCACCACGGCGGCCGACCACGACACTCTGCCGTTCCAGAGGGGGGGACGTCAGGGACGGCGGCCATCTTGCGCTATCCAGAAGTGGAGTTTTACTTACTACTTATAGGGTAAATCAATTTTCTCGTGCGCTTCGCGCACTCGAAAATTCATTTACCCATGGGTTCCGGGTGCCATAGATACTCTTCTTGCTTCCCTAACCCTAATCCTAACCTTAACCCTAACCCCTTACCCTAACCCCTTACCCTAACCCTAACCCTCATCATTAAATTTGATTATTTAAATTTTGGCGCGAAATTTGAATTTTCGAAATCTGAAATTTACAATTTCTTAAACAGTTCAAGCATCTGGTATCTTTAAATTCAACTGATAATATGTCTTTAAATAATAGCATTTCAAGCAATACACATTGTATCATTCCATCATTTTATAATATTTGGAATTAACTCCAATGCATGTACGTAGAAATCTTTCAACACATTTGATGGCACTTCCATTTCTAAGTTTAAAAATAAACCAGCTGTTTAATTTCTTGTTTGAGTTATCAATTTTGTTTGACCGTACCAATTCCAGGATGTGATGTCATAAAGTCTTTGTTCATAGTTGCTTTAACAATTTCATATATAAAGAACTTGCACACATCAGATCTTCACTCATTTTTGAATTATTCAGTGTCCATAGCGGACGTCGTTCTTCGTTCCTCCGTTCTCCGATTCATACTACAATTCTGAAGTAAGCTTCATTGCCATGTTGTGCTACTTTATAGGATATTTGGGAGTAGGAACATTATTAAGTTCTTATAACCAAATAGCTTTAAATATAGAAGCTTGGGTTTTAGGATAGGAACACTTTATGTTACATTATTAACCATGTTTTTTTTTTATTTTCTTCCTGTATTAAATCATCCAGAAGAAGTATAAGTCTAAAGTATAAGTTTAAATAAAAGTGCAATTGACATCCGTATTTTCACACATTGTTTCTAAAGAAAAAAAATCAAATTTGTTTAATTAAACAAATTGAGTAACGGTTTAAATTTTTCGAAATATCACTTTCATTTCATTATGTTTATTTCAAATTAAATAAATATAAATCAGCTGCTTCCATAAAATTCAAGCTTGTTTAATTAAACAAATTGAGCAGTGGTTGATACTTTCGAAATTTCACTTTCATTCCATTTTATTAATTTCGAAATTAAATAATTGTAAATCAGCTGTTTCCAAATTTCAACTCTTCTTATGAGCAAACCCTTTTCGAACAAATATCTAATTTTCGACTTTCGGTTTCAATTTCAACTTCAAATTTTATTTCTTTCTCAGATTTCTCCAATATGAAAGTAGCACTTAATAGAGCTTTGTTGATGGTATATAAATGCGTTCTCGTTTAACAAGAAGTTAAATTATAATCAAATTTTTTTTCCTATATAGAAATGGTCCGACATCAAAGTATTGCGCGACAACGGCTGATCTTTCACTACTGTGAAACATGCCGACTGTCTGTTCGACATGCCAACAAGAGTGGTCACAAAGACTGCATGTTCAAACAGGATTTCACGTACCTCTATTGCTCAACCTGCAAGACATATGAGAGGAGCAACGACAAGGTAAACAGCGACTCAGCAAAGGCCTTCATTGCCAAACACACTCCCTGTGCCCAACAGAATGGCCGGAAAGGCATCAACCTTACCTCCAAGGCAGAGAAAAAGAAATTGGAGAGGCTATTTGCCAAGGAAAGGCCGACTGAAGGCGTGCTCTCACAAGTGGACGAGCCTGAGGCAAAGAAAGCCCCCAAGTCCCGAGTACCTAAGAGAGTCCCCAAGTCTCGAGAATTTATTGATGAGACTTTGATTGATTATGAGGTAAGTGCAGTCAATTCTAAATGCTAGCTTGAACGGACATCCTTTAGACTAAAATAAATTTGTTGTTAACACATTTCAGGACATGGTGATGCCCCTACCGAAGAAAGCCAAGGTGTTGGTGCAGAAGAAACTGGTCGCTAAAGATGTGAGATTCTATTTACTCAGGTTAGTAATCGTGTGCATAAATTAAATCAATATCTCATAAATATTTCAGTGTGAGGTGCCGCGAACGCCGAAAGTCAGTTTCGAAGACAATAATGCGGTGGAAAACTTCCGAAAGGTAAGAAATTAATTTGCTTGTTACTTCTTAATGTGAAATTGAACATGAATTTCTATTTTCAGCTGTTTCCAAGTGTCCAAAGGTATCCTGCAATACCTCGGTTGAATTCGCCGGAAAAGAAAACCATCTCAAGCCCTGTAAGTGTGATTTTCATGGTCTACAATTCGATATCAGACAACAGTACCTGGAAAAAACTGTACATGTATATAGCCTATGTCTATATTAATTCTCATTAATATCTATTTAGTTATAAAAATATTATCACATTTTCGCTGCAGGCTGTACGATCTTTGTCCCTTAAGAGACATCAGCGGAGTTTTCTGTCTACGCCGGCGACCACCACATCAATAGAGGATAACGAGGAGAGGCCCTACTCCATTCATGAATCATCGGGCGATTCATCAATGTCTGATGATTCCTCGTCATCTGATGACGTCTCCACCACGTCGTCTCCAACATCCTCATCCGATGACGATAATTTGATTGCAAATGTAAGTATAATGCTTAGATGACTGCATGAGCAGAGAACTTTTCCATTCTAATTTAGAAACCCACTTGAGTATAAATTTATTAATCTGCAATAGATCAATTTATCTTCTAGAATGATTCGGTGGTTCTTTCGGAGGATGAAGGTGGATCCAATCGAAGGACAATCGAGCTGAAGGTATGAGAAATTCACATTTGGAGTTAATAAATGTCAACAAGTTAATTTTAATTTATGTAATTGAATTTACGTAGTGTTAATTTTAATTTTGATAAATGTTAGCAATTGCAAATAGTTCATAAACAATTGTTTCTTTTCGATTACAGGACTCCGTGATGCATGCATCACAGGAGGTCTCCTTCAGTAACATCGGGGCATCCCCGAGCTGGAGTGTCCGCCTGCCGCCGTCCCCAATGATCTGCTTGGTTCCATCATCCCCTGTGCGTCTTCCCTCGCCGGTATCTCCTCCGAACCCATTACCGACGCCAGGTGCAGCTCCTTCCTCCCCGGTACTACTTCCCACAACACCTCCCCCAGTTGCAGCTCTACCAACGTCGGATGTGAAGGCTCCTCTCCCAGTGCGGGATTATAACGTCGACTTGGACGCAACCTCGACAGAAGAGGATATACAGACCAAGTTGCGTCTCTGCCACAGCGCCTACAGCAGGCAGAGGAGCGGGAGAAGAAAATGAAGGAGGAGAACAGAGGCTTAATTGAATCTGTGAGGAACCTAACACAAAGCAATCTCATGTTGTCCTCCCAGGTTTCAAATAGCCGTATTCATGAAAAGGAAACTTTAATTCACATTGAGTGTATGAACAATGTAATAAGAAAAGTGAGACTGACTCACATGAACGATTTCAGCGTCTGCACAAAAGGATGCAGTCATTTGAAGCTGAATCACAGCGGTATTGTAAAGTGTGCCAAACTTTAACTTTTAACTTTTATCTTTCTTCATTTAGGAAAAAGAAATTATCAAACATTTTATGTTTTCTCTTTGTATCAGATGGGAACATAAGCTATTGGCTAGTGATAACGTTGACGTCATAGGATGATAGATGTATATAAGGGCTTGCTAATTTCAATCCTCATCAATAATCATGGTTGTCTGTACCAAGTGTGGAAAAGTATTTACTCTCATGGGCAATTTGCAACGTCATGAAAAATTTTGTAAGTTAGGAAAATCTTATCAATGTAGCAAGTGTCCATATAAGACGAATAGTCAAACAGAGTCAAATTCAAATAATCAAAATAGATCTACTTCTAAGCCAACAACCAGCGCTTCAACTAACATACAAAGCCTTATGCAATACTGCTCTCGGTGTGGCAAAACGTATAACTCTATAAGTAGATTTCGACAGCATATGAATGTACAAAATACAAATAGTGAGATAAATATGCATAATAACTATGGAACTGTTAGTCTCAGCGAAAGCGCACTCAATGGCCATGCACGTGTATATGATATCACGCCAACAACACCTACTTTGGACATAACATCATTCTTAGAAAGCATGCGTTCCATGTTAGGGAATTTAGTGTCTGACTTACTAAGGAGTTATCAATTGCGCGGTCGTCTGATTGCACAAATTCGTTATGTCCGTTCTAATCCTCAAGAAGAAGAAACTTTTCTCGCACACTTTACCTCATCATCCTCAAACTATATTTATGACTATGATGCTTGGTTTCAGGATCTTCTAAATAGTCTAATAAATCATATTGAAGCCTTCACAAAAAAGGGTAGCAATTGGATTATAGATGATGTACAAAATATAGAGTTCAATGTAATAACAAGTCCAATAGTGTCAGGTGGACAATCATTTCCTCTACCAAAGAAGTTAAAAAACTCTAGAGCTGTCATTAATGTTGATTCAAATGCAAATGATTGCTTCCTATATGCAGTTTTATCAATATTGCATTATAATGAAGTACCTTATTCAAGGAATGAAGTAAAATCATATAGTAAGTGGACATCTGAGCTAAATATGGAAGGCATTTCCACACCAGTATCAATCAAAGATATTCCAAAATTTGAGAAAAATAATGATATTAAAATTAACATTCACTTTTATGAAAATGGACTCAAAGGTGTTCGTTACAATAGTAACTTTACTGGTAGGCAAACGGTTGATATTTTGCTAATTCTAAACAATGGAGCAGCACACCATTGTGGAATTCCAAAGCTGTCAAGATTGTGTAGGAGAACTTTAAAAAGACATAAATACCTCTGCGAAAGATGCACTCAGTCATTCACATATAAGACAACACTAGAACGACACTTCCAGTTTTGCATTCGAGGAAAAGCACAAATAGAAAAAATGCCGTCAGATCTAAAAGTACTAACAAGTGGCATGGAATATCAACTAAGTCCTCCTTTAGTAATTTATGCAGATATAGAGTGCTACATTGATAATAAAATACATAAACCTGCGGCCATTGGAGCTTATCATGTCTGGCATAATGCCCTTCAATCGAAATTTGAAAACAAGTATTACCTCTTTGAGGGAGAAAATTGCATTATTAGTTTCTTGCACCACTTAGAAACTGTAACCCAAGACTTATATGACAACCAATGTGCAACAACTAGGCAGCCAATGACACTCTCAGCGGATGAAAAAGCAAGCCATGAGAATGCAGAATGTTGCAACAAATGTAAATCGAAATTCAGCGATGAAGTCATAAAAGTTCGTGATCATGATCATATCACCGGACGATATAGGCAAACATTATGTAGGAAATGCAATCTCCGGTTAAGACTTAAAAGACGGGAGCTTCCCATATTTTTCCACAATTTTAAAAATCATGATAGTCACATCGTTTGCTATAAAGTGATTGGAAGAATGAAATCTTGGAAATTAGATGTTGTAGCAGCAACTGCTGAAAAATATATAACTTTATCCGCCAGTGTCCCTGTAAATGAATACAAAGGGAAGACAGTATACTTTAAACTAAAATTCTTAGACTCATATCAATTTCTAAGTGCATCCTTGAGTGAATTAGTCAAGGGCTTGCAAACGTATGAGCATGTAGAGACATTAAGGATAGAATTTCTACAACGAAGTGATAATGTTTTATATCAGAAGAGAGTGTTTCCATATTCATACTTCAAAAACTTAAACACGTTGACGGAAGACTGTCTACCACCACAATTTGAATTCTATAATGATCTTACTCGTGAGCACTGTTCCGATAGTAAATATGAACACGCTAACAAGGTATGGATTGAATTTAATTGTAGCACATTTGGTGATTACATGCTGGCATATCTGAAGTTAGATGTTTTATTGTTGGCAGACATATTTGAAGTGTTTAGAGCATTGAATCAACGTGAGGATGAAGTCGACCCTGTACATTTTGTCAGTCTCCCACATCTTAGCTTTACCTCAGCACTAAATTTCTCTTCCAATGATCCCCCACACTACATACAAGATGAAAATATGTACAATCTATTTGAACGAGGAATTAGAGGGGGTATGACTTTCACCAACATTCACCAAGCGCGTGCACGCATTGAAGAATTAGGAATTAATACACATAAAATTCGACATTTGACCTACTTAGATGTTAATAACCTTTACGGTTCTTCACTCAGTAGGAATCTAAGGTTGAATGAAAGTGAATTAGATAATTTTTTAAATGAAGAAAATGTTCAAAATATAGATGATGATGGTGAAATCGGCTACATTTTTGATTTAGATTTAGAGTAACCTGCAGCCATTCATGATGACACTGCCGATTTCCCATTAGCTCCAGAAATGCAGATGATTGAAAAGAGAATGTTTTCACACTATATGAAAAATCTATATGAAAAAGTAAGACCAAATACACATGTTTCTTCTATCAAGAAACTTCTCCTCCATGAATTTCATAGGGAAAATTATGTAGTCCACTACTCAATTTTAAAATTTTACTTGACCATGGGCATGAGAATCAAGAAGATTCATAGTGGCACAAAATTCACACAAAAGCCTTGGTTAAAGTCTTAGTGCACCAAATATGCCTCCTCCAACTTGTCGTCTACTTCCAGCAAACACGGGATAACCGCTCTGATATGATGGTCTACTGTAAATGCTTGTCATTATGACTATTGAATAACTATGGAAGTCACAATAGCGTAAAGCCTTATTCTGTTGACCTAATATGTAGGGTCAAAACAGTAACACCACCACAGAACGGTACTACTTCTCCTGCGTCATCATGAATTGATATGTCAATTCTATTGATGTACTTTCGGCTGATTGGTAGATACATTGTGTTAAAAAATTCTCGATTGATTAGTTGCTTCCTTACGGATGAGAGAGGAAATGTGCGCAGAAGTGGGGACTCAATGTCGCCAACCCTTGTATATTCAATAATGTTACAAGAGACTTATAAGTTACTTATATCACGCTCTAGTTATTGGGCTGTATTGCCTATTGATGTGCCTTCATAAATAGTTGATTTTGAGAATCCCAATGTGGTCGTTAACACGCTATCCAGCTTGATAAGAGAGTTCTTCCCTACCTTTAGAATCATGCGTTTCTTTTGTGGATCATAAGAAAAGTGATATTCATCTGCATCAAGGTAATCTACACCAAACTCATTTAACTTTGTACACAATTCAGATGGCGTTTTCAAGCTTTCAATGTTCAAATTAACTCTTTTTACAAGTTCACTGGAAGTAGACAAATCATCACCCAATATGTCTTCGCTGTATGCGT
Organism: Prostheceraeus crozeri; assembly: GCA_907163375.1. Lineage (NCBI taxonomy): Eukaryota > Metazoa > Platyhelminthes > Polycladida > Euryleptidae > Prostheceraeus > Prostheceraeus crozeri. Next base: position 158,478 of record CAJQUW010003895.1, read on the forward strand.
GGATATCCCATGAAGCATTTGTTGATGCTTTGAGTTTAGAAGAGGACAATTGAACCTTGAATGTATCATTTAATTCTGTCAACCAAGGTACGCTTTCAAGGCCCTTAAGCATCCCAATCATTTCAGATCTGAATTCAATAACAGCGGAATCAGACTTTTCCAATGGTGTCTTTTTAGTAAAAACAATAAATTCTGCCTCCGTTTCAACAGTAAATAAAGTTACTTTCTCTTTCTTATATTCACAAGTCATTAACGTTTCTGGCACTGATCCTTGAAACTTTCTTGCAAAGTCTTCAACACTTCTAATGACCTCAAATTGATTTTTTACTCGGATGCTCCTTTTTTGTAATGCATATAATGTCACAATTCTACATTGAAAATCAATGACTTTCCTCTTCGAGTTCCACCCACGTCCATTGTACCAATACCTTGATGAGAACGTTGTTCTGGAATACCCCAAAGTATGACTCAAATCCTTGCCTAATACAAGAAGAACATGCTTCCCTTCCTTCATCAATTTTGTTGACCCTTTTATGACTGGTTTGTAGCATTTATTCAAGGTCAGCTTAAAGAGATCATTTATTCGTTGAAACATTCTACCGATTAACCTTTTCTGTATCTTGCAAGCTCATTGTGGGAACCTTAGAATCAAAAGTTGACGTTGCAAATGCCTTTTGAATTTTAGTCATGTTTTGGACAGATGGTAATGATGTTGAAAAAGGATGTAAAGTTAGATGATGAAAAGCCCATGTACCATGTAGACTATTGTGAAATATGCGAAAACAATCATCCTTCTCTCGTACTTCTTTATGTAATTCAAAATAATTGTTTTTTAGCAAACTGATATCGTGGTAATAAGTAATTTCAGTTAGAACAACTTCATGGGGTCCATGCAGAGTAATTGGATAAGCGAATTCAACAGAGTATAGAGATGGTTTGTTACTTGGGAATATCTTGGGGTTGCTATTGCTTGGAAGAATGATGTTGAAGTTAGTAGACATGTGAAACTCATATATGGAAGAAGTCACATGCTATATTAGCTTAAAAGTTACGAGTGTCTCCCACCTCCACATTTTGTAGATCCTGGTGCGTTATCCAGCTATTGAATGAATCAGGATACCCTTTCCATTTAACTAGATATTACCTTTGATTGCCATGACCTTTCTTCCTAATTATTTTGTCAATCACATACACCTATTCACTTCTGTCTACTACTTGCAATTCATATGAGTAAAATTTTCCTTCAATTGGGTTAACATGGTAATCTATTAATTTATACATGGTGGGTCTAAATTTTCTATTTACTTCATCTACAAAAAACTCTTCTTCAGTCCAATTAGGCAGATGCCCTTTCTCAAATGTAGACTTAACCTTTGAAATCCGAACTCTATCACCAACATTAATTTTCTTTTCATTGAAAATGTTTTTCGCTTTCTTATCATACAATCGAAGCCATACATCCACCGCATTATCTGGGGTAACATCAACTGGTCTCATCTTAATGATTCGATGGTAGCTTTCATTGTTATTCTTAACAAATTTCTGCAACTCACCTACCCAAACATGTGTATTTTTTGCAGTGAAATAGCGCCATATTTTTGTCTTCAGTGTGCGATTGAACCTCTCAACCATGGCAGCTTTATAAGCACTTCTGACACTAAACAATTCCACATCATGACTTTTAAGGAGACTTCGAACATGAGAGTTTTCGAATTCCTTCCCTTGATCGGTCTGTATTCTTTGTGGAACACGCCCCTCATCGAAAATGCTCTGAAAATCCGCTTCCACTTCTGGTCCTCGTTTAGATTTCAGCGCACGTGCCCAAGCGTAGCGAAATAAAATATCTATTACGGTTAAGATGTATTTATAGCCATCATTGTACTGTGATATCTGTTGCATGTCAGCCAAGTCCGCTTGCCATTGACTATCTATATTGTTAACAACATATTTTCTCGTTGGAAACCGCTTTCTCGCATTTTTGTGAAGAGTGTAAGTCGGTTGACTCCTTAACCACTTCTTGACTTTCTCTATTCCCACACCTGCTGCACGAGCTAGAACCTCCGGACGACTGAAACTTGCGGGGTGATTTAAGTCGTAATGAATCTTTCTGAGTTTCACTGCTGTACTCATCGTCTTTGTTCTGATTTGCACGCGTATTACTCGCACAGCAACTGCTAACACAATTGATATCAACCTCTATGCCCTCTTCTCCTTTACCTTCGAGCGCAGATTTCAAACAACAGCAAAATTTTTGTAACGACATGATATGAGAGAGGCAAGGCTTAATTCATATTTGCTTAATATTTACTATACTCCTTCGCAACACGCATTGAGCGCCTAGTAGCTCTTTTTGGTTGCAGATCATCGGGATCATGAAGCTCTCGCTTGACCGCCATCGTGGGTGTTTTACTTTTTGATCCATCTTGTAAGTGACCCTTATCCAACTCATTCACAGTCGGTCCTCCAATAATATTGTGAGGTACATTTTGATCAGATAAAATTTTCTGAAAATATGTCCACCCTTGTGGTGCACCTAGTTTTCGCCTTACATCTCTGACAGCATATTGTAGAAGGTCATCTATGTGACTATTTCTAATAACATCACCAGTTGTTTCATCTATTATCTCCCCTCTCTCATTGAACTTCACATGTGGATCAATGAAGTCAAATAATCGCTTTGCGCGCACACGATATGGTCGAGGTGTTGACAAGGTTATAAATCGTCGCAACTTGTCACGAATCTGTCGCCTCTCATCAATGCTTTCAGCTGCTAACTGCATTCGTCGATAGGGATCCTTAATCTTCTGAATTTCCATATCCTTTTGTGTTAGTTCCTTAAGTTGATTCGTAATAGGTTGATCTACATTTTTGACTTCCTGTGCACTTTGTAATGTAGTCAATTGTACATACTCCTCTTGAGGAATGACTACCATCTTTGAATACGACATGTTTGAAAATAATAAGGCAACAAAGTACATTGCTTAAAACTAACTGTGAACCGAGAAAACTGTCATTGGTTCAGCGGAATTAGGTATGATATTTGTTCGAAATCGAAGTCGTTCCGGACATTCCTGGGTTAGATCAATAAATAGATAGCCATGTGGTTTCTTTGTTACATCTCCATATATTTTTGAAAGTACTTTAGGTTGTTGAGGTAATATCTGTCTACTGAGATGATGTATCTGACTGCTATCTCTTGGATTTTTAAATATTGCCAAATAATGTCTATTCAAACACCTGCTTTGATATTCTCAGTTGATGGCAACCCTTGCTTCACCTCATAACCTGTGCAGAATGTAGTTGTGGTTGAAATATTCCATAATACCATTTGACTCTCTTAATTTCCTTGTTAAACATTTCATTTCTATATTGTAGCAATTGAGTTAAAAATGTAATTTTACCGGACTGACTCGGTCCAGCGACACACATTGTGCGATCAGTGAATAGACGAAAATCTGTCATCTTATAATTCCATTAACATTACACTCATCATCCCGCTAATTTTGCTTAGAACAACAAAAACAGACACATGTTCCAGATCACGTTTATTTACATTCAGAATAGAAACTTTCAATTTACATTTACAAATTAAAACATTTGTGTTTCCTCATCACAATTAGGATTATAGAAAGTTTTCAAGTCAGCATCTTGGCGCTTCAACTTCAATTTAAGATTCCCATCTTTAGATTTCCGCCTTCGCTTTTTGCTCTCTTCCTTCTCATCACTTGAAGCAGTCTTATCAATGTTAATTTAGCATTTATCAATTGGTAGTGGTTCATAGACTAGTTGAAGAACCTTCATTTGTAAAGATGCGACTTTACCAGTCGAACCATGTGAGCCAATAGAAAGTCCGGTAACGTGCACTAAGCCCATATAGCGGCCCCGTTTGAGATCCTCACATTCCATCGCGTTTGTAAAGAGATCGAATGCTTGAAAATGATCCGATAATTTTAAAAACAGTGTATCGAATTCCGGCAATTTCTTGTAACCAACTCCTTCCTGTAATGCCTTTCTCCAATGAGTGGGAGCACTTTCAGGCAGCTCAACACATTCTTTCGCGAAAGAGTCAATAGTTTTAAGAATCACCTGTTGCCATTTTGGAAAAGTCACTCGCATTTGTCTCATATTGCTATACCCTCATGTAGACATGTCATTACTGTGGAAGAATGGAACTTGAAGATAAAAGCCATCATCACCATAATTCAAGGTTTGAAAGTAGAATGTATTTCCAATCCCTTGCACCTTTCGTGTCGGACGAAGCTTCAAGAGATCTTGCTCAAAAGCGTCACCTTCCTCTCTGATTGCATACATTTTCTGATTCATGTTTCAACAAGTGCCAATTCGGAGATTTCAACCAGCGCAAATGATTTGTCACTTGAAAGTGATAAAATATCATTAAAGCGTCTTCCTTATATACACCTATATATGACTCATCAATCAAAGTGATGACGTGTCACTTTATGATTCGTTAACGTTATATTAACATTGCAGCAGTTGCTGCAATCCTTCCTAGCGGACTATTGATTACACCATTAATACTGTTTCCAATATCATTTAACATACTTAGAAACCCACCACCACCGCGCTGAATTAAGTTTCGCCTTTTCTTATCACTACTCCTTGGATTTGAAAACTTTTTCATGCTATTCAAAGAGCCAGCATTCAATAGAGGCTTGTAAATAGGTAGACATTTATGTATTGCAAAAGCTAAATCGCGAATGAAATCATCACTTGAATTTTGAATCAATTTACACTTCTTCTTATTATCATGTATCCTGTTTAACTTTCGCAACGCCTTTTTAAACTGATTTGAAGGTTTGAAGGACCGTTTCGATTGACGAGAAGATGCCTTCCGTTTTACAGACATTTTTATTTTAATATGGAAATAGATAATACAATTACAATTTTTGCTTAGTACTTACAACATTATACACAAAAGTTTACAAGCATTCACATATCACGCAGAGTTTGTTGCTGGTACTTATAAAATTACACAAAACACTTAACAAGTTGTAGAGGGAAACTGATACACACTCACATCGGCTAGAGTCTGATTTGTAGCAGTTATGAGCTGCTCAATGTCTTTCATTAGATGTTTTGAAATAGGACAGCACATACAGCAGGGCTTTGAATGGAAAGTCTTTAAAATATTGGCATAGTATGCCCGCAAACTGATTACCTCAGAATGTCCTTGAGCAGCCACATTCATGCTTACTGATGGCGGTCCACTGAATAAGTCCAATTTACATTTGTCACCCTTCTCGTCAAAGTAGCTGGAGGTGATAATGTCATGGAGACATGTGTTGTGTTTCCGTTGGATACTGCTGCAGCAACAGCGAGAGTATTCCGGTACAATCTCAGTTTGAGCTAGTGGGCGAAATACTTCATTGAGCCAAAATCTTGCAACTCGTGTAAGAGCGTTGTTCACGACTCTCATTAACATTCTCTGCACCACAACGTCCTCTCCGCAGCGGAAATACTTAACTATTTCCTCCATCAAATCCATCAAATCCACCAAATCCGCTATATAGCCAGTTATATTTACGGCAGAATAGAATATATTGCCGGTGAAGAGTTGACTTCAGTAAATTATTGAAATGGGAATGTTGGTAGTGAGCGACATGCTGATTGACATTGTATTAGCCTCAAATTATGCTTGAAATAGAACGGTGCAATGTCCTCCTTATATAGAAAAGCCACACAAAGACACAATAGTGACCAATCACAGACGTGCATGATGACTCATCATGCACGATATACAGTGACTGTTGAAGATATTTCTTGATCACAAAGGGGACAAGATGAAGTTTGAAAGGGTACATAACATGTAGAACACATAACGCTATGAGAACATGGTAAAAAGAGAAGGGATCGTTCCTGTTTAAAACATTTAACGCAGTTCCGTTCACATAGCAATTTAAATGTCTCTTCCTCTAATTTCCTTCTGAAGTCACTTTTATAGGGAGAACTTTTTATTAAAACACTGTTAGATGTCTCCTTCTTTCCATATCGTTCCAATTTGATCCTCCTAATTTCACTATCATTGCAGTGTAGCATGGAGAAATCCTCTATCCACCTACGATCCAAATTGTGATTCATAGCATGCTCATCTAGATCCATTATTCGATCAACTAAATCACCAGCGTTGATATTTTCACTGAGATTTGTTACAGTTTCTATAGCTTTGAACGAATATCCAAGGTCTCTTGCGACAACCCACGACGTTGGGAAGCTAGTCATCATTATGTATGTCATCAAACAACTATCTCATATTTATAGTATAGTTTGTCTACGTAAAAAGGAAAATCAATGTGACTGTCATCTTGATTACAATGGTTGCAATAGTCACAATAGTCGCAATTGAGCAAACCCATTCAAAATCAAACAACGGACGTCTATCGGTACGTACCCAAGTACTCAGAACCAAGTCACACAAGTTCGATCATAGACGTTCCGAAACACAGTGTACTCAACCGAGTGTACCAAACACATGTACCTATCCAGTAAAACAGATGTCATACATGTTCCTAGTCATAGCACTGAATTATACATGTACCTATCCATGTTCCTATTGATAACACTGAATTTTACATGTACCCATCCATGAGTAATGGGCAAAAGACCGTTCCAGGACACCACAAAATTCAAAAAAATAGTATCTTTAAAAACGACATAAATTCATGAATTTAGACCCTTTTTCAGGTTTTTAAGACCTAAATACATGAATTTAGACCGTTCCAGGACACCACAAAATTCAAAAAAATAGTATCTTTAAAAACGACATAAATTCATGAATTTAGACCCTTTTTCAGGTTTTTAAGACCTAAATACATGAATTTAGACCGTTCCAGGACACCATAAAATTCAAAAAATAGTATCTTTAAAAACGACATAAATTCATGAATTTAGACCCTTTTTCAGGTTTTTAAGACCTAAATACATGAATTTAGTCCATTCAAAAAGTACCATTTTTTCAAAAAATGGCATTTTTAAAAACGACATAAATTCATGAATTTGAACCATTTTTCAGGTTATGAAGACCTAAATTCATAAATTTGGGCGTTTTTAAAAATACCCAATTTTCAAATTTTTCAAAATCTCAAATTTGAGAATTATAATTTTTACCTTGAAAATCATGACCGTTCCAGGACACCAAAAATCATAAAAGTTGAGAATTTCAAATTTGTGATTATGATCATTTTCTTGCTCAAATCATGACCGTTCCAGGACACCAAAAATCATAAAAGTTGAGAATTTCAAATTCATGAATTTTATCCATCTTTCAGGTTTTTAAAATATAACATGTGACTAATAATATTTCTTTAAAAATGGAAGAAACAAAAGTGGATGAAACCGAAAGAATATATCCTTCGTTATCATATGAACGTAGTTCTACTTTAATGGACATTGAAAAAATGAATAAAGAAAAACACAAAGATAGAGTTAGGTATATGAAAGATAAGGAATCTCAATTATTATTAAGATTAGAGCATTATAAAAAGTTAAGAAAGAGATGGTCTAAAGTTAAGAATGTAACACAAGGAATTGGCATATTCTTAACAATAAGTTTAGGTGCTTTAACAATTGTTATATCTTCAGGTGTTTTAGTAATTCCAGTAGTTGCTACAGCTTTAACAGGTACGGGTGTTTTTGCAACTTCACTTGTTACAATGTTAGATAAATCTTTAATAACTAAGAAACGAAAATCATTAAAAACTAAGCATCTACATATTAAAGAAGTTTATGACAAATTACACTACTACTTTCAAAGAGTATGTGATGATAATGTTATTACGTTAGATGAGATTGAAAAATTTGATCAAATAGCTAATGAAGTAAATCAAACCTTTCAATTACAGTCCGAAAAAGTTGATGATAAGAATAGACAGGATGGCAAAATTTCTAGTGATGGTAAAATTTCTAATGAAGAAAATGACAAAATTTTTTTAGAAGAGCTAAAAACTTTAAGCAAAAATTTAAGCAAAACTTTATTAAAAAAAACTTAAAACGAGAAAACTTTAAACGAAAAGATGTCAAACAAAAAAGCAATAAAAAAATAATTTGTTCAGTAAAATGTTTTTGCTGTATTCCAATGTTACCACAAAATTCAAATATTATATTATAAAAATGGATAAAATTAGAGCTGATAATTTTAAAAGAATAAAACAATTAGAAGAGTTAATAAAACAAAGAAATATTATGAAAGAATATCATCTTCAACATAGAATGATAAAAGCTGGTATTCAATCTGATATGTTTGAAAAAATGCAGCAAACCGAGCAAGTAAAAACTGATTTTGAGAAAACTATGAAACCATTTAAAACTCTTGAAAAAGAAAGTACAAATAATGATAAACAAATTGATATACCAGATCCAGAGCACAAAACTATATTAGATGACTATGGATTACTAGAATCAAACATTAATAAGAAATTACCAAAATCTATGCAATTTGAACATTCTATTTCATTTATAGATGGAAAAACAATACCTAGATTTTATCTCGGACAAAAAGAAATATTACCACAACCTTTTCGAGGTTTAATTTTTTCACCAGATAAATCTCCTTTTAATTTAGATAGAAATTTTGTTAATCTTTTAAGAGGAGCAGATTTAAATAATTATGCTGTAGAAGATCTCATAAAATATAAAGCTATGTTAGATGGAGTTGGTGCAGTAAAATCTCTTAGACGTTATAAACAATTAGAAAATTTATTATCAACGGGAGTTAAAGTAGGAAAAGGTTTATCTGAAAAACAGAAAACAGAAACAACTGTATTCTTACCAGATGATCCACAAGAATTACTAAATAGATTAAATATTTTAATATCTGCAATAAAAGAAGGACATAATTCTAGTTTCAATGAAATTCATGCTATATTGAAAAGACTGTTAGAAAAGAAGATTCTAAATGAAGAGGATTATAAAAGTGTAGCTGAAATATGTTGTTTCTAATTTTTTTATAAAAAAATATTTATTTAAAATTTTAACTAAAAAATGTGTTCAGCAGATTTAGACAAAATTAATAATCATTTAGAAAATTTAACAGAGATTTTGGGTTCATCAAAATTTAGTACGACGTTAAAAATTATAACAACTACATCACACACTTGTAATTTAGAACCCATTCTACATTTGGAACAAAATAAAAATTATCAAATTGCATTAACTAGTTTCTCCACATTTAACACTATTCAAAACGCTATCACAGATGTGAATGATCAATTTAGATATTCTACTGATAAAGGCAAAACATGGAAAATACTAACTTTTCTTCCTGGTTCTTACGAAGTTGAATCAATATCAAATGAAATTAAGAGACATTTAGGTATACCATTTAAAGATAAGAAACAATTACATTTTGCAGTTGAACCGGCAGTTAATAAATTTTCTCTTACTTTAGACGAAAATCATCAAGTTGATTTTAATCATGATAGATCATTGTCAAAGCTATTAGGATTTAATAAACAAACCTATAGTCAAGGTTATCATTTAGGTGAGAAGATTCCAAAAATAACTGAAATAAATTCAATTGTTGTACATTGTGACATTATTGAAGGAGGATATATAAATGGTAAATTGTCAAATTTAATATTCAGTTTTCCAGCTTTTACTGTACCCATTGGTTATAGATTAAATGTAATTCCACAAACATTAATATATTTCCCTATTACAAGAAAAACTATTAACAACATCAACATTAGAATCACTGATGAGAAAGGACAAGAAATAAATTTTGGAGGTGAAGAGATTATGATAGATCTTTTGGTTCGGGAGGTATAAACTCCCACGCGAAGCTAGAGAAGTTTAATTTTCTTCTTCTTCTTTAGAAACAAAAAATCAAAAAAATAAAAATAAATTTTTTTATTAAAAAATGAGTGAACTACCCCCATTAAATAAAAAAAACTTAAATTTAATCATCATCCAAATTTATCTAATAAAGTTTTGTCAGTTATTTGCGGAAGATCAGGTTGTGGAAAAACGTATCTATTATTTAAAATTTTAACGACTCCAAATTTTTTGGATTATAATAATCTTATAATTTATACAACAACAGCAGAACAACCCGTCTATCAATTTTTAAAATATGGATTTGAAAATAATCTTAAAAAAACAGCAATTGCTTCATTATTTAAAGAATATGAAAAATCTGAAGATGAAGAAGAAATAAGTTCGTGGTGTGAAGAAGCAGCAAAAAATAATCAGTTAGTTGAAACCAATAAAAATAAGCATATAAAGATACAATTAATAGATGATAGTGGTAATATGCAAGATCCTAGTAAACTAGATAAAACAATGAAACATTGTGTAATTTTTGATGATTGTGTTAATGATAGAAATCAGTCAGTTCAGAGAAATTATTTCACAAGAGGTAGACATAATAACTGTAGTGTTTTTTATTTAACACAAAGTATGTATTCATTAGACGGAAGTGTTATTAGAAAGAATGCAAATATATTTATACTATTTGAAATAAATGCAAGAAACTTAAGTGATTTGTTAAGAGATTTATGCGTAAGAAATAAAGATGAATTTAAACAATCGTGTAACAATGCTTGGTCAAAAGATTATGGCTTCATTACAATTAATATTGATAAAAAAATTCATGATAGAGTCATCGAAGATTTGCTTACCGAGTGATAAAAAAATATACAAATATAGTGTTATAATATTTTTTTAATTTTATATATATCAGATTTGTCTATCTTAGAAATTAGAAATTTAAAAAGGTAAAGTAGTTATTCCATCAGGCAAAATCTTTCTTTTATCATCAAATGGATCTAATGCTAATTTATGTTCTTCTTTTAAATACATTTTATGTTTCTTTGAATTAAGTCTATAATTACATGCTGTTTTTATTTCATTATTAAATAATACATTTTTATAATCTTGAAATGTTATTTGATTAGCCACTGATGCCTTTGAAATTCCTTTTAATGTTTTATGTGTTTTAATATTATTAGTTGTATCATAACAGTAACATTTAGATTTTAAAAATATAGCTTCTGTTATGAAATCTTCATTTCCTTCTAGTTCATCTTTTACTTTACATAAATCAGAAGGATGAATGATATCTTTTATTTTATTAATTTCTTCATCAAGTGAAGAATTATACGGTATTGCTAATTCTAAGAAAACGCTATCAGTATCTGTAAAGTGTAATATATAGTTTTCGCCATAAGCAGGTGCTAAATAATCATATATAAATCTATACATAAATAGTTTAGCTAATTCTAATATAGTGAATCCAATAAAATTAAACTTATCATGTTTTACGCTAATTCGACGTAAATGTACATCATATAGTTCATCACTAAATCTAGTAGTTCTTTTATATGTAGGTTTCCTTGTTAAATTTTGAAACCTATCTTTGTCATAAACTATTTCAATATTTTGTCTATTACGCACATTTTCTAAAGTCTTACCGTAAAATGCATTGTTTATTAATTTGAAGAACACGTTTCCAAAATCATCTTTATTTCTTTTAGCTATTTTACGTTTTTCAATATTGAACTCTATATAATTTTTTAACCATTTAGATTTTTGATAAAATAGTTTTCGATGTATTTTGGTGAGAATCATTCCATGATCTAAATACCAATCTAGCATTCTTCCTTCAACAACACACTTTCCTTTATTACTTTGTGTTAACATAAGTTTTTTTGTTGGTCTGTATTTCTTAGGAATTAAAGATTTTTGATAATCTGAAAAATCTTCTATATTGGGAATTTTGTTTTCGGGGCAGAAAGGAAAATATTTTGTTTTATCTTTTATTTCATCAGGGTATACTAAATCAACTTCATATATATAACCATGATTATAATTTCCATCATATGTTTTTTGATAATCTAGAACGGGCGAAGCCCTAGTAGACATCTCTGATGACGTACGAATATTACACCATTCCATCTCACCTGTTGGTAATTCTTGTATCATGCAAGAAGAATATAAGCTATTAAAATCATAATATAACAAATAGTTTTCTCTCATGATTTCATCAACTGCTGCTTGACTATCTTCATTTGATATAAGTCCTTCTATATTTTGATTAAACAATTTTATAAACTGATCACTTTCTTCTGGAGATAAAGGTTTCATTATTCCATAATCATCAGGATTTACTTTTTTATTGTAACACTGTACATAACGATTACCTAAAACTGATGAAACTCCACCTCTAATTCCAGATTCAAAAAATAATAATTTATCATATGTATTTTCTTTATAATGTTTAAGTTTAACATTTGTATGTTTTAATCCTGCTAACCATGTTAAACCTGGTGTAGAATAACAATAACATGGATCTATTCCGTAATATTCTAAACACATGTCACGAAAGTTTTCGAAAAGATCAGCTAGTATTAATACATCTATCTGAAGATATTTCATTGTATAATCATACATTGTTCTACAATTTAACTCTCTCCAATTTTTTTCAGCTTCTGCATAGTCTTCGTCAGATAATTGTGATTGTTTTAATGTTGATTTAAATTTATTTATTGGAGGAAGTTGTTTTTCTTCCATAATTTTATTCACAGAATTAAAATCAGTCTTCAACTGTGAACCACAGGTTTTATCTCCAGTTATGTACTCATACGGAAATATTCCTTTTAAAGGTTTTAAATTATATTTATTTAATATTTTACATTGTTCAGATTTCAAAGTTTTTCCCATACAATCTAATGAATAAGGAGTAAAAAATCTAAATGCATCTAAAATTCTAATACAACCTAATTGCATTGAAAAATATTCTTCTTCTGTTTTACATAGTACATTTATTTGTTGTTGTTGTAATTTTTCAGATGAAAATAAATCTTTCATTACTAGATGGAAATCATATTTAGAACCATTGTAGAAATATAGAGGAACAAAGTTATATTTAAATTTATTAGCATTAAGATTACAAGAATTATGTGCTGCACCTCTATATAATCCATTTAGATGATCATGATCTTTTACCTTGACGGCAGAGCCGCCGCTTCGCTTGTCAAAATATCTACCTCTGCCATTTTTATAATTTTTTGTAAATTCTTTTCCACAGTAATAACAATTTGTTTCATTAACAAAATTTAATTTTTCTTTTTCTGTTAATGGCATCATTGGTATATTTGTTTCAAGCAATTGTGAAAAATAATTTTGTAATTCTTCTACTTTCTTTGTAAACATTTCTGAACTATCTTCACCATAGTATTGAAAATATTCTGATTTAAATAATTCAGGATAATTTGAATGAATGTACATTCCCCAACATAATGGTTTTTGGTCAAATAAATATTTTTCTTTACTTTGTTCAGATGCACTTTTTTCATATTTAAAAACCGAAGGTTCTAGGGCTTGGCCCGTACAATTATCAGAATTATCATTTTCAGAATCGGGCGAAGCCCTGGAACTTTCCGTTCGATTTTGTGTCATATTAACATTATATGCTTCAAAACACAATAAATAGTAAAGGGTACTTTATTTTTAAAATACCATTTATTATATTCTAAATAATCATCTTTTGGAAATGTGTTTCTGACTGCTTCATTTTGTTGGCAATTCTCCAAATGTCTATTCATTTCTTCTTTAGTTCTAAAGCTCGTCATACATTGGAGACAAGGAAAATTAGCATTATCTGAAGTTTTTGTAAATATAGAAACATCTTTACACAATATAAAATGACCCTGATAATATAAAATATTCGCTTGTGCTGGTTGTTTTGTCTGTTCTAATTTTTCAAATTTATATTTATATATTTCATGTGTTTCATCAATTTCTCTTGTAAGATTAAATGTATTTCGATGAAAATTTTGATTTAATATTTGTAACTGATAACTATATTCTTTATCATATTGTTCTTTATATTGTTGTAGACATTTTTTTAAAGATTCATTTATTTTTTCATTGGTTTCATTTTCTTCATTATTTAATTCTTTATTGTCTTCATTTAATTTTTGAATCGTTTCTATCTTATTTTGATATTTATGGCCATATTCTTGTACTAATATTTTTGTTTGTTGTTGATAATCTGTTTTACATTTTTGTAAAATTTCATTTAAAGTTTGTAATTTTTGTTGATATTCTGAAGATAAAGATGAATATTTGTAATTATAATCATCATTACGTCCTTTATAATTATTATGATTAATCATTATTGGTGATAGTGTTTTAACAATTTCAAATTTTTCAGTACATATTATATTTCCTTGGTAAAAAATATTATGATGCATGTAATTTCCTCTTTTATTGTATACTATTTCTGATTGACATAAATTTTTATTCTTCAAATAAAATTTTTTTGAATCTGAGTAAAGTGGAGTAATTTTACTAATAGAAACATAATTCACATTTAATTTAAAAACATTTACTTCTATTAAATTTTTATTCTTTTTATGAAACTTTATTAACCTGTTATAATCATATGGAAATTCATCTAAACCATCCGAAAGATCAAATTCCTTTATATATTCTTCTTTATTATAATGACTTAGTCTTTCTTTGTGATATTCTGCAGGATGTAAATGTGCTATAATACTCCACAGAAAACAATAATCATCTTCATTTTTTATGTTGATTATTTGTGGTGAACTGAAAGGTAAAGGAACATAACTACCACCAGTATTATTTTTATATTTATCAATTACTATTTTCTTAGATAGTATTTTAACAAATCTCCAACCAGATTCACGTAACTGGGCTTCAATTATACAATTTTCTAATTTAAGTATCATCGATTCAAATATGGGTTGTATATCATTTACATTATGAATTTCTTGCGAATTTGTAAAATGTCCTTGTATTATTTCTTCAGGAATTCCATCAGGTCCATTTTTTGTATAAAGTACTTCTACATTCATATAACATTTGAAAGATTTCTTAAATATATTATAAAAGTTTGTTAATACATTATAAAAAGTTTCATCGGTTTCATTATGTTCAACGGACTGATTAAATAAATATTTTATATCTGTCACGGGCGAAGCCCTGGAAGACATCTTTGATGTCCCGTGTACAGCTTCATCGGTTCGTTCAGCTTCATCTGTTTTTTTAATTTCGTTTAATTCATCTATTTCGTTAAATTCATCAGTATCGCTAAATAAATATCTTCCATCTGGTACATGTTCATCTTCACTATTAAAAACTTTTTTATATTCCGAATGTGAATAATCATCAAACATTTTTTTAACTTTTATATCAGTAGGCAATGTTTCTAGATAGTTTATATAATTATTTAATTTTAATATATTTCCTTCATCAACTCGATCTACATTTTGTAAATGCAATTTACTATTTAAATGAGATTGATAACTTCTTTTTGTTTGCAACTTTTTTTACATAAGTTACAATAAAACTTGGTATTTTCCATTTTTTTATTTTTTTAGAGAAAATTTAAGAAAAAATTGTGTTTTAATTTCAGATATAAACATTCTAATATCAAGGACTTGAGTGTTATTTTATATTATTATATATTTCACGTTCTTTAGTTATTTTATTTTCTTTATCATATTAAGTTTTATCATATTAAGTTTTATCATATTAAGTTTAATCATATAAAGTTTTATCAAAAGATAATTTAAATTTTTTTTCACTAACTATTGATTCTTCATCATCATCATCAATTGATTCTTCATCATCATCATAAATTGTTTCTTCATCATCATCATAAATTACACTTTTTGGTATAGGATGCCCTTCTATGATAGGATACCATTCCCTGATAGGAATATCTAATTCTAAATTACATCTTTTATCTGATAATAATATAATAGAGAAAAATATTGGTCTTTGATCTCTTTTGGAAAATTTAATAACACCACCATAATCTGAATCACTTTTAGTTTTTATTAAAGATGATAAAATTTTAAATTGAAAATTTTAAATTTTAAATCCTAATTTAAATTTTGTAGACCCGACACATAGTTGTCGAACAGTATCTTCAACTATATCATCATTATTATTTTCAATTGTAAGAAAATGAAATTTAGATAAATTTTTATAATTACTAATATTTTTATAATCTTTTTTACCATTTATACCTTTTTCAGATGTTTCAGAATCATCATTTATATTATCAGATTCTTCAATATGATTCAGAGGATTATTATGATCTGGCAAAGCCCTAGAACCTTCGGTTCGTTTATTATGATTATGGTCTTTGTTAATAGTATAAGGCGTTGTCCACATATAAATTTTCTCTTGTTGAACCAAACCATTTATATACGATTTCAATAAGTTAATATTTAAATTCGAATATAGACCTATATATGTGTCATCATCATATCTTTGGGGTATTTCTAATGTTTCTTGTTTATAAATTGTGTCTCTATAATATACCTGACATAATAATTCTTCATTATGTTTTTTACTCTCTATGTGAATGTTATATTGATTTTGTTCATCAACAAATAATCTAATTTTTTCTTTGGAAAAAGATTTTAATTTTTTAACTAATTCTCTAACATTAATATAATTAATAATTTTATTTTCTATCCATTCAGTATTACTAATTGGTAACACTGCTCTAATAATACCATAAACATTATTATGACCTATTATAACCATATTTTCTTTATTTAATTCAACATAAGCTACATCATTATATTTACTTACAATCTCCATAAATTTTATAAATGGATCACCTGGAAAAATACAATAATTAGTCTCTATAGAAGGTAAACCTTTTGTTTGTTCTCTAAATATTTCGGCTTTTAATTGAAATAAAATATTAACATCTATACATGGATTATTATTATTATTATTATCAAAACATTTATTTTCAAATCCCGTTGATCTCGTCGAATAAGAAGAACAGGATGATGCGGACGAATATAATTTTTTTAAATTTGGTTTTTCCATTTTTTTATTTTTAATAGAAAAAATTTTATTTTCTTATTTTTATTAGAAAAAAAATATTTTTTTTCTCATTATATAAAAAAAATTACTTTTTTATTGTTTTAAAAATGATGTTACCAAATGTTGGTGGAGGTGCATATATTCCGAACAATCGTGAATTAGAAATAGAAATAGAAAATTATATTATGAAAACTGGAGACGTTTTATCTGGTCCATTGCATCTTTCTATTCTTCCGCAACAAAATACAGAGTTAACAAATAAACAATATGTTGATACACAAATCAATGACTTAAAAGAAAAATATATAAACGATGTTTTGATTCCACTGATGAATGAATTAAAGTTGCTAAAACTTAATGACAAATCATTAAACGAAAAATTATTAAAACTTAATAAAAAGGATAGAGAGCTAGAAGCAGATATAGCAAAACTTTTTAAAAAGATTTCAGAACAATCAAAAATTTTAATATTACTTTCTATAAATTTAAAATCTGCAGTCATTAAAAATAAACGACAGATAAAAATGTTAAAAGAACAATTAGAAGATGAAATAGAAAAACTACCTGAAAGAATTAAAAAAAATTTAAAGCAGTTACAAACTACATTCCAAAAAAGTGTTGATGAATTAAGTTCTAAAATTACTCAACAAATGAAAAAGATGAATAGAATAATAAATGAAGTAAACTCACTTAATCAAAGAGTTGATAAAATAAAAACTCTTAAAATCAATTTAGAAAATGAATTAAAGAAAAATTTACAAGAAAACTCTAAAGAAAATAAAGAACAGTTAGATGCTGTTAAAAGACAATTAGATGTTCTTAAAATTAAGTTAAATGCACTTAAAACGGCATTGAAGATTAATCAGCAGAAAATGCAAGTTAATAGAAAAGAAATTAAAGTACATCACACGCTGCTTGACGCAATAGATAAAGTGCAACAGTCAATTAATAAAGTTATCTCGAAGTTGTTGTCCATTCACAAACGTAAATCTTAACACGCAGATATTTTTCCCAAAAGTCAAATTTAATCTTAAAAATGCCTATAATTTATAAACACAATCTTAAACATTTTGCTTCAAATCAAAAAATTGCTCATGAACCATCTATGAAATCTGTTTACCATTATGACAATGCAGAAACAATCGGAACACAAAAGTTCCTAGGCACCGCAGCTGCCGTCCAAAAAGAAGGGGATGGTATATTTTCTGGTATTGGAAGTATCGTTAACTTAATTAAAAATAATAAAGATTTGATTACATCTGCTGCAAAAGGAGCAGCTGCTATAGGTAGTACAGCTAGTGCAATATCAAATGCTGTTAAGTCTCAAAACGAATTAAAACAACTAGAAGCTATTCGTCAACTTAGGAATGATTCTGAAGAACTAAAAAATTTAAAAAAACTTTCAGAGGAAACAAAAAACAAAATTGCTAACATAGCTGTTGGGGAGACATTGAGGAGCGGAGCTCCGTCTGATAGTAAACATAAGAAGAAATCAGGCGTAGCCATAAAACGTTCATTTGAAGAAATAAGAGGTAATGGCGTGAGAAGCAACCTTCGGTCTAACCAGCAAAGCTGTAGCGGAGCTGGTCTAGCAAAATTCTAAAATATATTTTTTAGTAAAATATTTTTAGTAAAATTTTTTTAGTAAAATTATTCTAGCAAAATTATTTTAGTAAAAATTTTTTCTGTCTGTGAGAAAAACAAAAAGTCAAATTATTTTTTATAAAAATGTCTTTGCTTATCGAAAATAAATTTAGATTAGACGATCCTCCGTTCGTCAGTTACAATCAAAAAAAGAATGACTATATAAGAATTGCTATGAATCCCAGATCTTCCAGTAGAGTAAATACTGGAGGTGATTTAATTTTTGAAGTTGATAATCAGCAGAGTTATTTATATCTACCTGATTCATTTTTACACTGTGAATATTCTTTATATAGTGATGCTGATTTTACAACACCATTACCAGATACCGATAATATTGCATTAGAGAATAATTTTTTTCCAAAATTATTTACACAAATGCGTTTAGATGTTGCAACTCAAAATATAGAAACAATAAGTGATTCTCCAGGTGTAATTGATACAATTCTTAGATTTGTAACAATTGGTGAAAATAATAAAA
Organism: Prostheceraeus crozeri; assembly: GCA_907163375.1. Classification (NCBI taxonomy): domain Eukaryota; kingdom Metazoa; phylum Platyhelminthes; order Polycladida; family Euryleptidae; genus Prostheceraeus; species Prostheceraeus crozeri. The sequence goes on from CAJQUW010003895.1 coordinate 177,436, forward strand.
AGTATGAAATCGGAGGTTGGTTTCCTGATACTAATGATGGTATAATTGTTGATGATTTAACTTACGCTGGAACAGATGCAGCAGGAATTGCGAAAGATGTAGAAAATATTGCAAAACATTTAAATAAAACAAATAATGATGCATATAAAGAAAGACGTGAATTTAACAAGAAAAGTAAACAGACAGTTAATTGGTCATTGTCTCCATTATTTGGATATTTAGATTATGACAAAATATCATATCAATTAAAATTTAAGTTAATAATTCATCGTACAGCAAATAATGAATTAATCTTTTTTGGTAAGACTGGAGAAAAGCATATTTAAAAATTGATAGACTTGAATGGTGGATTAACCATATTACTCCTAGTTTAGAGGTTGAAACAGCTATTGCAAAAAGATTAAATACTAACAAACCAATTCCAGTAAATTTTCTAAAGCGTACTGCGAGTTCTGTCACTTTTTCCGAACAAAGATTTAACTGGCATTTTACTAGAACTTCGAATACTCCAAGATATTTATTACTAACATTTCAAAGAAATAATTCTCCAAGTTTTGATAAGAACAACAATCTTTTTCATATTAATACAATTCGAAGTTTACAAGTTTCATTAAATCAAACCCGATATCCAATTGATCCATTAAGATTCGATGATACCAATAATCAATTTATGGAAGGATATGATTCTTATCGAAATCTTTGTATAGAATTTGGAGTTGAACCCCAATTAACTCCTGGAGATTGGAGACATTTATATCCTGTTTTCTGTTTCGATTTAAGTGCACAATCTGAAGATATTATCAAGACTGGTTGTGATGTAACAATTAATATTGAAAAGAAAGATTCCACAACTTCATTGATGGCTTATGGTTTATTGCTAGAAGATGTAAAATATTCTATTGAAATTCTTAATGGAAAGATGGCTAGGATAGGCTAAAGCCAGAGGAGCTTCGCTCCGATCGGTTAGTAACCTTAGGACCTTTGGTCCGATAGGCTAAAGCCCAAGACTTCGTCGATTAATTAATTTTTTTTCATAACTTAAAATTTTGTTAACTAGAATAGATTAAAAATTTTTGATAACTTAAAATTTTTTCATAACTAGAATAGATTAAAAATTCTTAACTTAAAAATTTTTCGTAACTAGTATAGATTAAAAATTTTTGGTAACTTAAAATTTTTTATTAAAAATGTCGCAAGCGAAAAGTAATAATAATAAAACTGTTGAATTAAAACTACGTAACATTGTTGACAAAAATACACCTAAAACTATTACGATTAACAAAAAAAAAGCATTACATAAGTAAACCAATGATAGAGAATATTCAATTACAAGAAGAAAAGAATGGCGGGATTCTCCCATTAATTCCCCTAATAATAGGTGGCATAGCAGCTGCAGGAAGTGTTGCAGGTGGGACAGCTGGTATTGTCCAAGCAGTAAATAGAAATAAATCAGAGAAGGCAGCATTAGAAGAACAAAAACGTCATAATAGAGAGTTAGAGAAAGTTGCCAGGGGTGAAGGAATAGTAGATAATTTTATTAGTAAATTAAAATTAGTTGATGAAGGAAAACGAGTTCTTAAAAATATTCTCCACAATGTTGATGATTTAATTGAAATTAAAGAAACTAAAGATGGTTCTGGAATATATCTAAGTCCTAGTATGATTCGGTAATAACCTCAGGACCTTTGGTCCGATCGGCTAAAGCCTCTGAACAAAGTTCTATTAGGTAAAACATTTATTTTATCTTTTAAAATGAATTCTACAAATTCCGAAAATTTAATTAAATTAAAAATTGCTAATTTAGATTTATTAAATTATCTATTAAACAAAAATAAAAACTGAAATTGTAAAATTTATGAAGGTAACGACGACAAACAAAGTTTGGCTACTACCTACGGTGGTGACATACAAAAAACATTAGAAAACTTTCCTGGATTTATTTGGAGTAAATATTCGAAAGAAAAACATCTTCCTGGTCATTCATATACTGGTCCAGGAACTCGACTAGATATAAGACTAGATGAGAATAATAATCCGAAACCAGGTGAAGAACCAATAACTAGAGTAGATGCCGCAGCTTTCAGGCATGATTCAGCTTATCGAAATCATGACCTAAAATCTCGTCATGCAGCTGATAAGAAGATGATTCAAGAATTAGATAGTATTCAAAATCCTACATTCAGAGAAAAAATTGAAAGAATGTTGTTAAGAAAGCTTTACAAGCTAAAATATTATTCGGTCAGGGTTTAAATGAAACGACAGCAAAGCTGTATGAGAGCAACGCTCGAACTTATGCCTCCGAAATGTCGAATGACCCAAGCCGCTACGCGTCTGAAATTCATAAAGAATACAGAAGGCCTAAATATTTATTGAAAGTAAAAGTATTTAATAAAGATGATATTTGGAGTGCTGATCTTGTTCATATGCCGAATGATTCTGTTTATAAATACGCATTGACCGTTATAGATTTATATACACGATACGCTTGGGTAAATCCTTTAAAAAATAAAAGTGGTCTATCAGTTAAATATGCGTTTGAAGAAATCTTTAAAGAAAGTGAGAGAAAGCCAAGGAAATTGTTTGCAGATAAAGGGTCGGAATTTTATAACCGAAACGTTCAGCCACTATTTGAAACTGTTTATTCAACTGAAAATGCAGGAAAAGCTGTAGTGATAGAGCGTTTCAATAGATCATTAAAAAATAAAATTTTTAAAAAATTTACTGAGCGGGGAAATCAGAAATGGTTGAAGATATTACCAGGAGTTGTAGAAGAGTATAACAATAAGATTCATTCTGGTATTGAAGAAACTCCAAAGAATACTTCTGACGACCCTGATTTAATACGAAAGAAAATATTCGAAAATAATTATTCGAACGAAAATAATTATTCGAATGACAGTAATCCGAATTTACAGAAACGTAAGCCGAAATTTAAGATTGGAGACAGGGTGCGAATATTCAAGTAAAAGAATAAATTTGAAAAAGGTTTTGTTGGTTATTGGACTAAAGAGATATTTGAAGTTTGTAAAATAAACCAAACTTATACGATTACTTACGAAATCAAAGATTTAAATGATGAAAATATCAGAGGCCGATTTTATGAAAATGAATTACAACGAACTGATTTTTAATTATCATTATTTTCATTCAATTCTAACACAATATCAAGAAATGGTACTCCTTTTTGTAATTTAAATAAAACATAAAGACATAATTGACCACAGTAAGTAGGTCCCGGTTTTTGAATTTGAAATGTATTATAAGTTCCATTGCCAAGTAATTTTTTGACTTCATTTGTAGGTGGAAGTCCATAGAAGTCGAAATAGTAATTATCTCGATTTTTATTAAAGATACCTGCAGACCAATGTACTCCTTTTTCATCTGTTGTGTGAAGATTTGTTATGAAATTTATAGTTATAACTTTGTTCCGGGAACTGAAGGTTCCTGTTGGCTTATTTTTGATCAATTGTAATTCGTCTCTCATTAGAACATGAAAATTCTTTATTCCTAATTGATTTGCAATTTTCTTTAGATCAAAATTTGTAGTTGTTTGCGTTCCATATAATTTTAAAAACTCATTTATGTTGTTCATTTTATAATAAAAAAATTTCTTAAGGGACCCCTAGAAGTCAGAAGGGACCCCTAGAAGTTAGAAGGGAGGGGGTAGTAGAACTACGTTCATATGATATTGAAGGATATATTCTTGCGGTTTCTTCCACTTTTGTTTCTTCCACTTTTAAAGAGATATTATTAGACACATGATATATTTTAAAAACCTGAAAGATGGATAAAATTCATGAATTTGAAATTCGCAACTTTTATGATTTTTTCGGTGTCCTGGAACGGTCATGATTTAAGCAATGAAAAATGTCACAATCACAAATTTGAAATTCTCAACTTTTATGATTTTTGGTGTCCTGGAACGGTCATGATTTTCAAGGTAAAAATTATAATTCTCAAATTTGAGATTTTGAAAAATTTGAAAATTGGGTATTTTTAAAAACGCCCAAATTTATGAATTTAGGTCTTCATAACCTGAAAAAGGGTTCAAATTCATGAATTTATGTCGTTTTTAAAAATGCCATTTTTTGAAAAAATGGTACTTTTTGAATGGACTAAATTCATGTATTTAGGTCTTAAAAACCTGAAAAGGGGTCTAAATTCATGAATTTATGTCGTTTTTAAAGATACTATTTTTTGAATTTTATGGTGTCCTGGAACGGTCTTTTGCCCATTACTAACACCAGACAAAATTCACAAGTACAGAATACACTTCATAAAATGATCATCATTCATTCACAAGGAGTAAAAACATGTTTTACATAGACCCATGCTGTTGACAATGATATAGATACAGTTCATAAACGTCATAGAGACTACAATGCCTGCGTGAAGTGAGTTTTGCAATGTAGGTAGCTTTATTTCCAGTATTACAATGGGATGGTGGTCTGTACAGGTGATGTCTCTCACCGAAACATATAGCCATGTCAAAAATCATTTCATCTCTAAACTTCTTTTGATCACAATGCATATGATAGTCTTGTCTTACACGATCTACCCAGCATGGTAAATATAAATTATCAATGTGCAACTGAAGTGTTGTTACTTCTCGTTCAGAATCATTTCCTAATATTTTAATAATATGAAAACCTGACAGCCACCGTTTGAAATCACTTATCAAATACGTTTCATTTACAAATCCAATATGAATCAAAATAGAAGGATCAAGTCCATGCACATGACGTCGTGACCATTCGTCTTTGTGTGGAGGACAGTAGGCAAATCAATGATATACACTAACAACATTTTGATCACTTTCTCTCATTGCAATAGCACTCAGTTCCTGCATGGGTGTTCCCTCACTGTCTATGAAGATGGCAACCTACAATATCAAAAAGACTTCATTACAAAATAATACATTGAGCAGGAACTTTACAAGGATGTCTGTCCTTTACATAACAAAAGATGCATACAACATGATTACAATGTTTTATTTGAACATAACGCGCAAGACCGCGTTTTCCACATTCACTACATACTAACTGATTACAATACTTAAGACTTCTCTTTAGTGGTAACATCATCTTTCTCTGATGTGCGACGACGTTTAGGTTTAGTGACAGGTTCTTGACACTCTCTGACACAAGAATCAATGACTTTCTCAATGTGATCAAGTCCTGTTAACTCAGGTTGATGATGAATTTGAGCAATGCACAAATTGAGAGAAATAAAATTACCATCAGATTGATGAGGTCCCACATAAACAGCAGGCACCTCAATATGAAAGGAATAAAAGCCTGCACCTAGCGATGACAATTCTGTTTCAACTGACTGTTCAACTGTCACTCCTGAAGTGACTTTACAATACTTGCTTTGTAAAATATAGCAGCGAGTGCCGCGATACAATGGTTTATAATAAGAAGTTTTCTTTTCTGGCCACAACTGTAATAGTTCAGTAGGAATAAGAGCCTCTTGCCTCACAACGTCTTCTAAAATGTCAAGCTGCTGACGCAACCAATTATCAATAGAGATACTCAGGTTTTGACCGCAACGATTTACTTGCGTATCCACTTTTGGCAAGTATACCGCCGGCGTTTGAAGATAGAGTCGAACACCTTTGTAGCGCACTTGTTGTTTGTAGGTAGGATAGCCGTGAATTACCTCTTCAATTTTCGGATTCCACAGCTCGAGATGTTGAGGATTCAGTGATGCAGCAGTTGGAGTAGGATTCATGGCCATGGCAGTCTGTAACGAAAAAATACCACTAAGTACATTCATGATCATCAGAGAAAAGAAAATTGTTAGCTTAGCAGTGACATATGAGGTGGCCCTTAAGAGGACCTTTTTGAGCGTTCACAGGATTTAAATCTTATCACCAAAGTCTAAGTCGTCGTCATCGTCCAGTAAACTAAATGTCTTGGGCTTAGGACCCAAATTGAGTTTCAATTCCCTAAAAGACTTAAAGGTAAAGCGTCTAGATGGTGGAGGCGGTGGTGGTGGTGGTGATGGTTCAACAAAATAAGCTTGTACAATCATCGGCCACACACTCTCCTGCGTCTCTCTTCTAAAATGCTGGTAAGGTTTAGGCCAGACAGTCATGACACTCACTTGTAAATTTGCAAACAGGATTGATCAGACAAAGTTGAGAGGGGAGAATGGCTTCAGCAAGTCACACACGCTTTCCAAGTCAAGAGAATGAAATGAAGAGAAAATGGGGAGACGTCTGCTTTTATAGTCTCCCGCGAATCCACATTTGACACTTTGTGAGCCAATCAGAGACCTCCGTTTCTCCCCTGACTTCGTTGCGGCAGGGAAAAGGAGGCACGCGGACGACTGACTCATGAATGCTTTTCCCAAATCTAGTTTAGCACATTGAGTTGAATATGAATGTGTTTTATGCGACATAAGAGCAAGTTGGATCCATGCTCATGAAATGAATCTAGTCGAGATGCAATTTTCGCCATGTGTCGCTGATAGAAATCTTTGGGATCATGTGTCGTCTCTGCAGAATAGGATGCAAAATGAAACACTACACGCTCACCTGCATGTTCATAAGTCACTTTCTCCAATTCAATCTCTGCAACTAATCGTCCTTTCACATCTTTATTCATCAAACTGTCCATGAGCAGTTGGAAAACGAAGTAACCTTTAGGGATAGCAAATTCTAAGTCTGCCTTTTCATGATGAAAGGAGATGATGTAATCCCTAATCACACCACGAAGACTATGTCGATGAAAACGTAGTGAACAAAATTCATTCGTTAACTCTACTGCTTCTGTCATCTTTCTTCCTTTCACTTTGGAGACATAGCATGAATGACATTCAGGTGCAGAATGGCACGCTGATTCCAAATCTGGTCTCCGTTTTCCCGTCCGAGGCTTGCTTCACCCGCTAGAGCAATTTTTGTAAACATTCTAACTCTGACGTTTTTTCGTCAATGTCCAAAATTTTCAATAACGTCTCACCTCTAAACGAAGGCAGAGTGGAACAAGCCATGTTTTCCACTGAATTTGTCTCACTCCCAGCTTTCAAATGAGCTATTGCATGACTTTCTACGATCTCTACAAGCAAAGTTGGAAGATCGCTGCCGAGGGGGGGTCAGCACTTCTTCTCTCCGATGGAGTTGGGAAGACGTTCCTAGACCCAAAATTGACCAAAACGTCCGAATTTGCAATCCATTTTCCCATTCGAGCACTCCTTCATGTCAAAAAATGGACTTTCTCATCCCAAAACATCCAAAACCTGACTTTTCCAACTCTGACGTTTTCCTGCCATTTTCCTCCCTCAAGCCAAGAAAATTAGTCCAAACTGAGCTTTCCACTGCATTTTTCTCACTTTTAGCTTTGAAATGAGCTATTGCACGACTTTCTACCATCTCTGGAGCCAAAGTTGGAAGTTTGGCAGGAGGTGGGGGGGGGGGCGTCCTCAAAATTTTTTCTCTCCGATTGAGCTGGGAAGAAGTTCCTAGACCCAAAATTGACCAAAACGTCCGAATTTGCACTCCATTTTCCCATCCGAGCACTCCTTCATGTCGAAAAATGGACTTTCTCATCCCAAAACATCCAAAACCTGACTTTTCCAACTCTGACGTTTTCCTGCCATTTTCCTCCCTCAAGCCAAGAAAATTAGTCCAAACTGAGCTTTCCACTGCATTTTTCTCACTTTTAGCTTTGAAATGAGCTATTGCACGACTTTCTACCATCTCTGGAGCCAAAGTTGGAAGTTTGGCAGAAGGTGGGGGGGGCGTCCTCAAAATTTTTTATCTCCGATTGAGCTGGGAAGACGTTCCTAGACCCAAAATTTCACGTAGATTCCGAATCTGGCCTCTGTTTTCCCATCCGAGGTCCCCTTCATGACGAAATATGGACTTTCTCATCCCAAAACCACCACATCCCGCTTTTTTCCAACTTTATCGCTCCACCCCTTGCCTCCCAGGAAGACTCCTCCCGTCTTCCTTCCACAACCAACATTTCACGCAAATTCCACATCTAAACTCCACTTTCACATCCGAGGTCTCCTTCATGTCGAAAAATGGACTTTCTCATCCCAAAACATTCAACACCTGACTTTTCCAACTCTGACGTTTTCCTGCATTTTCCTCCCTAAACCCAGGAAAAGTGGACCAAACTGAGCTTTCCACTGCATTTTTCTCATTCTTAGCTTTCAAATGAGCTATTGCACGACTTTCTACGATCTCTCACACCAAAGTTGGAAGTTTGACAGGAGGGGGGGGGTGGGGGGGGTCTTCAAAATTTTTTCCCTCCGATGTCGCTGGAAACATCCTTCCTAACCCAAAATTGACCAAACGTCCGAATTTGCACTCGGTTTTCCCATCCGAGACCTCCTTCCTGTCGAAAAACGACCTTTCTCATCCCAAAACCATCAATACCCGCCTTTTTCCAACTCTGACGCTCCACCCCTTGCCTCATCACTCCTCCCGCCTTCCTTCCCCACCCAACATTTCACGCAGATTCCACATCTAAACTCCACTTTCACATCCAAACCCTCTTTCATGACGATTTCCAACTTTTCTCATCCCAACACCATCAACACCCACCCTTTTCCAACTCTATCCCTCACACATTCCTATCACCTTCCTTTCCATCCCTTACCCGAAAACTCCTTCCTTCCTTCCAGAGAAGGGGGGACCGGTTTTTTCCTCTCAGACCCATTCCTCCCAACACATCCTTGGCCCTCTCCCTCACCTTCCTTCCAGAGGGGGGGCTGAGTCAGCATGATGACTCATCACTGCACCGCACCGCACTTGAATTTGGGATGGGCTTACTACTGTGCGACCACTGTATATGCACGTACGGTACAGCAGCCCATATGTGCACTTAAAAATACGGAATAAAAGAATATTAGGCCTATACTACTGCCTGTGGCATCGGCCTGATTAATATCTACGAGTATATGCGACATGTCTGCGCTAGCTTTGGTTACAGTACCACTTTTAAAGATATTTTGATCAAAACCCAAAATGTCCATTTGAGTTTTATCCATAATTAGTTCAATACCTTTTCCACTTATAGTGAGAGACAAAGTACCTTCTTTTTCAGAAAATGAAATATGTTGCTCATTAATCACTTCATCTAAATAATCTAGAACCAATTTAACTGAAGTAATAATGCGAGGCATCAACACTCTTGTTTCATGTAAGATACCACCTAAAGGCTCTACACACTTTCTGTATAAAGATACGGTCCATTCTGTATCAAATTGATTTGACCTTTCACATGGCAAATGTTGCATATCAAATTTTCCATGAACAGCTGCAGAACGATGTCGTAAGAACTGATGAAAATCTTTTGAACAAACTAATACTAGATCATCATCATTTAATTTACTTATTGCAATATGATTAGATGATTTGATATAAGTCAATGTTGCCACTTGTTTACCATCAACTCGAAGGAGATAATTAAATTTCTTCAATAATGTTTTAGGAGTCATGTTTGTCTTTCTTGGCTTAATCACAATCTTCTTTACCAACGTCTTCTTATTTTTTGGAATAAGATCTACATAATAAGCTTCCTCTCGATATATTAACTGTTTATGACCAATTGGGTGGTAATTAACGTTATAATTATCATAGCTTGTTAAGGCGCTAGCGAGGTAACCTAAATCATTTCTTAAACTTGGACTTAAACCAACAATCCAATCTTTCTCAACTACATGATGTACATAATTATGATCATCATTGTGCGGAGTAAATTGGACAATATGTTTACACGCTTTGTTCAAGAAATCATGTATAAACTTTTTACATAATAAGAGATCTTTCTTTGGCCACTGTGGAATGTATACTCGGTAGCCCTTTTCACATTAGTAAGCAGCTGTGCGTCTCATATTAATAGTCATCACCTCATGATCAAAAGTATAGACACAGTTACTGTGAACAAGTTGAGTGACCCCTACTTCCCACTCTCCATTTAGCTGTTGTGTATGATCAATGGGAGTAGAAAAGAGTGCGGCTCGATTACTAGCAAATCTATTTGCGGCCGCATTGCTAAGCAAAATATGATAAAACGACATTTTTATATTGCTGATTTGCGGCTTTGCATAACATCATGAAGACTTGGATTTTGGACTCTCGACAATATATCAGAGTTGATCGTGATGGGAACGTACATTTCAAAAATTCTCATGGTCATACATAAAGAGGTATTACATTAACATGGCGACAATTTGTCAACCTCAATGATATCATGAGGGATTTGGAATATTTTGAAACATTAAGATTCATCTCCTTGGGTGATCAAGTTTGGCTTCAACGCTGCAACAATGAAATTCAAATCTGCCATTCTCATTCCGCAAACTGTTTCTCATTTCGCAAATATAATTGGGAGAAGTATAGAAGATACATACATCGCTCCATCATGACATTTATTCATCGTAAGTTCATCGCCCTACTATGCAAATCTTAATCAGACATGACTACCACGATCCATGAGTTGGAAATTAGATTCCCTACAACGTATTGAAACGGATCATGATCGAAACGTCTATTTCAAAGATTCATCTGGAAATGTGAGAAGAGAGTTTGCTTTATCTTATCGTCATTTTCAATCTCTACATCATATCATGAAGGATTTGAAATACTTCTATATGAAAAGACATTCACGTATTGGAAATCGCATCTGGCTGCGCGTCAACAAACGGCGAATTCAACTCTATCATTCCCAACTCCATACTAACTTCACATTTCATCAAGGTAGTTGGGAAAAGTATAAAAGGAAGGTACATCGCTCAATTTACTCATTTTTTCATCATGAAGCGCCATCGCTACACCATCGTCAACATTCTCCGTCGCTTCAGACTCTACACCAAAATCGATCTCACAACATTACACCAACACATTCCAAACAGCAAGTATTACCCGGGCCGACCTCAAATGTTAGTGGTGAAGATGAACAATTCACGGAATCTTCAACTCTTCCCAAATGGGACTGTACAGATTCTCGGCGCCCTTTCTCATTCATCGGCGCAGTCAATGCGCTTAGAGCTACAGAGACTACTACGTCGGATATGGAAGAGGGAGAGGTGTGTGATGTCGAATCTGACTGTGGACAGTATGGTGATCTCTACTCAATTGAGTAAAAGTGTATCCTTTTTGAAGATTCGTACCAGCAGTTACAATTTGTGTTATGAACCCAAACTTTTTCCTGCAGCTCTCATTAGTTGTTGGTTACCTGTGCATGTTGCAATCTTTCATAATAGTAAAGTGATCATTACTGGACTAAAATCTCACGTACAAGCAAATGTGATCCTAGACTATCTCATCGAGTATGTACGTACCCAGCGGATTGTAAAATAAAAAACAATTTTTCCAACATGATGTTTTTATTTCAAATCATGGTAGAACTTACAAATCATTTTTTCATTAGAGGATGGATTACATGAAAAGTTTTGAATAACAGATACAAATCGAGATACATGTAAACGTTTTAAGATGAAGTACAGTACAAAAGCACCACACGTTGATGAAAGTGGATGTTGCAGTATGCGTTCATTTCGCTGATATTGACGCGTATGTTTTCTCAACCACTGCTGTGTTGGCATATTTGGAGGTTGAGCAAGAGAGTCAAATAGTTCACCACGTCGGTTTTCTCCAATAAAGATCGCTTTCCAATGCTCACCGCCTAAATTCTGCGAGTGAGTGTTTAGCACAATAAAGATGGGATAGTGGTCTACTGCAGGTGGTAAGGTATCGAGCGAATAGACATTATCGAAAGCTTTCAACGTCGCTTCATCTGCATTACGCTGCACTTTAGTCTTAATATCGTCAGCAGTCAACCAACTCATTAACGATTATACTGAAGAATCACGTCACGATACTTTGTAATTTCAATATTTGAATCGGAGACTGCATAAATTAATACATTGATCGTCTCAGGTAGTGTTCTTTTGAACGTCAAATCCAAACGAATATTATGAGGCACGTTCGCTGGACGATAGGGTGCACTAATATCGCTGTCAGCAGTCAAATCAAATGCATAAGTAGTATATCCACTCTTAAACGCTTTCATAGTGAGTCCGTTGGTGTCATCCGTATTGTAAAAACCAAAGACATCCATAAAATCAACATAACTGCGCATAAATTGATCCGCAGCAAAATCTGGTTTGTAGGGAAGACCAGGATGACTCAGACCATTTACACGTAAAGCAATTTCACTTAACTGATTGTGTTTAAAATTGAAAGGATTCTTCTTTATATTACCATTAAATGCATCATTTTCAACCATTGCCACCATGAGGAGCTTCGGTGCTTCCGATGGAAAGAGGCCATCTTTCATGAAACTCTTTTGATCTTTCGGAATTGTAAAGGTGAGAAGCTTTGTATGCTGAACGGGGTAAATGCCATTTTGGCGGTTAAGACCTTCAGCATGTCCTCTAATGACACTTGGATTCGGTACTACTCGACGAATGTAAAGTGCAATATCTTCCACATGAATTCTAAAATTGTCAACTTTAGCAAATGCATTCAGCGCAAATTCAGGCTTATTCAATGTCAGCTTGAGTCGCATGCTCGTATTACAGAGTAAAAACTTTGACTGTCTAAAGAAGTCTAAATTCAGCGGACCATATAGCTGACATACTTTACTATCTTTAATCATAGCAGATCGCTTTACAAAGCCACTGTTTGTTTCAGCATCAAATTTTCCTGCTTCATCTCTGTACCATCCCATGGCTTCCATATGACTTTTTTGTGCTGCTGGATGAAACTGTGATACATGATTGAAATATGCTTTATAGGGATAATCGCTTTGGCCACCTTCCACCTGCTGCTCTCCAATCGTTAGAGAAACATCGCGAAGTAATGTAGTCAATGGTAAATTGTTCAGTCCAACTTTATGTGTATCGTCAATAGCAGTTCCATCTGCTTGCTGAATTCTAAACCTCAAATCAACCATCGCATAACTCAAATCTATGTAGTCATCACTACCACCAGGAATAACAAATTCAATGGGGTCAGCATTCTCAGCTGTTCGAGGATGATAATCTACAATACTTGAACTAAGAATATCTGTCTGTATGGCTTGTTGATCAAACAAACAAAAACCGGAAGTTTTACACTCCATGATTAGAAGTTATGGCAGCGTCGTCATTTGGCGCCTGATGAATGATTAGAGCCTCTGCGACGTTTGCCTGAATGCCTTTTGACTGAAGATTGCACCCTACCAGCTCCGCGATGTTTCCTCCTTCCTTTATTCATTCGTTTAGGCGATTTCTTTCCTTGAGTAACACCAGGAAAGGTCTGCTTCAATGTTTTTAAACCGCGTTCCTTCCCACGATTCAACAAACTGCTCTTAAAACTTCTACCTCTGGAAAGATCACTAGCAACATCACCAGCAAAGCCAACGGCATTACTTAAAACATTTCGTTTTAAAGATCTACCGACATTGGATATGAGAGGTGCTACAACAGATTTCAGTGCACCAAGTATGCTACCTCCACGTTGGCGGCGAGTGCCGATGTAAATTTGTCCTCCACCACTTACATAGGAGGGTCGTGAATAAAATGAGGCAGTTGGATTCATAGCTCAAACCCTAAACATTGTTAGTTACAACTTTGCATGAATCACTGTCAATCACTTAGATGAAAGATGTCGGCACGACGCATCCAAGAGTTCATACTTGAAGGATAACCAGCCCATTTAACAAGACACCATTCTTCACCTTGCCGTTTTTTACATCGAATGATTTTCTCTACCAAATATGTTTCACTTTCAGTGAATACCTCAATCTCATCGCGGTAAAAGCTACCCTCAATTTCTTCATTATCGTAATCTTTCAACTTGTAGGTGGTGGGAGAGTCTTTTTGATCAATCCTTGATACTGTAAATACCTCCTCTGTCCAATTCGGAAGGTACCCTTTAGCAAAAACACTCTTCACTTTTGAGATACGAACTTTATCACCAATTTTCACATCACTTTTCACATGAGTGCGTTTACGTTGGAATGATTCGCGCACTTTACCTACATTGTCAGCATTTACATCTACTGGTCTGAGTCCAAAAGAACGATGGATAGAGTGATTGTAGGCATGGAGTGTATCTTGTAGAACCTTTGTCCAATTTTGTGTCAAGTTGGCAGTAAAATGTCGCCGCAAGCGATTTTTTAATGTGCGATTAAAACGTTCAACGAGTGCAGCTTTATAAGCACTCTTTACACTAAACAACTCAATGTCATGCCTCTCAAATAATCTTCTCACATGCTGATTTTCAAACTCTTTTCCTTGATCACTCTGAATTCTTTTTGGAATGCGGCCTTCTCGAAAAATTGTTTGGAATGTTTTTGCTACTCCTTTCCCTTCTTTAGTTTTTAAAGGTTCAGCCCACGCATAACGCGATAAAATATCAATGACGGTTAAAATAAAATTATTTCCTGAGTTATGTTTTGAAATGGAGGCGACATCACACAAATCTGCTTGCCACTGTTCATCAATGTCATGAACAATTTAATGGCGGGTACGGTACTTCTTTTTCGCTTGTTTGTGGAGTGCATAGGTAGCCTGACCCTTTAACCATCGTTTCACTTGTGATTGTGGAAGACCACTCGCTTTTGACAATTTCTTGATAGATGCAAATCCTGCTGGATGTTTTACATCATAATAGATTGACTTCAAACGCTAAGTCGATGACGACTGACTCTTTTTCCTCCTTCTCATCTTTTTGCTTTCTTGCCTTTCTACATTTACAACAACTGCAGCATTTAGCTTTAGCGGTTTTGCGATCATGTTCACATTGCTTAGGGGTTTCATTGTGAGAGCTGGCGCAGCAAGTGCAAGTGACAACGACATTCACCTCCGGCGGTTCATTGCATGGTAAGCAACACAACTGCTTCATATTAATAGTCTGAGAACATGTATTTCTTGGGAGGAGTTGTTTTACGTTTTCTTTTTACTAGTTTTAGTGGTGGCGTAGATCTACGTCGAGTTCTTCCTCTTGTTTGCTTAGTGAGTGTGGGAGGGGATGTAGAAGGTGACGTCTTAAACCGATTTGTTGGCATTTTCATCGTCTGAAGCATTGGAGCAGTAGCCACTGTTGAATCAAGTTCTTTCAATGTCTCATTATTCAAAGCAAATTTTGGCACATTATGCTTTTTCAATAGTTTAAGAAAGTATGTCCAAACAGGTGGAACATAGCCCTGACGGCGCTTTCTACGTGTCGCATACTGAATCAAGTCTTCATAACGTGAAGCATCAATCACTTTATTTTCATCTGTAATGATTTCTCCTCTATCATTTACATTGAGGTGGGGTTCAATACTGTTGAAAAGAGATATGGCATGTGCACGAGATGCTAAAGGTGTAGCAGTCGACACAGAGTCACGCATCTTATTCTTCAAATTTTTCAATTGTTCAGCAGTTTCCGATTGTAATAATACAGCACGATGTGGATCTTTGATGTGAACATTTTGCTGATAATCTAATTCTTTCCTATACGTTTGATTTGCAAGAGGTTGCTTTACTTGTTGTATAGCAGTCAATTGTACATATTCATCCTGAGGAATAACAATCATGCGAGAATAAGAACTCATAGTTTGTAGATAATCATGGGAGTTTTCAAAATATCACCTCGAAATCTAAATTCTTCCGGACACTCTTGCGTAAAGTCTGTGAATAAGTAACCGTGTGGTTTTTCAGTAGCTGCTTGAAAAATTTCAATTAAGGCTTTTGATCCTCTTGGTGCAACTTGTCGCGCTAAAATTTCAAATTGACTTTTATCTCGCGGATTCTTGAAAATAGCATAATAGTGTGTATTCAGGTTTCGTGTACGAGCTTCTTTTCCATCAGGAAACAAATTTTGTGTGATATAGAGGATAAAGCACCTTTTATGATGTGCTGCGCGAGTGAACATATCTGTAACATCTTTTGAATTCTTACTTTCTTTTAATAGATCATCCAATACAACAACATCATTAGACTGACGTTTATCCACTGGAATAATTCCTTCATGTCGAATAAAGTTGCGACTTTGCAATTCCTGAAACAGCGACGGTTGATAAATACCATAACACCAAATCACTCGATTGATAGGTTCCTTAAACAACTCCCTTCTTTTATCCAATAAATTCAGCGTGAAAACAGTTTTACCTGCATGAGATGGACCTGATACAGTCAGAACTTTATCACATTGAAGTCTGAAATCCATTATAATACTTTGAGATTCAACATTTGCATAATTAACGCTTAGAGCCAAAGATATTGCCCAATACGTTGCCCATGATAGGAGCTAGCATCGGTAGTAACGCTGGAAGGAAACCGCCCTTTTGTGTTAGAGTTTCCCTCTTTCTTTGAAGGGTGACTTTAGGAATGGAGATGAAACGCAGTTTCATAGCATATCGCTTAAGTAACTTTCGTTGTTTTGGTGCTAATTTCTTCGTCCTCAACTTTCTTACATGAGAAATAATTTCACGAATGAATTTATCGGTAGCATGTCGTATAGCATTGTATCGCTGATTTGCTTTCATTCGTCGGAGAGCTTGAATGGCTGAAGAAAATTTTGAAGACTTTTGACTTTTACGTTTCGCCATTTTCCGTGTTAGTCTTTGCTAAAACCTGTCTTTACCACATTTGCATAGGTACTAACTATTGCGGCATAAGTGACACTCGAAATGAGCAATATCACAGTGGTTACATTTGCAAAGTTGAATGCAATTACGTATGAAACAGCGTTGACAAAAAGCATGCTTACATCTCTTGAAGATGCGCTTTTCATTTCCGTCCTTTCGTTTACATACATCACAACACATAGTTTCACCGTTACTGATGTCTATAGCAAGTCTTTTTGAAGATATGAATTTGCTAGCCTTTTCTAAATAATAGACGCATGTACAGAAGGAATATACTTCGAGAGTGAGCAGACATAGCTCGAAAACCAGTTGTGCTACAATCAAGTACCACTGCATTTTCAATTTTTCTTTATAGAAAGTTGAATGTGAATATCTGAAATCGCTTTAATCACTAGACTGTTACCATGATGGTTAAATGCGTTAAGACGTTCAGCAATTTTTATCATATGTCTTTTAAAAATTTCTTTGGGGTGATCTACCACTTCCATTGCCATTCGCTATTGCGCGACTTTCTACGAGCTCTAGAACCAAAGTTGGAAGAACGCTGCCGAGGGGGGGGGAGGGACGTCAGCGAAAATTTTTTCTCGCCGATTGAGCTGGAAATCACACCACAGATGCAGAATTTGACGCTGATTCCAAATCTGGTCTCAGATCTACCATTGGAGCAGCCGTTTAGACGCTACAGCCCAAAACATCCCACATTCGCCGTTAACTCTGTCGTTTTTCGCCAATCTCCCAAATCTTAATTGGCGTCTCACATCTAAACGAAGACAGATATGAACAAGCCGTTTCTTTCAGTGAATTTGTCTCACTCTTAGCTTTCAAACGAGCTATTGCGCGAATTTCTACGAGCTCTAGAACCAAAGTTGGAAGAACGCTGCCGAGGGGGGGGAGGGACGTCAGCGAAAATTTTTTCTCGCCGATTGAGCTGGAAATCACACCACAGATGCAGAATTTGACGCTGATTCCAAATCTGGTCTCAGATCTACCATTGGAGCAGCCGTTTAGACGCTACAGCCCAAAACGTCCAAAATTCTAACTCTGTCGTTTTTCGCCAATCTCCCAAATCTTAATTGGCGTCTCACATCTAAACGAAGACAGATATGGACAAGCCGTTTCTTTCAGTGAATTTGTCTCACTCTTAGCTTTCAAACGAGCTATTGCGCGAATTTCTACGAGCTCTAGAACCAAAGTTGGAAGAACGCTGCCGAGGGGGGGAGGGACGTCAGCGAAAATTTTTTCTCGCCGATTGAGCTGGAAATCACACCACAGATGCAGAATTTGACGCTGATTCCAAATCTGGTCTCAGATCTACCATTGGAGCAGCCGTTTAGACGCTACAGCCCAAAACATCCCACATTCGCCGTTAACTCTGTCGTTTTTCGCCAATCTCCCAAATCTTAATTGGCGTCTCACATCTAAACGAAGACAGATATGAACAAGCCGTTTCTTTCAGTGAATTTGTCTCACTCTTAGCTTTCAAACGAGCTATTGCGCGAATTTCTACGAGCTCTAGAACCAAAGTTGGAAGAACGCTGCCGAGGGGGGTGGGAGGAAAAATTTTGTTAACTCAACTTTTGGCGAGAAACACGATGGGAGTGGTCTCGCCATTCCAACCTGGCCGGCACACCACGACAGCCTGGCCGGCACATCACGACAGAGAGCGCACCACGATCTGGCAACTCTGACGTTCAAATGAGACATGACTACCCTAGTCATGTCTTTTATAACTACGAAAATCAGTCAGCTGACACATGACTCAACAGAATCTACACTTGTCTAATCATCTCTTAGACATGACTATGTTTATAACTGCGAATCGGGAGACATGACTCAAAAGTAGGACATGTCTACGTAGCAAAGACGTTTATAACTACCGGCCTATGTTCTACGATATCATAGACTCTTATTTTACATGTCATAATTTCTATGTAATATCTAGTTCTAGATATGTATTTGATTTTGAATGTGCGTGGTCAGTAAGCTGACTTAAAATATAAAATTATGCATAGAAGCAAGGATGAGGTTGTGTCTCTAGCAGAAGACAAATAGTAGTAATGACAAAAAATACAACAATGGCGTCGCTTCAGGCAACAATTATCGCGTTATCATTAGACAATGCGGAGGATGCACACTGCTGGCTGATTGCATTTGAGGCACATTGCAGAAGTCATGTCATTGCAGATACTTTGGGAGACGATGGAACTTCCCCAAAAGCAAATAAACTGTTTGAAAAATGTGAAACAAAATGCATCAAAAAGCTGATAACCTTCTTTCCAAACGAAAACATAGAAAAGAAAACATATGAAGAGATAAAACTAAAATTTATGAATTACATCTCTCCCAAAGTAAGACTTACAATTGCAGATAGAACAAATTTTTTACAGATTTCTCAAAATGTTGACGAAACTGAGTCAGACTATCTATGAAGATTGAATGAGTGCTCCTCACATTGCAAATGGGAAGAACTGAAGACAGGAAACCCTGCAGAAGAAATGGTCAAGCTGCGATTCATTGCAGGCTTGCATAGCGACAATCTGAAGATGCGCATATTGGATAAATTACAAATGAACCCGAAAAGTACTATTGAAGACATAATAGATTTAAGCCAAATGTCACACCAATTGCACAACTTCGCGAATAAGTCTATGACATCAAACACAAATGAAGATGTCAAAAGCACTCTCTTTGTGTCCAAATTTAGAAACAATTATACAAAATCATTTAATAAATGTTCCAGATGTGATGCAAAACACAAACCAAAGAGTTGTCCTGCTTATGGTAAGATTTGTAATAAATGCGGTAAGCCAAATCATTTTTCGAAATGCTGTAATTCGAAGAGCAATTCAAATAATTCCTACAATCACAACTATCCAAAGAAAACCAGTACACATAATGTTGACATATTCACAATTTACTTACATAATACTTTCGATGCTCTCTCTGATGATTATAAAAAAACTGCAAGCATTAATGGTCGCAATTTAGCTTTTCAAGTAGATACTGGTGCATCTGTGTCTTTAATATCGACTTGGCAATGGCAAAGTTAAGGTTCACCAAATTTGAATCCTACTAATGTGAAGCCATGCAAGCACAGAATTAGATTCATCTGCGCGCGCTTCGGTTTCCTAGAAAGGAAGAATTGTATGTAACCTCAATATCGAAATGGCACATCACAGAATATTAGACAACTTGCTCCTTCTCGAATGGATAACTCATGTATCACTTGCTATTGGAAATGGCAAGCAATAAGCTGTCAGCAGAGGACACCAGAGCCAGTGAGAGAGGCGTGCGTGCTGTGATATCACTTCGCACACACCAAAACACACATCGATGCCAGGCTTCGATTCAATGTATGCACTATACAGTGAGCAATGCCGAGGAGAGGATCATCAAGTGAACTAATTTTCGTACGCCTGCTAGTTTCTTTAATAATGATCGGAAGGGTCAACATTATGGAGAAAACTTGTACGCAATGATCTGAATTCTTCGAATCTGAAGGAATTTTGGCAATCGAAGCACTTTGCTGGAACTCACATTAATCTGCAAGCGACGCACGACTTTTTTCCTATCTCTGTAAGGTATTAGGAATTCCTTCTTGCCCACTTATTAGGTTCCTCTATGTGCCGTCAGTTTCGTATTAATCACACTTCTAGCAAACCGAAGCAGATAAACAAAATATTTAATTCTGTGCATGCAAGTATGATGGATCATTTTTAGACGTTAAAGGCAGTTTTAAAGCTGTAATGCGAACAGAAGATGAAAGCAAGGACATTGACCTTATCGTTGTCGGGTCTGAAAAGAGATATGGCTTATTGGGCAGAGATTTGATAAAGATCAAACCCATCTACCTATCCTATCGACAGAACAAAGCCATCTACCTGTTATCAAAAACTTTAAAGCTCATATATCCTTGATAGATCCAACTGATTTTGGAAAGCGCGTAGTGTTCCGATACATTTAAAAAGTCAATAAATGAAGAGCTGGATTTACTTCAAGCTCGTGGTATTATTACGCCTATCGATCACGCTGTCCATGCTTCTCCTGTAGTTTGGGTCAAGAAAGCCAATGGTAAATATCGCATGTGTGTCGATTTCAAAGCGACAATCAACAGGAATATACAATCCGATGCTTTCCCAATGCCTACTATCGAGGAGATATTTGCTGCAATCGGTTGCTCCACGAAGTTCGCAAAGCTGGATCTAACCAGCGCTTACCATCAAATTGAATTAGATGATGATGCAAAAAAGCCACAGAATTAGATTCATCTGCGCGCGCTTCGGTTTCCTAGAAAGGAAGAATTGTATGTAACCTCAATATCGAAATGGCACATCACAGAATATTAGACAACTTGCTCCTTCTCGAATGGATAACTCATGTATCACTTGCTATTGGAAATGGCAAGCAATAAGCTGTCAGCAGAGGACACCAGAGCCAGTGAGAGAGGCGTGCGTGCTGTGATATCACTTCGCACACACCAAAACACACATCGATGCCAGGCTTCGATTCAATGTATGCACTATACAGTGAGCAATGCCGAGGAGAGGATCATCAAGTGAACTAATTTTCGTACGCCTGCTAGTTTCTTTAATAATGATCGGAAGGGTCAACATTATGGAGAAAACTTGTACGCAATGATCTGAATTCTTCGAATCTGAAGGAATTTTGGCAATCGAAGCACTTTGCTGGAACTCACATTAATCTGCAAGCGACGCACGACTTTTTTCCTATCTCTGTAAGGTATTAGGAATTCCTTCTTGCCCACTTATTAGGTTCCTCTATGTGCCGTCAGTTTCGTATTAATCACACTTCTAGCAAACCGAAGCAGATAAACAAAATATTTAATTCTGTGCATGCAAGTATGATGGATCATTTTTAGACGTTAAAGGCAGTTTTAAAGCTGTAATGCGAACAGAAGATGAAAGCAAGGACATTGACCTTATCGTTGTCGGGTCTGAAAAGAGATATGGCTTATTGGGCAGAGATTTGATAAAGATCAAACCCATCTACCTATCCTATCGACAGAACAAAGCCATCTACCTGTTATCAAAAACTTTAAAGCTCATATATCCTTGATAGATCCAACTGATTTTGGAAAGCGCGTAGTGTTCCGATACATTTAAAAAGTCAATAAATGAAGAGCTGGATTTACTTCAAGCTCGTGGTATTATTACGCCTATCGATCACGCTGTCCATGCTTCTCCTGTAGTTTGGGTCAAGAAAGCCAATGGTAAATATCGCATGTGTGTCGATTTCAAAGCGACAATCAACAGGAATATACAATCCGATGCTTTCCCAATGCCTACTATCGAGGAGATATTTGCTGCAATCGGTTGCTCCACGAAGTTCGCAAAGCTGGATCTAACCAGCGCTTACCATCAAATTGAATTAGATGATGATGCAAAAAAGCCACAGAATTAGATTCATCTGCGCGCGCTTCGGTTTCCTAGAAAGGAAGAATTGTATGTAACCTCAATATCGAAATGGCACATCACAGAATATTAGACAACTTGCTCCTTCTCGAATGGATAACTCATGTATCACTTGCTATTGGAAATGGCAAGCAATAAGCTGTCAGCAGAGGACACCAGAGCCAGTGAGAGAGGCGTGCGTGCTGTGATATCACTTCGCACACACCAAAACACACATCGATGCCAGGCTTCGATTCAATGTATGCACTATACAGTGAGCAATGCCGAGGAGAGGATCATCAAGTGAACTAATTTTCGTACGCCTGCTAGTTTCTTTAATAATGATCGGAAGGGTCAACATTATGGAGAAAACTTGTACGCAATGATCTGAATTCTTCGAATCTGAAGGAATTTTGGCAATCGAAGCACTTTGCTGGAACTCACATTAATCTGCAAGCGACGCACGACTTTTTTCCTATCTCTGTAAGGTATTAGGAATTCCTTCTTGCCCACTTATTAGGTTCCTCTATGTGCCGTCAGTTTCGTATTAATCACACTTCTAGCAAACCGAAGCAGATAAACAAAATATTTAATTCTGTGCATGCAAGTATGATGGATCATTTTTAGACGTTAAAGGCAGTTTTAAAGCTGTAATGCGAACAGAAGATGAAAGCAAGGACATTGACCTTATCGTTGTCGGGTCTGAAAAGAGATATGGCTTATTGGGCAGAGATTTGATAAAGATCAAACCCATCTACCTATCCTATCGACAGAACAAAGCCATCTACCTGTTATCAAAAACTTTAAAGCTCATATATCCTTGATAGATCCAACTGATTTTGGAAAGCGCGTAGTGTTCCGATACATTTAAAAAGTCAATAAATGAAGAGCTGGATTTACTTCAAGCTCGTGGTATTATTACGCCTATCGATCACGCTGTCCATGCTTCTCCTGTAGTTTGGGTCAAGAAAGCCAATGGTAAATATCGCATGTGTGTCGATTTCAAAGCGACAATCAACAGGAATATACAATCCGATGCTTTCCCAATGCCTACTATCGAGGAGATATTTGCTGCAATCGGTTGCTCCACGAAGTTCGCAAAGCTGGATCTAACCAGCGCTTACCATCAAATTGAATTAGATGATGATGCAAAAAAGCCACAGAATTAGATTCATCTGCGCGCGCTTCGGTTTCCTAGAAAGGAAGAATTGTATGTAACCTCAATATCGAAATGGCACATCACAGAATATTAGACAACTTGCTCCTTCTCGAATGGATAACTCATGTATCACTTGCTATTGGAAATGGCAAGCAATAAGCTGTCAGCAGAGGACACCAGAGCCAGTGAGAGAGGCGTGCGTGCTGTGATATCACTTCGCACACACCAAAACACACATCGATGCCAGGCTTCGATTCAATGTATGCACTATACAGTGAGCAATGCCGAGGAGAGGATCATCAAGTGAACTAATTTTCGTACGCCTGCTAGTTTCTTTAATAATGATCGGAAGGGTCAACATTATGGAGAAAACTTGTACGCAATGATCTGAATTCTTCGAATCTGAAGGAATTTTGGCAATCGAAGCACTTTGCTGGAACTCACATTAATCTGCAAGCGACGCACGACTTTTTTCCTATCTCTGTAAGGTATTAGGAATTCCTTCTTGCCCACTTAATAGGTTCCTCTATGTGCCGTCAGTTTCGTATTAATCACACTTCTAGCAAACCGAAGCAGATAAACAAAATATTTAATTCTGTGGAAAAGCTGTCTATCATAAACACCAGTAAAGGCCTATTTCAACTTAATAGACTGCATATGGGCATGAAAAATTCTTCATCAATTTTTCAGAAGTGTATCGAACAAATCCTGAAGAATTTGCTAGGGGTCATCGTATATCAAGATGACGTTATGATGCATGGTGCATCGGACTCACAGCTTCATAAGCGTGTCACTCAAGTATTAAAAAGATTAGAAGAAAACTCATTGACAGTTGATCGAAGCAAATGCAAACTTTCATGTGATTCCTTGACATTCTTAGGATATGTATTCAGTGCTAATGGAATAAAGCCTGATAAATCTCTGATTTCTGGAATTGAGCAAATCCCTGCTACCAACAATGCTCATGAATTAAAAAGTTTTCTTGGTTTAGTGAATTATTATGGCAGATTTGTGAGAAACTTTGCCGAACTCTGTGCTCCATTACATGAAGCTACTAAAAGTTTCGAATGGACAGAAGGATGTAATAAATCATTCATGGAATTGGAGAAATCTCTCATATCTGAACCGGTCCTGAAAACTTTTTCGATGCATAAAAGGTCCATGCTTACGGTAGATGCCTCTAACAAATCTATAGGTGCAATTTTATCTCAGGAGGGACATCCGATTATCTATATATCAAGGAAGTTATCTGATGCAGAAACAAGATACAGCAACATCGAAAGAGAAAGCTTGGCAGTTCTATGGGCATGTAGAAGATTGGAACATTTTCTTCTTGGTAATGGTAGAGACAGATCATAAACCCTTAACAACTATTTTTAATCCTATATGTTCGATTCGTGATAACATATCCCCAAGATTACTGAAATTTAGCTTAAAAATGATGAAATATGATTACGATATATACCATGTGGAAGGCAAATTAAATGCAGCTGCTGATTCTATGTCGCGTATATTGATTTCAAACAAGATCATGAAGTAAAGATACCATCTGTTCACTTTTTGAAACCATGCATTGATATAAAATTAATCAAATCGGAGTATAACCAGGATTCATTTTTGCACCGCTTGAAAGAACGAATAATAAATGGAAATTGGAAACAACTAACCACTTTGGAAAAAGGTTTTCAACGAGTTATTCCACTTTTAACAGTTGAGGACGAAATTATACGATGTGGCTCTAAAATAGTATCGCCGCAATCACTATACAGAAAAATATTTGATATAGCTCATCAATCTCATTGTGGCATGAACGCAACTGTCAAACTTATAAGAAAGGAATTTTTCTGGCCTCAGATTGATCTGTATGTCGAAAATATGGTTCGGGGATGTGACACCTGTAATTCAAGTAGACCAAGAACAATCAAATCGACTGATACGTGGAATAAAGAGGATCTTCCATGGACAAAGTTACATCTTGACTGGGCTTACAGTCAGAGAATTGGAAATGTTTTAGTTCTCGCAGATTCTACATCAGGCTGGCTAGAATGCTTTTTATGTAAAGACAGAAGAACTGCAACTGTTATCGGACGACTGAGAGAATTATTTGCAAGGTTCGGTGTTCCAAATGTATTAGTAACGGACAATGCTCCTGAATTTACAAATATGGACTTCAAGAATTGGTTACATAATATAGGTTGTTTATTGTATCATACCCCGGAATATAATCCTTGTTCAAACGGCTTGGCAAAACGTATGGTTAGGTATCTCAAAGATGGTTTGAAGGCATTCGATCCACAAAAGACCTCAATTCATGCTTTTTTGTCAAGGTTACTTTTTGTTCACCGGAATACCGTGAGAAGGAAGGATGGATCTCATGCTGAGATTTTGTTTGGACGGAAGCTGCGCTGCCCAATACTGTCACATTACGTACCTCAGCAGCGACTTATGTACAAGCCGAATGTGAGTAGTGCACCGAGAGCAGTGACATTGATCTACCGACAAGGGAAAAATACTTCATTAGTAATGAATGAGAATGGGAGGTCGGTACTCGCACAAGATTCCCAATTGTTTCCAAATGCTCAAGCTACACGAACGATAGCAGAACCTGAAAGTGATAAAATTGTGCCTTCAGGGTTACGAAGGTCTAGCAGAACAAGGAACCCCACGCGATTTTATCCTGACGTGGATCCTAGGCTTGATGGGGTGGATGTGGCATCGGCCTGATTAATATCTACGAGTATATGCGACTCTATGTTCTACGATATCATAGACTCTTATTTTACATGTCATAATTTCTATGTAATATCTAGTTCTAGATATGTATTTGATTTTGAATGTGCTTGGTCAGTAAGCTGACTTAAAATATAAAATTATGCATAGAAGCAAGGATGAGGTTGTGTCTCTAGCAGAAGACAAATAGTAGTAATGACAAAAATACAACACTACCTTTTAAAATTGGTGGCCCGCGAGCCTTTTCTCGGGCCACTCCTTGTGGCCCGCTATCCCAACTGGGTTGCCCACCATTGACTTAGAACCTTTGTCAAAGCTGTCTGGTGTTCTATTTAATAGCTGAACAATCAAAGAAGCCGCGTGACACAACACTGGGTTCCTCAGATGTGCTTTTGACACTTTTATTACAAGTTTACACATATCATACGCCTAATGATATAAATGGCGATATTACTGTCCGAACGTGAACGGATTTTTTAGTTACTTCTATAGATAAACACTAAAACCTCTTGATCACTCTTTCCGTTTTTCATCACAAATATCATTTTTGAACTTAAAGTCTCGTTCTCGAGGCAAAATCAAAAACTGAGCTAGTCTAATTTTGGGAGACCCTGTGCTTCCGAGTTTGGTGCACTTAATGACGTAATGATCAAGCATTCATTCAATCACTCAAAATGAGATTTGTCATTTTTATGATTATGATTGCAGTTTTAAAGCAGACATCTTCCAAAGTACATGGATCTACAAAAACAAATGGGAGTTTGCGAAGTTTTATGCCCTTAACTTGCAAGACAATTGGAAGAATAACTTAAGAATTTTCGTTTTACTGATAATGCATGGCAATTTGCAAATCAAGAATAGTAAGAAGCTCGTGCGCGAATTTAGAAAGAAAACGTCAGTACTCTCGTACTAATATTGACTAATGAGACCTTGCTTAACCCAATCCAGTGGCAGTTGAATGCGACAAATCATCATTTATACTAATAGCGATTAGCGAGAGCTCATAATAAAATCAAGTCTTCATAATTTCAATGATCATAGGAGTCCCTTAATTATGAACACTATTCTTCCTATGGTATGATGTAATAACTGCAGTTGATTTTCATTGATGTTAGGCATTAACAATATTGATTTTGTTTTTTGGGGATTGATTTTGGGATAATTTGTAAATTTAATCAGAAATTAGCCAAAACACTCTTCAAAACTTGGGAAAGGTTTGCTTTCACAACCTAGGGAATGGCACCGAAAAAGCTAATGCTAAACCCAAACTCCAACTTTGACTCCATCCACATGAATCCCAAGGATTCGTCATGTTTATCATAAACAAAAGGGTGACTGCTACAAAGCTCTCTTGTGATTTCATTCAATACAGAAGTGACTTGTGAGGCATTCATTGTGTCTAAGTGTCACTGACCTTCATTGCTGTGATTGTTTAATTGTTTACTGTTTACATATCTTGGCCAGCTCGTTCTCCTGATCTGAATCCCATAGAAAATGTATGGAGCATTCTAAAACGTAACGTTCGTCGTTCACTGCTACCTACAGATGGCGTATCACAACTTACGTCACTGTTAAAAAGAGAGTGGAGAAAGTTAGATCAGTCAAAAATCAACGATATCATCGAATCAATGCCTAGACGAATTGGTAATGTCATTGATGACAATAAGGGTAGGGCCACAAAATATCAGCTTCTTAAGAACCGTTACTGTATCATAGCTTATCAGATTATATAAGGACATTTAAATATATTAGGGACATGAAATAACATGAAAAATGCTTTCTGTATCATACTTATGTTTTATTTAGTCAAATTTTGGGATGATCCACTTTTTATGAAACGGACTGTAGTTGCAGGTTGAGTGTTTGAAGGAATCCTCAATTAAGGAAACGTGTATTATGCGCCTCCCACACGAGAAATTAGAGGCCCACGCCTTAGAAAATGACTTATATTAGTTGCGAAATAGACACCAAAACCAAGTTATTAGTTATTGCTGACAATGACAGAAAATTAGATTAACGCGGAAAACTAACAGGAAATGCGAAAAATTCATAACATCAAAAAGAAGCACCACAGTAATCTACTAATTTCCGAAAGACAATTTTGAAAAAAAACAAATGTAGAATGCTTCTCTGGTCTTTTCAAAGTGGACCCAGTTACTGAATTGGATGAACAACAAAGCTGTGAGACTGATGACAGGTGAGTATATTTTGCATTCACCAAGGCACCATAGCTACAGCGCGAATTCTTTCTGTGAATGCAAAATCGGCTTTGTCATTTGATGCGCCTCGAGAATGGACAAAAGGATTTTCGATCGTGCACGCGACAAAATGACAAACCTACATCTATTATCTACTACGTCACATTGAACCAATGAACAATCAACGAAATGACGAGTCACACACATTCAAGATTTCCCATTCAACTACTTGTTGCCCAAAGTGGCACAAGCTTCCTTGTTTGATTCCCGTCTCCAAATGCCTACGACTTCAGCCAATGTAACTGTCTCCACCCTCCACAGTAGTTACAAGAGTAGGCCCTACATGTAGATTACTTTGGAACTCACAGACATCGGCAGCGCATCTTTAACAGAGGCCACAGGAATACGTCTGGTCGAAAAAATAGCAATCGGTCGAGAAGCAGGAAAAATAGAGTGCAGGATGTTATTTGAGTGCAAACTAACCTTGCTGACATCCCAAGAAACTGGCGCTTCATGCAATATCTACAACAAATAATTCCTAAAATTTGTATTGCTGAGGAATTTTAGCCGTTCTGTCTCAACAAAGAAATTTATAAAATAAAGCTCCATAAAATAAGGTTCTCGCAATACTGATCTTATGCTTAATCGGAACAAAATTGTAAGACGCCTGGTAATAACATATTTGCTGCTTTTTCTAAAAATCTTTGTCTTGACATTACCATGCTAATTGCGGACAACTAAAACGTCTAAATTCTGTGTTTTTCATTTATCCTGGTTTTGCATTGCGACAGATAGTCATAAAGATTGCAGAGTGCCAGTTCTAGATAATTTGAACTATATAACTTGGACCATTCCCAGCTGCACTGACGAATCCTGTTGGGTGAAACGGAGCGTCTATGGCTGCCAAGGAATTTTTGTGCGTAAATTGTTCACGTCTAAAGACTTTTATACAGGGTGAGTAAAAAAAACGATATCTGAATTATGTCGAAAAATAGTCTTCAATTGCCATTGATTTTCTTCGTCTATTGATGCTCTATATCTATGGTCGCGTTCTATATCGTTTGGGCAGTATTTTTATTATTCGTAGTTGGAATTCAAATCATGAAGTCGATAGTTGATCCATCCAAGAAATCTGGTCTAAGTCATTTGAACTTCATTCAAGGTATGGAAAGGAAAGCAAAACTTGTCGCTTGGGCAGTCGCATTCGAAAACGTTGCTGAGGCGAGGCGCAAGTTTCGCGAAGAATTTGAGGAAGAAGCACCAGTCCCTTCAACGGTTCATCGCTGGGTGAAGAGATTCCTGGTGTACGGTGACATTAACCATCGTGAGGAAGGTAGCGGTCGCCCAATATCTGCAAGCGGAGACGATATTTTCACTTCGATAAAACCGCTTGTGGAAAGTGATCCAAACATCTCAACACGCCGACTAAGTCGCGAAGTTGGTGTATCTCAACGAAGTGTTGTTCGATGCCTACACCGAAAAGGATATCATCCGTTATCATCCGTTCAAAGCGACACATGTACAAGAGCTGTCTGACGATGACCACGATAGACGCCTTGAGTTCTGTCAGTGGATAACTTCACGACTTGAACGCCAACGGAACTTTCATCTGCTTATCGTTTTCTCGGACGAAGCAGTTTTTCATGTTAACGGATCCGTCAATAAGCACAACATTCACTACTGGAGTGCAAACAATCATCACGTCTTCATTGAAAAGCCTCAAGATCGAAGATCAGTGACAGTGTGGGCCATGATGGACAACACAGGAGTGTTGAGCTTCGACATCAGCTGCACAACAATGAACGGTGAACGCTACTGTGGTATTCTAAAGGATCATGTCATCCTTTTTTTCAACGGGCTGAAAACAGACACCGATTTTATCAACAAGATGGAGCTCCTCCGCACTACAGTTCTGCTGCCCGCGCTATTCTCGACAGTAATCTACCCAACAGATGGATCGGTCGACGAGGACCCATCGAATGGCCTCCACGGTCTCCGGATCTCAGTACCTGCGATTTTTTCTTGTGGGGCACTTTAAGAGACTCAGTTTATGCGCGACGTCCAAATAATACGACGGAGTTGGCCGCCTATATTCGTGAGGAGATTACAGTATTCAGTCGCGACACATGCTAAAAAGTTTACGATTCGTTTGTTCGCCGATGCAGGGTTTGTATCGAACAGGAAGGTGCTCAATTTGAGTCAGTTCTTTAGCGTGCTTTTGAGACATTTTCAGCTTATGTTTTGAGACAGTTTCAATAAATATTTAAATGGATATTAATTTTTAGTTAAATGAAATACAGTATAACTATTTCGCCTTATAATCAGATTTCGCTTTTTCTGACTCACCCTGTATTATGCTTTCTAATGTTTTGCAAACGTTGCAAATCTAATGGTTTGATTTAATTGACGCATCCACATTTCAAGACCGATAGAAGGAACGGCAAATACCTACAGGTAAATTCGATAAGATATGATAGATGAAGACCATGCAGAAATAACAAAGCTGGAAAATGAGAATTATTAATAATGTACTTCCTGTAGGTGCATGTAGTGGACTTGTGATAGGCCTTCTCTGATAGCACATTTGCAAGAAAATAGATCATCAAGACATTTCGTGACTTTTATGTTTTTTTATTTATTATGATACATTCCCAAACATTTGCAAATAGAGTATCGTATAAATTTGTTGGGCAGTTTTAATATTAGTGGACTGTAGTGTCTCATATTCTCAATTTTTATGAACATTATCTCACTGTGAAAGAAGAATGGTCTGGAAATTAAAAATAATGCAAGCTAGACTAATTGCGAGATTCTAATCTCTGAATCTTAAAATTTTCAGAATCGCGCAATTTTTGATTTATTGTGCGCTAAGTCTAAATATTTGATTTGGAATCGTGCAAAAATCGAATCACAACCGCCTCTGGGTTAGCCGCCATGTCCACGACATAGCAATGTTTCAATGTGCAGATCCACTTTAGTCCTCATTTATTGTAGAGTGTCGGCTTCACAGAATTAGATCAGACAAAAGTTGATCAGAAGAATATTTTGTATAACTCGGTTTGCAGTGTATTTATGACCGGTATTGTTGCACACTGACTTTGCATAAATGCTGTCACAGTGTCGGCTTCATTTCTTCCAACTCAACCTGCAAATCGCTTTAGTACAATTATAGACGCATTTTAGTCGTTGCTAGTAACCGTTGTTAGGGAAAATCTGTAGACAGCCAGGCAAAAAATCGTTCTTAAATGCGTTAAGGACTGAAATCTGTAATTCTTAAGTATATATTGCGATTATGTAGTATACAAAGATAATTTAAATGGAATTCTTGTGTTTGTGCGTGAATTTAGAGGAAATGTGACTTTTTACATGTTTTAGCTTGACCTCTGACCGAGCGAGACTGGGTGTGACACTTCCATTATAACAAACCTTGTGTGCTCGAATTTAGGGGAAAATGTTGGTAGCTCCCGGTTTACTTGCAGATGCACTATCAGCAAGGGCTGTAGTAGCAAATTACTTGCAAACCGTCAGTTTTCGTTTTGTGACCACATGGATTCTTCTATTGTAAATGAAGGAGGACTGATGCTATATGTGCCGGTCAAAGACGTGCTGCTTCCAACACCTTAACCAGTAACCTTAACGGCGCATATATCTGACAACTTCGATATCTGATTGAAGTTTTCTATTGTTGCAACTTGATGTACGTAGTTCAACAGCATTTCTAAGACATTCGCTGTCAATGGCCTCAGTTACTGATGAGGGTCCCTTCTGCAACGCTCCAACCGACATTTAATTGTGGTCAAGGACTTTTACCTGAAGAGGTTACTGTCTATGACTGGTGAAAATATTCGGTTTTTCACTATTTTTCTATTGGCTATTTACATCCATGATTCATTGAACAGTTAATTGTCAAACATCCATGTCTATATCAGCAAATTTACATTGAGATGCATGTTTACTGGTATATCAATGGCGCTTTTCATAACAAGAACATCCAGTTTTACTCATCAACAACTATTCTTTGCCAGCAACTGCAATTTTTTTAAGTCAAAGTGGAATTATTTGATGTCACTTGATTGCAGTTATTCAAATGTAATTGTTTAATGGAAACGCCGTTGACTACTTGACATCCACAGACATCAATCTCTGTTGTTTAAATGTCAGATGTCCATGCGCCTACATACATGTCGGTGCTATTAAATCTATAGACATCTGGCAATTGTTCTTTATTGTTAAAGCAAGTCTAGCAAGAAAAAAATTCTCGTAGTTTTATATATCACTTGCAAACTCGGATGGCGTAAAGCAGTGTACAACAATTGTAGCAGAACTCTCGATTTATCTCGCAGTCCGGCAGCCAGAACGAGTTTCTGCAGGGAGCGAGGCCGAAAATGAGACTTTCACAGAATGATGTACACCCTATACCTACTATGAATCTGCGCGTCTGCCGAGTTCTAGTTAGTTCCTCTTCTTGTCAGACAGGATCAAAGAAAAGCACATGTAAATCCAATATGGGACTCAGATTTCAGTTTTTGGCTAAAGTGAAATTTTTTATGATTCCTCTGATTAAACGGAAAAGTACTAAGTCCAGAGTCATAAATTTTGGTCTATAATGTCTTCAGGTCATTGAATATGATGTCCATGTGCTATTACTATGCTTCTGATCGACTATGTATGTGAGAATGTGGTTGAGTGTGGATAAAGTTGCTCAAAATGTTTGTGTTTGCTGACATTAAGAAGCTCACCAAATCTAAACGTGTTTAGCTTCATAGACATGGTGCATGAACATCATATTAAATGACCTGAAGACATTCCATGCCAACAATTATGACTCTGAGCTTAGTACTTTTCGTTTAATCCAGTGGTTCTCAAATGCAGGGTCGCGACCCCAAGTGGGGTCGCAGTGACCAATTCGTGGGGTCGCGAGATACGCTTGGGGTCGCTGGGGGTCGCGGGGTCCCTTTATGTACCTAATGATATAATCTTTGCAGGCCCGGCCGATGCTGGATGAGGATCCGTTCTCATGAAATTAAGAGCTGATATTATTATCAGTTCTGGTGTGGCAGCACTGCTTCAAATGGTGTGTCTATGCGAGCATCTCCAATCCAGTTGATTTCTTTCAAAATATCACCGCATAGACACCAGTTTACTCACTCACACGAACAATGTAGGCCTATAAGTAAATCAGCTGATGTGGTATATTCATAACTTTGTTCGTACGTGTGACGCTGTTGGTTGCTATTTGCGCTAACTCAGCGAGACTTTTTAAATTTAAACTATCGCATTCTGCAACCGGTCTCTGATCATCGAATATTTCCTTAAGTCTTCCGTGACACATCAGTGGTTCAATCTTTCCAGTGACCTTCGTTATATGTGTGTGAGCATGAACCAGTAGAAGGAGAAGGACGCTTCACCTCTGTCAGCTGTGACCAACAGTAGGCACATGCAAACGCATTATATGAACGGGAGAAAATGAAAGTATTTGTACATGAATGGCTCTATCTTTTGAACCACCTGCCCGATTGATTTCATATTTGAACTACTGATGATTCAGGGTGAGAGCATCATTTCTTCTATTCATGCCACCTTAAGATTCTCAAAACTAAAAAAGTTAGTCAGCGCGCGAAAATTAGCAACTCGATAAAAATTGAGAAAATACCTTGATTTTTATCGAGTGACTAATTTTCGCGCGCTGACTAACTTTTTTAGTTTTGAGAATCTTAAGGTGGCATGAATAGAAGAAATGATGCTCTCACCCTGAATCATCAGTAGTTCAAATATGAAATCAATCAGGCAGGTGGTTCAAAAGATAGAGCCATTCATGTACAAATACTTTCATTTTCTCCCGTTCATATAATGCGTTTGCATGTGCCTACTGTTGGTCACAGCTGACAGAGGTGAAGCGTCCTTCTCTTTCTACTAGTTCATGGTGTGAGTTAGCAGGGTAAGCGACCACCAATTGGTCGAAAGGCGCACTTGCAATATTTCCTGCAGCATGATTGACTCATGATGCCTCATTGTATCACTTAGTTATTGCGCGACTGCAAACTGGTGGTTCTAGTACATGATTACAGTTTCGGATTATCGTGAAATTATTTTAAATAATGGATCGCTTTCTGATACGAAAGAGTACGGATTGTGAACCACAATCATCTTCAATTACGACCCCCAGCAGGAAAGGGGCAACGAAAAGAGCAGTGAAAGAGACGAACGCAGACTCAACTACAAAGGAGAGGTCAAGGAGCATAAATCCCGATTTTCTTGCCCAATATGGAATTGCGGACGTCGACGGAGTCCCTGTGTGCGTGATATGCCATAAACAAATAGCGGAGGAATCATTGAAGCCGAAGAAGTTGCAGCGACATTTACAAAATCACCCGATGGTCTCTATTCTTGGAGTAGATGCCCGCCAACGTGTCTTCGTCAAACGGAAAGATGAGCTTCAGAAATCCAGGAATTGCATGGCAAGAGCCCTTACAAAGCACCAGAAAATAGATATTTTTACCTACAAGACAGCTTTCCTAAGTGCCCGAACTCATCGTCCATATACGGAGGGTGAAACGATTATCAAACCATCACTACTGCACTTTGCGGACATTTTCAAAGATGAAAATTTTGGGAATAAGTTGGTTCAGACCATAAATGACATTCCACTGAGCAACGACACAATTACTCGCCGGGTCGAAAAGGTAGCGTCAGACTTAAAGGAACAAATACTAAACGACTTTCGAAGATCCTCCTGGGCGACAATAGCTCTTGACGAGTTCACAGACAACACCGGGAACGCCCAACTTCTCTTGTATGGAAAATACGAAACCGGTGGCATGATGAAGGAGGAAGTGCTCGCGTTGTTGACCCTAGCAGTTACTACGAAAGGCGAAGATATTTACAATATCGTGAACAAGTTTTTCACTGATCATGGCCTGTCATGGGACAAAATTTTTGAGGCTAATGTTGATGGAGCTCCAGCCATGATGGGGCGTCTGAATGGATTCAACGGCCTACTGTCGGGCGTCTGAATGGATTCAACGGCCTACTGTCGAGACATCACCCGCATGTAAGCATCAATCACTGCATTATACACCGGCAGGCGCTGGCATCTAAGGATCTTTCCGCTAAATTTGGCGAGATTATGAATGTCTGTGTTACGATAATAAATTTCATCAAAGCTCGTGAGCTTAATTGTCGCATGTTCCGCCAACTTTGTGTTGAGAGTGCTGCAGACCATTCCGCTCTACTACTCTACAACACAGTTCGTTGGCTATCGCGTGGCAAAGCGTTGGAAAGAGTCTTTATTCTGCGTGAAGAGATCCACGAGTTTTTGTCTGAGAAAGGCCATCAACATGCAGACAAATTTGGTGATCAACAATTCTTGTCCGAATTAGCACTATTGGTCGATATACTTCATCACGTCAACTCAGTGAACACAGAACTACAGGGACGCGGAAAACCGATCTTTGACCTTCATTCTTCACTGAGAACCTTTATGAGAAAACTTGATGTCCTGCAAGAGCAAATAAAGCGACAGGATTTCTCCAATTTTCCTATGTTTGTCGAGTATATCGCAATAACAGCGTGCGAATTTGACGATTTTCCGAATCAAATCACTGAACTTCTGACATACATCGGAAAGTTACAACACAATTTTGTAGAGAGATTTCCAGACATGCAGGCCGAATATTACCATATCAAGTCACCGTTCCATATTGATGCGACGAAATTCGATGGCAGAATAGCGCTGGAAATTGCAGAACTTCAAGAGGACAATGATGCTAAAATAATGTTCAAGACTAGTGATACCGTCACATTTTGGTTCACGCTTGATGACGAGAAGTATCCGAAACTCATTGATGAAGCCCGCAGAACTCTTGTTAGGTTTGGTACCACCTACGTGTGCGAGGCAGGTTTCTCACATATTGTGCAAGCAAAGACTAAGTACCGATCACGCATTACTGATGCCCATCTTTTTGACTGTTTGGTTTGTTCTCTAAGAACTTATGAACCTCGCTACGAGCACATCGTGCGTTTATCGAAATAATGTTTTTTGTTATTAGTTAATAGTTATTTGTTGTAATTATCATTTGAGTCCGACTTAATTCAAGTCTGTTTCAGTAATATAACATGTATAGCGATAACTGACTGTTTTTGAAATATAGTTCTTTTAAAGCCCATGGGGTCGCGATTAGATGAGCTATGGCGGAAATGGGGTCGGCTAAAAAAATCGGTGAGAACCACTGGTTTAATCAGGAAAGCATGTTTGTTTCTCAGGAGAAAACTGTTTGTTTAAAATATTTTTAGTTCTAATTACATTTTTCTTGCATTCAATGTGCGTTTATAAAAAATCATAAGTACTATGTAAATTTTCGCTAAATTTGCCATCGAGATTTTTCCTGCGAAAATTAAAACAATTTATCGTGCTGCTTCTTCTGCTAGGCTGCATCGCTTTAGAGCCTGCTATGGGCATGGCTTAGGTAGAGAGACCGAATTGTCCCTTCGAGAACTCCCTACGCTTCAGAGTCCGGTGTCATTAAAACAGTTGACTTACGTTCGAAAAGCTCTAGGCTAGAAATAGTAGGCCTATATACATCTCTTGTAAAGGCCGGTTGAGGAAGTGTTGAGAGGGTAAGATATCAATAAGTCACTCTGAACAGCTTTGATTTATTAGCGTAACAGCGCATGCTTGCTGATTCTGAAGAATTACCCACATTACAGAAATCTCGGTATTTTTTACTTATTAATTTAAAGTGAAACATTGAATTTATTGCATTTAAATGAAAAACCAGTGCGTAAGTGACTGTTTTCAAGAAGACTCTCCACAGTTCCCTGTATTGAAATGTGCTTTATTTAAATTCTGCGGTGACAAGTCTCAAATTGTCTCGGGTACAACGCATGAAGCAGCCAAGTATATTCAGCGTTTTACTAGCACATTGTTAGTTTGCATGCTAACAACATAATTATTGTCAGCACTAAGTCCATTATTCTCATGCGATGATGAAAATAATGCCAACAATTGAATAAAATTTTTTAGTAATTTAAAGTATTTAATGATGTGGCTGATGAGGACCGAAGACGCTTTCGAGTTCTTGGGTTTATTAAGGCAATTCTATTGTGATAAAATAATTATAAACCAGTTCTAAAAGGAGAACGATCATCAATGAATATTTTTCGTGACCGCTCTTTTTCTCTTCTGCTGTGGTATTTTAAATAATCCATTTCTTGTGTGCTACATGCTATGTGATGCTCGTAGGTTCTACACAAAGATTTCCTTTATGATGACTTTCAATCACGTTCTCATTTGGACCGATGATGCAGCATTGTACAATAGCTAACTCAGTCTAATATCAATTATCAATCGCACCGGTAGATCATGGTGATTAGTACCGATGCCGGTGTCTGAGAATTCAACCGGTT
This sequence comes from Prostheceraeus crozeri, assembly GCA_907163375.1. Taxonomy (NCBI): domain Eukaryota; kingdom Metazoa; phylum Platyhelminthes; order Polycladida; family Euryleptidae; genus Prostheceraeus; species Prostheceraeus crozeri. The sequence goes on from CAJQUW010003895.1 coordinate 214,916, forward strand.
CTACCTCAGTGATTTTACAATAATCAATCTTTTTGTAGGGATGAGCGAGTGCGAGCAAACTAACTCATACTATAGACATGTTCTTTTTTTCAAGATTGAGTATATCATATTCTCGTCTTTAAGTCTCATTTATTATGGGGGTAAGAATTAACTTATAGCTCTGAACTAACCATACACTTATATGTTGCTTATCTTCACTTTGGATCCTAGATCACTTTTCTGGCTTGTAAACGAACTCATTCAATTGACAGAGAAGGGGTTAATGTAGTGAAGATGAAAGGACTATAGTTCTCTATCTTCACTACATTATCCTCGTCTCTGACAATTGAGTTTATCGGTACACATATACATGTAGTTTATCAGTAGTAGCTTCGCACGCTACAGTTTTTCCGTTCGATTGTTAAGTTCAGTTCGTCGGCCTGGCTGTCATCCTTTTCTAATCTTCTCTCATCTTCTTTTTGTATACTGATTACCATTTCATACAAATGCATAATGAAATTTACTCTTCCAATCTTGGAGAGGATTGTTACTTTGGGAATCCTTTCAAAGTTTTATGGCATTTGTCATTTGCGACGCAAGGTATTTCAAGACAGAATGAAATAAATTACAGTTCCATAATCAAAGACCAAAGTTATTACACCAAAGATGTCATCAAAAGCTGAATTGAGCATTGCTAGAAAGTTAAGAAAGGTTGATGTTTTCCATCTTGTCGACAATCAAATAGTAGCACCTAATACTCTTTAGTTAGCTACATCTATATTTCATTAAATTGTCGTGAGTTTTTTTAATATTCAGCATTCTGATCAATTCTTTAAACATGTGATTCATGTCATGAATAAACAATTTAGAATAACGCACTGTTTTCTTTTTCGGAGATCAAGCAAAAAGAGCTTAAAGTCATCGCATTAAGTTAAAAGAGGTTGATGAGGTCATGAAAAGGGAAGCAAGGAGTGGTGCAGTACGGAACAGTTTCTCATTTACATGTATATCAGTGATATGGGGCATGGGCAAGACTTTTTAACCGCGGGCTACATCAAGGGTTTGCATGCTGCGAATTCCAAAGTGTGAAGAAGATCATAATTTGCTGTGACAGATATGATAGTGTAAATTTTGCATGCATATAGCCTAAGTAAATAATAGTACAAAATTCTCAATTTAGAATAAATCTTTATAAGATTGAAAACCAAAGCGCATCTGAGAGGAAGTTTTCATTGAATGTTGATTGTATAGCAGAACAATGACTGCGTGAATTTAATATTTCTCTTCGATATGCACTATAGCATAAAATCATTATCACATACGGTATTTGTACACTTCTAAAGAAGAGAGAGATTTGGTTTGCTGCTTGGATATTTAAGATAATCAGGATTGAGGTATATAGTTGCTGTTTTCTAAATCCCTATATGTGAGGATGGATCGAAAAGGAAATTTCATGATATCAAGTCTAAACATTTGTTCATAAATATATTGCATGTCAAATAACAAAGAACAATCTTCATACGTACATATGTATTCAAATTTCTTGTGAAATTTCTAAGTAAAATTCACTGAGTGAACACTGATCAAGTTTCACGAAAGAGGAAACATGAAAACGTGAGATTAACTTCTCTTTATAACTTCTATAAAAATAACCTCTTGATATTTTGACACTCAGGAGGCATCTATTCAATGATCCTGTTTCTGCTTGTTCTATCGATGAAATGTAGGCTATTTTCAAAATGATGAATCACAAGAACAGATGCCGAGGATGTCTTGTTAACATTCTGCCGAAAGCGATAAGTCAATTCAGGCCTATCTCTCTCTTCGAAAGGGATAAGAAGATTTTCTTTGGTGAGTTAGCGAATAAGCTCACTCGGTGTATCACTGTCAATAGGTATGCAGTTCACATCTTTCAGAAAGCTGGAATACGTGGGTCCCCTGCTTCCGTAGATGATTCCCAAACGATTGTGGGTGCTGTAATCAAACCTCAGGAAGAAAATTCCAAGCTCTTCACGTCATCTGACTAGATCTGGTCACTGACTAGGATAATGGATCAATACACATGCATTATTTAATCAATTGCCTTTTCACTGTCCAAATGCAGCACTTAAATAATTCCATCATTCGGCTTTGTATTGAAATACGTGTGTTAATGACAACATCGTTACTTAATTAACTCATAGCTGTTGGTGAAACTCGGTGGGTAATAATCTCAGGAACGATCCGTTTTCTCTTCACGCGTGCTTACTATAAAATTTCTTGCATCTGTTTCGCGTTGTCGCGTTTATTATGGACCGGTCAGCGACCGTGGATTTCCCTGGCTTCATCTGGCGATGAGCGTGCGCAGTCTATTCATTATCCTAGTCAGTGGATTTGGTCAATGCATATGAATATGTTCCACACTGGTTCTCTGATTGGCGAGGCCATCGCGAGGCCAATCCGCGAAACATAAATGTAGACTATTGAGAACACGGTTATTAACAAAGAAACATAAGCGCAGAAGGATGCAACTGTTGAGGGAAGCTTCAAGCAGTTTGTAGTTAAAGCGATGGAAAATGAAGCCTTAATTGCCCTTAAGTTGCGTAGAAAATTAATTTCATGAAACAGCATAAGAAAGCAGATTGGTCTTGAGCTTATTATCAGATGTGCATTGATTTCAATTTTTGATCAGTGTTGTTTTCACTTTCATAAAAACAACCCCATAGGCTACTCGCACTTAAACTGCAGGTGATATGTTGAGCAATTTTGAAAATTTATGTCAGTACCGTTTAGTTCAAGGTTCAAGTCCAACCTTTTTAAAATACCTTATCCTGCATGAATGCACCGGTTAAGTAATGCTATCCATCAAAAGTTAATCCCTTCGAGATCATAATCTCAATGGACAAGTCCTTTTGAATTTCATGTATTCATCACTTTGGCCATCAATAGGATACCCTGACGGCTGATGTCAAATCCGTTCTTTGATCATTTCTGATTGATGTCTATTCATCGTAACGAGATTTGCTCCACTGATTATCTTGTCGGAAATGAGGAAATGTCAATATTTGTAACTTCATCTTCACGATTTCAAAGATTTAAAATTCCTTGTGGTACGTGAAATGTTGTATAGACTAGTCATGATTCAAATCTCTCTAATGATGTTCGTTGAGAACATAATTATAACGTTTGGGATTAAGACATGAATATTATGAATCATGTCTGCTTCCTTAGTGTCATCAATAATAGACATGATTTTTTAGAATATCATTAATAATGGAAGGATTAAAATATGCTGGCGATGACATCTAAACAATCAAATGTTGTTATAATCTTTTGAATATTCTTAGGCGTCAGATTCAGTTACAAAATTAGACAACAATTAGAGTGAATCATAGTTTTCTAGAATTATAAAGTTGTGAATGAAATTTGCGAAGTCACAATATTCTCCTCATACTTCTTATACAACACATGGATCTTTGGAACTCCTAAATGAATGAATAAACACCATAACGCTTAAAAGGAGATGACGAAGATGCCATTCCGGTTCAATGCTTCTTGGTAGAGGTTTGGGATGAAGTTATCTATGCTTGGAAGACGCTTCAGGGAGCAAATTCCAGTCCATAGAGCCGTATCAATAGTTTCTTACCCATAGAGCGACGAGGCGCAAATGACTGATAGAAATGAAATATGATGTTGAAGTTTGATAATAAGCTACCAATGTTTGAACGCTATATTTGTAAAGAGAAAATATGCCGAAAGAGTGAGTAGACTTACTCAGCTCTTGTATAAAGCCCGATTTCATTTCACACGTATTTAAGACTTGTGATCGGCGCTGTGGCTTTATGGTAGTATGTTCGCTTTGCGTCTGGATGAGCTGGGTTCAGACTTTAGTCGAGTGAAACCTACGGCATTTAAAAAAGGCACACTCTACATTCTTTGAAATGGAATAAATAAGCTTTTGCACTGCGACGATATCCCCAGTTGCGCAAAGATTTGTGACCAAAAGAAAAGGGAGACCAGCGCGATTATAATGGTGTTACTTCCAACCCCGTATGATGTCTATAGAATGCCCAAAAAACTGAGCTTGAAAGAACTTATATGAAAAGGCTTAATTTTGAAAATAGGTCGGTGTTAAATGGGTCAATAAACTTTAGGTTGCTCCTATAAAAGGCCCAGTTTTGCACTAAAATTCACAAAGAAACGGATTATGTATATGTTCATTATGTGTCATTCATTTTGGTAAATAATGACAGGTAACACAATCAAGTTGTGAGGGAGAAAAAAAGTAATTGCAGCAAATAAAATGTATTGAAACAAATATAAAATGATAAATAATATGTGCAGCACATAATGAAATATATGTAGCAATACATACCGGTAATAAATACATGTAGTAGTGCAATACATGCTATACAAATAATAAATAATGAAATTATAATAGATCTTATAATGTAATAATACATCCTTAACTTATTAGCAGCTTCAATTTCTGTCAGCTAAACGCCTTTTAACAATGAGGGGAAAAGTGGGCCACAAATTCAGCCGCAGAAGCATGAATTTTGTGATTGAGTGTCCAAAGGTAGAAGAGCAAAAGTATTAGTTTTTAGCATATTTTAATACAATTGGATTTGCGAAACCTTTGACATCAAAACTGACCAGTAACATAATCAATCAGTTACCTGCCGGGAAAAATGGCAAAAAAACTTTTTAATCGGCATGATTCTCTTTCGTTTGAAGTCTAAGAAAATGCTGTTGGTTTTAGTCAACGTTGGTTTACAGGTAGTTGTGGGAAACTTATTATGTTCGCAAGATAGGCTATTCAATATTAGAAAAACTAAGAAAAATTATGCTCATAAACAATAGATTGATCTGACCGGTTGGGTGATTGCAGCAAAGCCGGCCGTTGGTTACAGCATCTCCGGCAACCCGTCAGCGAGGCTTGAATGTATGGGGAAAGACTATTACTACATTGCAGATATATCGACGTATCAATAGGACAATAAAATGGTTCTACGAGAAAATGGCTCTATTCACCGATATTTTCGGGAATGTAAGAACCGAACCTGAGCCGGTTCCCTTCGTACTCCGAATCCAAGAACCGTAAATGCCAAGTGCAGATATCTCTTGCTTGATGAACATTTATACAGAATAGGTAATAAATTAGTCGACGTGTATCTGTTCTGAATATTAAAATATTTCCTATGATGGATGCTTCGCATCATCAATTTGGAAAGAAGACCATTAGAGCAATATTCAAAAATATTTCTTTTGAACGCAATTTGATAGAATTCTGACAAAGAGCTGTCAAAGAGCTTATTCATCATCTTCTATTCATTTGAGATTTCCTTTTGTTGTTTATTCGCATTAATATAGAAATATTCTCAACATATCTGAAGATCAAATGCCTCATTGACGGATAAAGAAAATTTATCACTTAATTGAAATTCAATGTCTACGGTCCCTTGAGAATTGAATTTTTTCACTCCAATACTTCAAGTTCAATTAGGACTCGACCATAAACTTGAATTCACCTGTCTCTGGCTGGATATTGCCTAAGACAATCAGTGAGTATGCAAGTGCATTGTCTCTGTAATTGAATGTGCCATCCGGTAAGAAGATACTTCATAATAGAAATTTTTGATGAGAATTTGGTCTTTTCATTAGCAGACAAAAATAAGCGGCGCCAATTGCTATATTATCGGAAGAAAGCAAAACTGGAAAACAGAAACTATTTTGTAATAGTCAAAACGATGCAAGGACCTCCGTTTTCTCGTTTAATCAATAGGTTGATGCTTAGTTATTGCCTCTTCTTGTTTGTTAATCTTAGCTTAGTAATCGTCGATTTTTCATTATTTTGTTCTGGAATTTCCATTCAACTCATCATATTTCTTCCATTCACTTATTGAGGATGCAAATACTTTTTCGTTCAAAATAAAGCGATGACAAAAATCAGAATACTGCTTTTTCTCAAAATTGCCATATTTTTCTGATTAGAATCGTACGTTACATGTATATTTCACTCCCACTCGTCGGAGGTGGTGGTAAATTTTTTTCCGCAGATGGAGATTTTAACTTTTTATATTAGAAGGAACGCATTTTTTATTAATGAAACTAGTGGTAATTAAAGAAGTTTTCTGATAATGATTCCACGCAATGAATGTCATTGGAGCTCCTCCGTATTAAAGTAAAATTGCACTTTTCAAAATGCGGTCATTTTTGCCAATTGTAGGCGGCGGCGCACTTTATTTGAGTTATCAGTTTTATCATTTGCGCTATTCTTGCATTCCTTTGATACTTATTAAAACTCTTGAAGCCCTAATAATTTGAAAACCATCAACTTTTGCTAGAAGCAAAATCGTGAATTAATATACAGCTGCTATAGTATATATCGGGATAGAAGTGTTTAAAATTCACAAATGTGGAATATTTAATAACAAACCACGTAATTTTGCTAATTGACAATGGAAAACTAAATTGGTGCAACAAGAACACCAGATTGGCACAATAGGAACACCAAGTTGACATAGTGGGAACATTGAAATGGCACAACAGGAAATTGACAATCAAGTGACGCCAAAATGGCACATTAAATGTTTTTGGAACTATTACTCATCCGCATCGAAATGCAACAAATTTGGTTGTATTTAGATGTGGATGAGTAAGAACTGCAGTCATAAATTAACTTAACTTGATGCGATATTTTAATTTCATGACATTTTATCATCAACCGAGCATCTTCACAAATAATGCTGCAAATGTCATTCCTCTGAAATTTCATTAGCTTTCTTTTCGGGATTAAAACTGTAAGCTACAAGTCACATGATCTTTAATCAAACCCCGCATGCACATGATCTCAATCGAAAATTTGCAAATGCACCCAACTAAATATTTTACAAAACTGATTTGCAAGAAGATCGGATAAAACCGTAAAATGCAGATTGTTTAAGAGCAACAAACGTCGCGCATGAATTAAGACAGACAAACTAATTGTCTGACTCAATGGTTACAACCGCTTATTTTTCAAGAAGAATAAGAAAGATTCCTACAAGCCTATATTGCATGCTATATTGCCTATACTTTGCATAGGCAGATGAAAATATCACATCCAAAGACTTGTATTTGATCTTTATCACGCTTTTGCATAAAAAGTGACATCACATTAGGTCTACTCTACAAATGCCACACGATCACTGTCTGTACGACACCATAACACCATAGATATTTATTTAATATTAAACTAGTGTGTTGTTATTTCATTTAGTAATTAACTAATGATTTAAATCACAACTTGCAAAATTGTAATTTTCATTCACAAGTGCTTCTAATGTATCTAACTTTTTGCCGCCAAATGTCCGACGCATGGGTTTACACTTAGCACAAGTTACTTGCTGACTAATCACATGAATACAGTCGGTCAGCTGTCTATTAAGATTTCCAATATGTCTATCATAAAGGATAACCTTAATGATAACTTTCTCATGATAACTTTTTATACTGACCTCATTAGCATGGATGAACTTCTCATTGAATAACGTGATTACATAAGTTATCTGTACAACGAACATGAAAATTAAATTTTTATCACGAAATTAAGTAGTTTGCTTATTCTTGAATATCGTTCACTTTATCTTATGTCTCAATTAAAGCTGCCCATTTAGTGTTACATATACATGTACATTGAAAACTTCATTTATATAATCTACGAATGATTATGGTGTTCTGTGATGAACCCGAAATATGACTCACAGGAAGAGAATTAATACTATAGGCCTATAAATGTTAAATAATGTTTTTCCAAATAAAATCGTTGTTTGGATGATTGGTGAATGTTCAGTTGTCATGAACTGTTATATGAAATAAAGGTATTGATGAAATAAAGCTAGTGTGTATATAATCTAATATTGTATTAAAATGAAGTTGTGCCAATTTGGTGTCCCTACTTTGTCAATTTGGTTTTTCGATTGTGCTAATTAAGTACTCTTCATTGTGCCAATTTGAAGTCCCCCCTTTGAAAGTTAGGTACCGCATTTTTGACAATATTGTCAACTTCGTAAAGTTTTGTTGAACTAAAATTTGGCATATGAATAAAATATCACACATACAAAAAGAATTAAACAACTTTCAAATTCTTTAAAATTTGGCAGTTTTGGAAAAAGTGTAATGATGTTGTCGCCCAACCTGCAGTTTATATTGTTTTCATCTGTTCATATGTCTCTAAATGCTTTCAACCAACTCGGAGTTTGGGTTCCAGTAATCGAGAGCTGTTGTTTGTCTATCTCATTTTTAGAGCCCTTGGAAAAGATAAAATAATATTCCAAATACAGATGCAATCAGGCTATTCTATCAATGGAGTTGAAGCCAGACGAATGAACAGTTCTTTTCCTCGACAATCGTAGTTTGAATCTTTCGGTTTATATGACCAGTTCGGTAGACAATCACCGACGAATGTTTTAAACAGAGGATGTACCACTTTGACATTGAAAACCACTCTCGAAGGTAATCACGGCTTTTGTTATACTTTGAATTCCGTCTTGTTTTTTTACATGTTTCACAGTAAGCTGTGCACTAGTCCTTCACTTTTTCGATCTACTGTAACACATTCATCATCTTCATGCCTTTCTCGGGTGACATTTTCCAACCTTCACACAAATACATTAGACTGTTTCCGATTAATTTCACAGAATGAGAATTAACCTATTCATAAGTTCCTTCCTGTTGCACTATTTTATATAAATGGAGAACAGTCTGGAAATTTGAGCATTTTCTATAAGTGGAATGAAGTCTGAATTCGGTCGGACAGCAACCTTCACCTTGGTCCGGAGACTAAAAAAACACGGAAACGAGCATATTCTTAAGGTTGTTTCCAGATCGCGTGCCAAGAAATCACCTCAATCCTATTTTATCCGGATACCCTTGTTTTGATGCTGCTCAAAAACTATGATGGCTGCGAATCTAATTATTTGAGAAGGAGAATTTTTGTCAATTTCTTAAAATTAGGCATCTTAATCAATTCCAATGACAAAGTGCATGTGAATTAGTTCACTCATGTTCATTCATCTACAACTGCATAGTCATTACATGAGTAATAGCAATATCACATGCACATCGCTCATACTAAATTTATTGAACATGGGTGCTAACAACGACTAAGAAATGAGTCCCAGAATCTGCCACTCTTCGAGATCGAAAATATTAGTGCTAGGGCACCACTTCTTTTGTGGGAACCGGTTTTTGGCTCGGTGCACCGAAACGTTCGAATTTTGATCAAATTTACATTTTACTGCGCAGTTTTACTCAGAATTAATTAAATCTATCTGCAAAATCTTAGTCGCAAATGATATAGAAGAATAAACTTTAAGCATACAACATGATTCGTCCAACTGTAATTCATCCAACTACAGAAGAGCATCATTCAATTCATTTTAAACTTCAAATTTCTAAGTGATGAAATTGAAACATTTTAAAATCAAGCCTAGATCATTAAATTACTGATGCATTTCCTGATGATGAGGGAAAATGTTAGAAAGTGACGAAAATAGATGATTCAAGTTCATGAGAAATCAGTTTAGGCCCATAAAATCTTATGGGAATCTCATTTTCCAGAGTCTCAAGATATATCCAGCGTTCTGTCAAAGATTTTTTCACAAGATCTGGTAACATTGCATCATTACAGGGAGACTGCCTGAAGCCGAGCAATGTGTTGACCCTCCTGTATAGTAATTTGTAGATTGCGGTGACATTGCTTTGACTCATTCTTTTTTTCTTGATGTCTTCAGATATTGTATTTTTCATGATTTTGAAAAGTATCAATGATAAGGTCTTCCTTTGCTGCACGTGCATTTGTTTTTTATAAGAAACAATTAAAGCGCGGACATCTCGTTCGCCACTGACTTAGTAAGGTATAGCCAATGTAGCTTTTTGTCATTTTCTGGCTAAGTATGATGAGAGTCACTTGCTGCAAGGATTGGCAAAGTAAAATTAAAAGAAGTCTAATAAATTTGTTTAATTTTCCTGGTACTCTATTACATTTGCATTGAATTCCAAGCATTTACAATGGAAGATAAAGACCCTACTTCCAAGATCTCGAAGTCTTGATAAGCTATCAGCCTAGAGCGAAAAAGAAATTATATTTAGTCTACACTTCAGTGCCACTTATAAAATATTCGGTGCACCGGTGCAAGCAGGTGCGGCTAGCGCACAGCCCTGGTTAGTACTCGTTTTATAGCTTATTGGGTTAGAAAACAAGAATTCAAGCTCGGTAATTCTAGTACTCTTCTGTTTAGTACTCAGATTAATACCTGAATAGGACTTTATAATTTACAGTGTAGTTACTACATTTTTTCTGCTCAATATGCATGCATAAGAGACAGTTGCAGATTATCTACAATTAGCATGTATTTTCTAAAATCTCTATTTGAGTTTTACTCAGTGTGGTTTGATTATCACAATACAGACATACACCCAACATTATCTTAGGACATTTCATGCGATCCACCAGATAATCAAAAATCAACTTTGTAAAAGAAGTGGAAGTCAAATTTTAAACTGCTGTTGCCATTCGAGTAAGCATGCGCCGTTTGTGTTGTTTAATTCTCTTGGGAGCGATTGAAATATAGGAACATCAGAGAGTGTAGGCTCCTGAATGCTGCAGGAACACCTCCCGGGTTTCAAAACTCAAAATTGCCCGGGTAAAAACTAGGGTTAATTATCCAGTCTTAAGCTGAGATTGACCTGAATCCGTGCTTAATGAGCATTTTACCCTTCTTGCAGGCATTAGGAAGGACAACTAAAATGGTGACTCGACTGGACTGGTATTAGTCACATCGACTTACAAGCGACTCAATGCCAATCATAAAATGTCAAGCTCATTACAACACTAACAATGAAAATTTTTCTATAATGAAATATCATTGGTCGCCTCTCTCAGATGAATTGGTTTGGCTGCTCTTTGGAATCATCGCATTGAAGTATGTATAGATATGAAAGCGCAGTCCAGAGGGAGGACCATGGTTTTATCCCACAGTTTTATCCCAAGCACTTGATACATCAATAAAACTCACTCAGTTTTCTATTGACATGACAAAGCATTACGTAGACTTAAATGTTTACTTGGCTACAGGCGAATGATAATCATACACATTAGTATCACGACGTGTCATCAATTCATCGAAAAGCTTTTACTTCCTCCTTTCTGTGCACTGCAATGTTCTTCATTCAATATATACATGTACATAGATCTTAGAGCAGATAGAAATTGTAATCAAAGAGGGTTTATAAAACCAGGAGGTTCGGGTTGCATTCCAATTAATTCTGAGCTTATTTCGATGCTGCAAACCAACTCCGGCATTTACCGCGGCCTGGAAATGGAATAATGAAAGTATGTCCGAAATCGAATGTTTCCTGACAGAATTTGAATCTCTCTTGTTCGCAATTGAGAGAGAAAAAGATTATAATATGTCTGTCTGTTTATGAGTTCGACAACGCGTCTTTGTTTCGAGAATGCAATATTATGTAATGAGAAAATGTTACATCCGTGTAACCCAGCTTCTCCAACATCTTCCGTGAAATTTCATTATTCATATCTATTTCGCCAAGTGGAAGACAGCCAAGATCCCATACTATGTTAATTAATGATGAAACAAGTGTGCCAGCGATGCCTCGACTGCGGTACTTTTCGGCAACATGTGTATGTGTCATCAATCCTTCATAAAAATTTGTGTGACCTGCATATTCTCCACCAACTGAGGTCACTTGCAGTCCTGGTGATCCTCTTTCCCAAAGCTTCTTGAACACACTGGCAGTGAAATCTCCTTCACTATATTCCCAGAGATTTGCTATTCGTTCAGCATCGGACGGTAGCAGCTGTCTTTTCATAAATCCTTTGGCGAGATTTGGGATGGATACTCGATCCACGCACCAAATCGCGTTATATTTTCCATGATAGATTATGTCAAAATCCGGAAACATCCCTTCGTGACATAGATAATCTGGGAATGATTGCAGGTGAAAAACTTTCCTCGGACCTCGAGCTATTAACCAGTCATTCAGAATCTGACATGCGACTTCCGAAATATAAATATTTTTGTCGATAAAATGTACTCCGACATGGATGCTGTTCGGATGTTCATGCTCATCAAAGCAAAAGGCTGGGGTTGCACTATCAGCCCAGACCTTTTTCTGAATAATTGGTTGAAAGTGCTTCAAGCTATTCAAACCACGATGCAAATTCCATTGATAGCAAGGTGATGTGGACTGCACTTTTATCTCAAGATGACGTATCACTTCCGCAAGCTCATGTGAAGCAACAATCCTGAAGACACGCTTTGCAGTGCTGTGATATCGATCCATAAGTCAATTTGAACTTAGTAGATGAAAAAGGTAAGGACCTATATGCGTATGCGCGCCATGCATCTATTCCAGACATAAGAAATTAAACGATACAATATGATTATTATAAGTGAAAAAAGTAGCTGCTGAGAAACAGTATTGTGTTTTCATTCCATGCACGAGAAGTTCCTTCCATTCAAGAAGTGCGAGGTTGTCAGTATCTCCAAACTTCATGGCTTTTGTCTTCGCAGTATTCACTGTCTGTGTGTTGACATTGTTTTCACGTGTTGATTGTTTGACATAATATTTATAGCTGCTGCCTCTGATTCCATCAGCTAAAATCACTTAGTTTAGAATATATCAGTGCACCAAACGTTCTTAATAACTTTCTTGAGATCGTCAAATCCTATTGGAGAACAATGAGAGACCTTTTGACTTCAAAATGTTCTACTCATTCTCTATGGGATGAAAGTCTGGGCCATAGAGTAGATATATTAGGTAGAGTGGTAACTCCGCATTTATTAAATCCCCAATGTGTACATACACTTTCGATTTTATTAAATGAACTCAACGGAGATGCAGTCGGAATTGTTTCCAAATGTGAGATATGCAAATTTTTGCATTTTTCAGAAATTACAACGGAATTGACTGATCATGATAGTAATGCAGAAGGAAATGATATTATTCTGCAGATCGTCCGTGTCATGACAGCCTTGGAGAGGTCATGTTTGTTAAATAAACAATTCGATAGGTTGCTATTGCTTTCATGCTCAGCCTCAAGAGTATTTTCTTAAGCGTGATCATATCACAGGCAGCCTGCCACTGGCAGAGCAAAGTCACGTAATCAAAGACAATGATCTCAATTAACTTTAAAAGATGTAAATGGATCCACATCACTATTCAGATTCAAGTAATAAAACATGAATTTGTGAATCATAAAATCATGCCGGTGGAAATTGATTTAAAAACTTGAAATTTCAGTCACGGTCTGGGCTGTTCGTGCAGTGTCGTTTCGTCGCTGAACAAGACTTTATCCCAATCATCAGCTGTCCAGAGTTTGCACTTGTGACAGAATTTCAATCTATCCCGAATATTTTTGGAGCTCAGAAGAGGTTTCTTTGCCGGTCTTCGCGACTTGAGATGAAATTTGTCGCTCAAGCGTCGACAAATGGTGCGACAGAATACCCCTGGCACTTCAGGAGCCATACCGTGCGATGACATGAAAGTATTTGCTGTGACAAGTCGTTTTATGGCCCTGTCAGCAGTTGCTGATGTGATTCTTGGGGGACCACCCTGGGTTTTCGACTCAAAACTATTTGTATCATTATACCGTTGCACTGTGCGACTCACATTTTGCCTAGACGCTTTCAAGTAACGAGAAACAGCACTGTGTCATGCCAAACTGGACGAGTGCAACGATTTGTTCGCGAAAGTTTGCGACAGATCCATGACAAGGATGGCGCCAAAATGAAATCCATCAATGTTATATTGACTGTGACACCTGCACGCAATTTTATTGGTTATCTTTACATCAGATAAATTCATTGGTCTATGTTAATCTGTAGTAACATGGGAGGTTAATTCTATTGTAATATACCACAAAGAACGACTATAATAATAGAAAATGTGACTTGTTGAATGTTAATTGCGGAATTTTCTTAAAAAGGGGGTTTGTCACCAGAGTATTGGTCATAGCTGTAGAAAAAGAGAAATGGATTCTTTGACAATCAAGACCGAATTTCGTTGTCATCATTCAGACATTTGTTTAATTTTCTATGAATGATATTTTTAATGCACATTATGATGTGCTTGATTAGCATGATTGACGTGCGAGAGCACTCGAACCGTCGAGATTAGTAATAGATGTGCGATGCTAATGATAGAGCAGGGGCGGTAAACGAACCAATATTCGTTTTGCTGCAAATGTTGCACGAAAACCTATAAACAACATAACGCATGCTGCAGTTTACGGTATTGTTAGGCTCTTGCAAATATTGCAACTGCGTGCCTTGGAATTACTATATAGTTCGAAAAAGATTTGCCTAATTGCTTTCCTGGTATATTGACAATCTTGATAGGTAGATTAGACTTCTTACTAAGGTGTTTCAGTTTACGAGAACAACGATCATTAACACAATTTAATTTTAGGAAGACCGCATTATCTTTAGTCTTGATATCTGTATTTTTGGTGATTTTAGTTTTGCTAGTAGGCCTGCGAATGGATTTGAATCCATTACTAATCAAAACGATATTGAGTTTGCTATCACTTTCTTTAAGGTTAGCATCATTCGAGCACCTATCGTTAACATACCTAAAACTATTCTTAGAAAAATCACTTTTAGCAAAAGAAGGCACCCAGCTGCTAGCCTTCAAACAAATGCCAGAATGGTAGGCACTAAGTATAGTACTAAGTATAGTCTACAGTGTCCGAAACAGAGATACAAATATCCAAGAAGTTCAAAGTATTATTTGCTGGAGTTTCTGAAGTAAAGTCAATATGTTCATTGACAGAGTTAAAAATATTTAGGATGTTAGTAGAAGTCTCTGAGTTATTAGTAAACGGACCGATAATAATATCGTCAATGTACCGATAATAAACAGATTAAAGCGTAATTAAAGCAGACGAATCTCAGGAATTGAGATAAGTCGTTTGGTGCAAAACCATAAGAATTGATTTTACTCCAATTATCTTCAGCAAATTTGGTGACAACGCTTCAGAGGGATGTTATTATATAAATTCTTAACGTCAAAAATGAAAGTTTGTGGTACTATTGAAACTCATGTTTTTAGCGACTCAATCAAGGTGAGAGTACTTTTTATATTAGCTGGGACAAATTCTATCAATTGACCTAATCTATCTATCTATTGCTATCTATCTTAGCAACCATCGACTTTTTCAGCAGGAGTTGAAATAGCACAGGCAATGGGCTGCAAAGGATAATCATCATCTTCCTTATCCCTGTGGTCTTTGACAGCACAATAAAACTTAGCTGGTCTACTGCCAAAAGCTAAAAATTTATTAACTTTGATATGGGGGTTGTTATTGCATTTTTTCCTTATCAATGAGTTAGCTTCTTTTTCAATATTTTTGCATTTAGATGCTAATAAAGGCTCATAAATGTCAGTATTATCCAATACGGTTTCGACTCTACTTTCAAATTTCTTCAGGTCGGTGATAACCAAACGGTTACTTTTATCAGAAGGACCGGCAGTGAGGTTGTTGTTCCTCAAGAAAGTGCGAGTTTTTTGCATCAAGTTGTAAGTATACTTGTATCTAGGATTATTGTGCATATACCTTACTTCAGTGTCAATGATTTTTTTAGCTTCGTATTGAAATAATTTCAAATTCGATTCAGTAGTGCTATCCATATTACTAGGGAACAGAACAGAATTTTCCTTAAAAGGAATGTACAATTTAAGGTTGTTCTCAAACTGAGAATTGGCAAAAAGCTGGCGCCATCGAAGAGAACAAGTCAAATAATCTACAGAAAGGAAGTTATTTTTACGGAAGCGTTCATTACGACGGTTAGGTAAGCGATACTTAGACCCATTGCTCAAAAAATGTTCCATGTCAGAAGGAATGCTGATATCAGTTTCATTTGAAAGACCGTCATAATGGATAATTTAGGGGGAGCTGATGAAACATCAATTTCAAGCCAAAAGTTGTCAGTGAATTCAAAATGGAACTTAGGTTTACATGAAAAGTCATAAGTACTTCCTACCAAAGGGTAGCACTTTTCCATGAATTTCAACCACTTGCTGCAGTGTCTTTGATAGACAATCTCTTGCTCCTTCTTCGCAGCTTCCTCAATCAACTGTAGCACAACTTCAGTTGTTGCTGAAGGATTTGACAATCTTGAAAAGCTGAGATACATAAAGGATTGTATGCTATTGGTTTCAGACAACTTCGTTCTTTGTGAACACAATTCCGCTCGCAGAATCTCCATCTTCAATGAAAGCGCTTTTCGACATGGGGCGCTGTTCATCACCATGTGGTCGGGGATATTCACTAAGTTGTCCACAAATAACGGAGCAACCCTGAAATCCAGACACGCTTGTAGAAACAATATATGGCTTGAGATTCGGATTAGTGTGTTGATTAGGTTCACGCACTGACTAGGATAATGGATAGACTGCGCACGTGTCCATCTCGCAATGTCGGGAAAGTGAAGCCAGTGGGTTCACCACTACTCCTCCAAACTCGCGTACGTTACGTTCTGGACACTTTGCATGTATCATGTTAACTGCTTTTGACGGGAGGTAATTATTCATAGCGATTGCTAAAACAAGTTATTCTGCTCCCTGTACTTTCATTGCAGGGTGAGATAATGTAGTTAAAATAAAAACAAGCAAGTGACTGATAAAAATCCGACTTTTCGTCTCACAGAGACATACTCATGGTTAGCTGGTGAACACGAGAATAATAAATTTCAGTCTTTATATACAACGATTGATGTTCATCAGCTCATGTTTCCTATTCAATTCAGGCTTCAAAAAATCAATACAGTTTGCTTCAGAAATTATAGTGCGTACAGTATCGGTCTGACTGTCAAGAAATTCAATGATAAAATCAATAGTGATCAAAGAATTAGAATGTTTAACAAGATTGAATTGGAAACATGAGCTGATGAACATCAATCGCTGCATGTATAGACTGAAATTTATTATTCTCGTGTTCACCAGCTAACCATGAGTATGTCTCTGTGAGACGAAAAGTCGGATTTTTGCCAGTTACTTACTTGTTTTTATTTTAACTACATTATCTCACCCTGCAATAAAAGTACAGGGAGCAGAATAACTTGTTTTAGCAATCGCTATGAATAATTACCTCCCGTCAAAAGTAGTTAACATCATGTGCTTCCACAGAATAACTTGATCTAGTTGTTCGTTCTAGCACTTTGTCACGTTGATTGGCAGAATATCATAAATAACAAAGTACAGGAAAAATTAGTTTCAGTTCCGATGAGTTGCGAAGGCTTTTTCCAAAGCCGAACTTAAATGCCTACTGTAGTCCTAATCATCAATTAACTATCTTGGCAAAACAAGGTCAGTGGAAAGTCGCAGCAATAATTTAGTATAACGTCAAGAAGTCATAAGAAATGGATTGAGATATGACATGCAGTGGACTATGATGATAAGTTGTTTGTTTATTAGAATCATAAAAGTAAAAGCGCTCTAATATAATATGTATATTTCTGTGAATGCAAAGGTGCTACAATAGCCACTTACAAGCTGCATGCATTATTTAGTGGGCATATTCTTGATGACTACGATTGAGTGGGCTAAGCAAGTCGAAAAACATGAGGTCAAGTAGGATTACGCAAATCCTGAATCTGTCGAAGAAGCGTAATTAAAGCCAACTGACAATTATATTTATCGCGATTACAATTCAGATGAATACGACGACTGGCATTTATCAGTCAACAGTAATGGATGCTTGTAAAGATGCCACCACATTTAATGATCATTGATTGATTATTTGATATGTTTGATTATCATGTGGACGACTAAGCCATTGTCGATATTCTATTGAGTCTTAGGTAACACAACTAATGCATCGCATCGGATCCGGAAAGAACATAGTTCGGTAAAGTTTTGACAAATTTCATTTATCATCGCTGTAGTGTCTATCAACCCTTGAAATCGCCTTGAATCAGCCATGTAATCAGTCATGACACAACCTGTAATCAGCATCATACATGTAAATCAGCCATGAAATGTAAATAACGTGTATATCTATATTAAAATGAAACAAGTAGTGAAAACTGTGCCCCACTATGAGAGGGATAAGTACATGAATTGGTGCATGTAAAATTCAGTGTATCAATAGGAACATGGACAGGTACATATAGAATTCAGTGTTATTAATAGGAACATGCATGATTTCTGTTTTACTGGATAGGTACATGTGTTTGGTACACTCGGTCGAGTACATTGTGTTTCGGAACGTCTATGAGCGAACTTGTGTGACTTGGTTCTGAGTACTTGGGTACGTACCGATAGAAGTCCGTTAGTAGTAAGTAAAACTCCACTTCTGGATAGCGCAAGATGGCCGCCATCGAAGAATTTTCGCTGACGTCCCCCCCTCTGGAACGACAGAGGTTGTGGTCTGTCGTGGTGTGCCGGCCAGGTTGGTCCACGTTCACAAAATTTTCACTGACGTCCCCCCCCCTCGAAAACGACAGAGTGTGAGACTCGGGTGTGTTGGTCTCGTGTGGGTTGACGTGGCCGACCGCCTAGGTTGACGTGGGCGACCGCCTAGGTTGACGTGGGCGACCGCCTAGGTTGACGTGGGCGACCGTCTAGGTTGTCGTGGTGGAATGGTGAAACGGACTTTAGATTCGTGATCAGCGTGAAATTCTGCATCGGTATGGTGAATTTGAAGTCAATCGGCGAGAAAAAATGTTTCTTCAAAATTTTGACAGAGTTAGAATTTTGGTCGTTTTTTGGCTGTAGCACCAAAACGAAGCATCGGATGGGAAAACGGAGGCCAGATTTGGATTCAGCGCGAAATTCTGCATCGGTATGGTGAATTTGAACGCAAGCGGAGAGAAAAATTTTCGCTGACGTCCCCCCCCCCTCGGGAGAGCTACCTTCGATTTTGGCTTCCAGTGGACGGATCTTGTCGTGCCATAGCTCGTTTGAAAGCTAAGAGTGAGACAAATTCAGTGAAACAAACGGTTTGGTCATATCTGTCTTCGTTTAGATGTGAGACGCCATTTAAGATTTTGGGAGATTGTCGAAAAACGACAGAGTTAGAATTTTGGACGTTTTGGTCTCTAGCGTCAAAACGAAGCATCGGATGGGAAAACGGATTTCAGATTTGGAATCAGCATGAAATTCTGCATCTGTATGGTGAGTTTCAAGTCAATCGGAGAGAAAAAATTTTTCTTCACAAAATTTTTTCGAAAAAACGACAGTTAGAATTTTCGCGATGGCTGTGGGCTGTAGAGCCAAAACGAAGCATGGGATGGGAAAACGGAGGCCAGATTCGGATTCAGCGTCAAATTCTACATGGAAATGGTGTATTTCCAGCTCAATCGGACCTCTAAAATCGGCGATAGAAGCGTTTTAAGTGTTTGGATGATGGATATTACGTCATCAGCTGATCGCCACACACTATATAAGCTGGGAACCGAGAGAGACTTGTCATTAAGACGAGAGCGATTGTCAGAGGTAGGTCGTCTCTCTGAGCTCCGATGATAGCTTCGGACATTCCAAATTTCGGGTTTCTGTAAGAAACCGACTTAGAAAATTTCATTGCTGATATCAGCTAAGGCGTCAGACTTAGAGGTTAGCCAGGAGATGGCCTTCGTCTCCAGCCCATAAAAGACTCCAAAACTTTAAAGGCTTGTAACTTTGCTTCTACAAGTCCGTTTGACTTGATTCAAAAAAGGTTCGGTCGCTATTGACCTGCCCTAAGTGACAGACTACTTATAAAATTTCATAAGTAGTGCTAAAAAGTTGAAAAATTTAAATTCACTAGTTTTGGAGGTTTTCTGGGGTTTTCGACCCTGCTGAAGTCAATGAAAGCATTTTTAATGATGTCTGAGCCAGTCTTCTCATGCTATAAGCGGCTTTTCACTGAAAGCGAGCAAGACACGGAGAGTTTTGCTGTAATATTCCACTGACAGGGTGTTCCTTCGGGACGGCGGACGATGCCGTAGTGATATGTGTGGCAAGGGAGTGTGTCATATTTTAGACCGAAACCGCTGGGACAACTCATGTCTCATGTTGGGCATTTGACACAGTTCTCAACGTAGCACTTTGAACGCCAATCGGTTGAGTCTTAGCTATCTTGTCATGGGTGGCCTCTAAACATCTCCATTGCAAAACGCTGGTGAATCAAGCTCTCTACGGCTTGCTATCAAGCTGCTCAAAGTCTGTCAACCTCTTACCAACTCTACAGGTTTTCATGTCTGGCGAATGCTATCATTAAGTTGAATCTGCTATCAGTCAACTTGAACGTTGCAAATGAAGTTCGGTGTAATACTTCCTTTCGACGGGCGTTCCTGTAAAGGGCGGCGGTGAAACCCATAGCTATGTATACCGCAAGGGACATTCGGCAATGGTCAATCTTGTTAAACCTCTCTGCGTCATGTTTGCAAGTGATTGCCTCTGTCTCAACGTAGTATGCATTCGCGCCAGGGCGACATTTAGCCAGCTGTCGAAGGTTGCCTTATAAACTATCCATTGCATACGTTATGAGAACCATGAGTTCTACCTGTCTCTATCAATGAGATGAATTGATGAATGGAATGAAATGGGAGGACACTCACGCGCCACACGCAACATAACACACTTCTCTCTTCCGTAGTCTAATAAGCTCTTTACACATGGATCGCAGTCGATTGCTATCCCAGAATCATGTAAGCTATCTGAATTTTATTTAACACTATTTCATCTACCATCATCACCCATATGAAATGTTATAAGATTTACAAGTTAAACTAAGCGTGCTACTATTTCCAAATGAAAAAGTATACATGGTTAAATCATCCACTGAAGCCCCATTCAAGTAAGTCAGTATGAAAGCAAAGATAATACGAAATAAAAATTTATTATGGCATGTATTTCAAAAGGTCTTCATCGTCAATATCGTCCCAGAGTCTGCCTTCACACAGATCACAAAAACAGTTCACTTGCTTCAATCGTTCTTCTACCGCGAGCCTCACTTTGTCGATGTACTCCCACTCCGCCATAGTTCGTGGCTGGGAGTTAGGGGTGTACCATTCCCATAATTGATGGAGGAATTTGGTGCTGGTGATCTCCATCACATCATCAGTATCGTACTGCAGATACTTCCATCGTATGCCTGTTAGGTCGGGACACTCCTTCTCACATACACTCTCCTCTTCGTCATCCGCTGGTAATGACAACTTTCTAATGTTGTCGAGTCGGTATAATTTCTCCACCTTCCCCTTCGTTGGAGCGTTTGGTGCAACGAGCGCCTTTGGCGATGAGCATGGAGAAGAGAACTCCAATTTTGTGTTCGATGTTTTTGGAGGGCTTGTCATGTTGACTGTGAATAATGACTTTGAAATGTTTTCTAATTCTTAAGTATAAACAAGCAACCAATCAGAATGAACAGCCAATGAATGATGAATATGAAAGTATATATGCAAAGTGACAGTCGTGTCATTTCACTCTGTCTTTGAGACGTATAAGTGAAGTGTTCTCTAGCGAATTCTGTTATTATTTGAGGCGTACAAGTGAACTGCTCTCTCGTGAATTCCAAATTTGAGACGTATTATTTGAGTGAAGTCTCTATCTTGTTGAAGTATCAACCTTAAACTTGATTTCGTTGAAATGGTAAGTTGAAAATTTCTTCACTCATCTCCCTCAAACGTGTGGCTAATAGCATCTTCCTCAATTTCAGGCATCAACTTCATCACCAACGCCCTCCTTTCTCGAGGAAAGTTTAGAGTCGTTGAGTCAAGGTAGGTTGTAACAATACACTGAGACTTGAACAGAGATGATAGAATGATTTCTCTTTCAGGTGATGTGAGTTCCAGCTCAGGACTCTCGCGACAAGGCAACGAGTGGGAATGTGCCGACTGCGGACATATGTTTACAAGGAAGCACAGTCTCCTTCGACACATCAAACAACGTGTGTGTCACCGCAAAGCGGCATCAATCTCCGGAGGTGAAGTTGATTCTGACGATGACATCTCCTTTCCTTGCGATTTGTGCCCTCTTTCTTTTGATAGTCACTTTCAGCGATCTTCGCACAGACTTCAACACACGCATGCAAATGATCACTACACCAACGGTACCTCTACCATCTCCCTCATTAATGTTTCACATAATAATTTAGTACGCGACTACTGCATGGAGTCCAATACTCAAATAGTAGATTTTCCTGAGTGGCTCCTTCAAAATTCTAACATTATCGAAGCGCTCTTCAACAATTTAGACAATTTTAGAATGAAGGCGCTCATCTACCTTAAACTAAAATATATTAAGATAGATTTTCAAACGGGTCAAGTGACGGAGAGAATACAGTTTCATGTTCCTTCCTCTTCCGCAACCGAAGTTGTAGACTGCGAGTCTTGGCTAAATTTTCACATTCAATGTTTAAAATCAAATGTAGATAAATTCAATCAACGCGACAGCGCTCTCATTTTTGATGGTGTGGACTCAGTCATATTCAAAATTTCCCTATTAGAAAGTCATGCAGCTCGAGGCACATTTAAACTACCAAAAACGTTGTATAATAAGAAAGCTGTCATCAATGTCGATTGTAAATCACAGTGTTTCAAATATGCAGTCCTATCCATCCTTCACTATAATGATATCAACGCGAATCGAAATCATACCTATAGCTATAGACAGTGGGAGGATGAACTAGACTTTGAAGGTTGTGATAGTGACAACATGAAAATCAAAGATGTAGAAACGTTCGAAAAGCATAATAAGATTAAAATTGTCGTTCACGTGTGGGAGAAGGGGTTGAAGGGTGCCCGCTATAATTCACGTTCAACTTGTTATGAACGTGTAGTCAACCTCTTATTAGTAAAACAATATGATAGCGAGGAATAGCACTACTGTGGTATTCCCAAAATCTCTCGCTTGTACACTCACTTGGGGCACTCTAAAAGAGGTGAACATTTTGTATGCGACCGCTGCATCCGCTCCTTTTGGAGTAAAGATAAATTTGAAACTCACTATGAATGGTGCAAGCGAGGTAAATTACAAATGGAACGCATGCCCAAAGATAAAATATTTTCACATAGGGATAATGGTGACGAATTAAGTCCCCTGCGTGTCATTTACGCAGACATAGAATGCTACATTGATGATATCATCCACAAGCCAGCACCCATATCCTGCTATGAAGTATGGCATGACCACTTTAGAACTAGGCAAAACAAAAATGCATACTTGGCAAGGTGAAGATTGTATTTCAAAATTTCTAGAATTTCTCGATAAAGCTGCTAAATTTCAACAATCATATGATTCCCAATTGCAGCGTAAGTCACTACATATGTCAGATGAAGACAAACAGAAATTTGAAAGTTGCACATCGTGCCCTAAATGTCATAAAACGTTTGATGACGATAAAATTAAGAAAGTTCGTGATCATGATCACATCACTGGTAAATTTAGAAACGCACTCTGCTCCAAATGTAACTTTTCACTTAGGTTGAGATGTCGTGTACTACCCGTCATTTTTCATAACTTAAAGGGCTATGACAGTCATATGCTCATAAAAGGAGAGTTGAGCCAGATGAAATCGTGGCAGTTCAATGTTATAGCACAAACGAGAGAAAAATTCATGGCAATGACAGCAAAAGTACCAGTAGATAAAACTAAAGAAAATAAGACAGTCTTCTTCGAAATAAAATTTTTAGATTCATTCCAATTCATGTCAGCGTCACTAGCTTCTCTCGTTCGTATTCTCAAGTTTCTTCCCCATAGTCAAACTTTGAAGAAACACTATCCAAACTTAACGGATGAAATAATCACTCGCAAAGGAGTCTTTCCCTATGCGTATTTTAGCTCAATGTCTAAACTAAATGAAACAACCCTTCCTTCCATTGACAAATTCCAAAACGATTTGACGGGTCAAGATTGTCCAGTAGAGGACTATGACCATGCTCAAGAGGCATGGTTAAAATTTGATTGTAAAACGTTTGGCGATTATATGATCGCTTACTTAGAATTAGATGTCATTTTGCTGGCTGATGTCTTTCAGGAATTTCGACGAGTGGCATTAGAAGAAGACAAATTAGATCCTGTCCACTTTGTCAGTCTACCAGCCATGTCCTTTAAATCAGCCTTTAAAATGACTGGTGAGACCATCCATCTCTTACAAGACCCGGAGATGTATAACATATTTGAGCGCGGAATACGCGGTGGTCTCACATTTGTGAATAAACATCACATAAAATCTAAAACAGTAGGTAATGATCATATCCACCTAAAATACTATGACCAAAATAATTTATATGGCAGTTCACTGTCTAAACCACTACCTCATTCCGAGTTTAGTTGGTTAAATCAAGATGAGCTTGAGTATTACTCCAGCCCTTCAAACATTCTGAAGATTCCAGATGAAGGTGATTGGGGATATTATTTTGAAGTGGATTTGATTTATCCAAATAGTATTAAAAATAAAACTGCTGATTTCCCACTCGCACCTGAATCTGGTGAAGTGACTGAAGATATGTTTTCACCATTCATGTCACAATTTCATAATAACTTAACAGAGTGTGGACAGCCAAGGTACAAACCATGCCGCAAACTTTTGCTCACCCAATATGATAAGAAAAATTATCTCGTACACTTCTGCATACTAAAATTCTATTTAGAAATAGTCATGCTTCTAAAGTCAGTTCACCGCATCATCAAATTTAGACAGAAAGCCTTCCTCAAACCATATATTGATAGTAACAGCCAGAAATGTGCACTCGTCCAAAATAATTTTGAAAAAGATTTTTATAAGTATAAGAATAATAGTCTATTTGGTAAGACGATGGAGGATGTTAGAAAACGCATGAACTACAAACTAGTCGTTGATGAACAAAAATATCACAAATTGACCTCATCACCTCTTTTCATTGATAGAGACATTATCGATGAGGACCTTGTAGGTGTTAAAATGATAAAATCTGAAGTTGAGTTGTGCAAACCCATCTATATTGGGCAAGCCGTTTTAGATTATTCCAAGCTTGAAATGTATCAACTCTTCTACAAAATATTAAAACCATGCCCTCTCGTAAAAGAGGTTCGTTTGTTTGGTGGTGATACAGATAGTTTCTTCTTAGGTATTACCACTCAAAAAGATTTAAATTTTAATGAAGTAGCTAAGTCATTAGAAAAATATTTCGACACATCTAACTACAATCCCACTCATCCACTCTATTCCATACAGAATAAAGCCAAACTTGGTTGTTTTAAGGATGAAACAGCAGGAAAGGAAATAGATGAAATGATTCTCCTCCGCCCTAAAATGTATTCCATGAAATTAAAAGAATGTGCAGATAGTATTAAGCGTGATAAAGGTATATCAAAATCCATTGTTCACAAAATGAAACATCGGTCCTATAAGAAGGCCTATAAAAATAAAACTATAACGTTTGTCAATATGACAATCTTAAAATCTCAAGTTCATACTGTGAAAACGCACACGTTCAAGAAACGAGCACTTTCAGCATGGGAAGATAAGAGGTGTTGGATAGGACATAACACATCTCTTCCACATGGACATCCTGACACAAACATACCTCCACCCAAAAGAATAAAACTCACGCTACCACATTCAGGAGATGTATTGACATAATCAACTTTAACTCAGTATTTTGATGTTGCTTTTTGTAGATATACATGGTTGTTTTATGTATCGCATGAGATCGTTTCTTCCTTGTGAATATATGCCTACAGTCAGCCCATTCCCCTATATCTGTGAAAAGACTTTTTCATACACATATTTTTATTTCAATAAACATATCACAATGACTTCACTTTGTTTTCCGAAACACTAAAGTTACGAGGGATTTAGTATCTTTCACATGGATGCACTCTTGTAAACCATTGGTAATTTTGATAGCAATAGAGGGTATAGTTTGTTTGACGACGGGATGATAGAAAATAGATTCAAACATCTTCTCTACTATTCCATATGAAGCGTCTTTATCATGAATGAAATCACGTAAAATGTATTCTTTTTTCTCACCAACAGAAATAGGTAGAATCAAATCACTTTGGGGCGATCATATCTTTTTCAAATGACTATTGAACATTGATTTCCATGATGAAGATTTAAACAGTTAGATTCGATGACGAACAAGATTTACTAGTTTGCAAGTTAAACTAAGCGTTCTATTATTTGTAAATGAAAGATATAGTTTCAACAGTTTACAGATTACAAAATAAAGTTTCAATAGTGTTTATGTTAAAAATAAAGTTTAAGCTGTTTGTATGTTAGAAATAAAATGAAGTTTCATCAGTTTACAAGTTAAGAATAAAGTTTTATCTGTTTGTATGTTAGAAATAAAACAAAGTTTCAACCGTTAACAAGTTAAAAATAAAGTTTCAATAGTTTGCAAGTTAAAACTAATGTTTCAATAGTGCGTATGTTAAGAATAAAGTTTTATCTGTTTGTATGTTAGAAATAGAATGAAGCTTCACCAGTTTACAAGTTAAGAATAAAGTTTTTACCAGCTTGTATGTTAGAAATAAAATGAAGTTTCACCAGTTTACAAATTGAAAATAAAGTTTCAATAGTGTGTACGTTAGAAATAAAGTCTCAACCGTTTACAAGTTAAAAATAAAGTTTCAACAGTGTCTACGTTAGAAATAAAGTTTTATCTGTTTGTAAAGTACGATCGTAGGATTTACTAGTTTGCAAGTTAGACTCAGCATTCTACTAGTTGTAAATAAAAAATATCGTTTTAACAGTTTACAGATTAAAATAAAGTTTCAATAGTGTGTATGATGGAAATAAAGTTTAAGCGCTTTGTGCGTTAGAAGTAAAGTTTCAGCCGTTTACAAGTTAAAAATAGAGTTTCAACAGTGTGTACGTTAGAAATAAAGCTTTATCTGTTTATATGTTAGAAACAAAATAAAGTTTCAACAGTTTACAAGTTGAAAAATAAAGTTTCAACAGTGTGTACGTTAGAAATAAATGAAAGTAAGAACTTTATCGCATAAGTATTCAAAGCATGTTTTGTAAATCAAATGTGTGTAGTCCTGACATGATAGAATCAAGCTTGACAAACGCATATGTCAAGTTCATTTGATTCTATCATGTTCTAACGTACACACTGTTGAAACTCTATTTTTAACTTGTAAACGGCTGAAACTTTATTTCTAACGCACAAAGCGCTTAAACTTTATTTCCATCATACACACTATTGAAACTTTATTTTAATCTGTAAACTGTTGAAACGATATTTTTTATTTACAACTAGTAGAATGCTGAGTCTAACTTGCAAACTAGTAAATCCTACGATCGTACTTTACAAACAGATAAAACTTTATTTCTAACGTAGACACTGTTGAAACTTTATTTTTAACTTGTAAACGGTTGAGACTTTATTTCTAACGTACACACTATTGAAACTTTATTTTCAATTTGTAAACTGTTGAAACTTCATTTTATTTCTAACATATAAACAGATAGAACTTTATTCTTAACATACACACTAATGAAACTTTATTCTTAACTTGTAAACTGGTGAACGTTCATTTTTATTTCTAACATATAAACAGATAGAACTTTATTCTTAACATATACACTATTGAAACTTCATTTTTAACTTGTAAACGGTTGAAACTTTATTTTATTTCTAACGCACAAACGCCTAAAACTTTATTTCTAACGTACACACTGTTGAAACTTTTTTTTAATCTGTAAACTGTTGAAACTATATCTTTCGTTTACAAATAGTAGAACGCTTAGTCTAACTTGCAAACTAGTAAATCCTACAATCTCATTTTACAAACAGATAAAACTTTATTTCTAACGTACACACTGTTGAAACTTTATTTTTAATCGACAAACTGTTGAAACTTCATTTTATTTCTAACATACAAGCTGATAAAACTTTATTCTTAACTTGTAAACTGGTGAAGCTTCATTTTATTTCTAACATACAAGCAGATAAAACTTTATTCTTAACATACGCACTATTGAAACATTAGTTTTAACTTGCAAACTATTGAAACTTTATTTTTAACTTGTTAACGGTTGAAACTTTGTTTTATTTCTAACATACAAACAGATAAAACTTTATTCTTAACATACACACTATTGAAACTTTATTTCTAACGTACACACTATTGAAACATTATTTTTAAATTGTAAACTGGTGAAACTTCATTTTATTTCTAACATATAAACAGATAGAACTTTATTCTTAACATACACACTAATGAAACTTTATTCTTAACTTGTAAACGGTTGAAACTTCATTTTATTTCTAACGTACACACTGTTGAAACTTTATTTTTAATCTGTAAACTGTCGAAACTATATCTTTCGTTTACAAATAGTAGAACGCTTAGTCTAACTTGCAAACTAAGAAATCCTACAATCTCATTTTACAAACAGATAAAACTTTATTTCTAACGTACACACTGTTGAAACGTTATTTTTAATCGACAAACTGTTGAAACTTTATTCTATTTCTAACATACAAACAGCTTAAACTTCGTTTTTAACATAAACACTATTGAAACTTTATTTTGTAATCTGTAAACTGTTGAAACTATATCTTTCATTTACAAATAATAGAACGCTTAGTTTAACTTGCAAACTAGTAAATCTTGTTCGTCATCGAATCTAACTGTTTAAATCTTCATCATGGAAATCAATGTTCAA
This sequence comes from Prostheceraeus crozeri, assembly GCA_907163375.1. Lineage (NCBI taxonomy): Eukaryota > Metazoa > Platyhelminthes > Polycladida > Euryleptidae > Prostheceraeus > Prostheceraeus crozeri. Next base: position 243,528 of record CAJQUW010003895.1, read on the forward strand.
TAGTCATTTGAAAAAGATATGATCGCCCCAAAGTGATTTGATTCTACCTATTTCTGTTGGTGAGAAAAAAGAATACATTTTACGTGATTTCATTCATGATAAAGACGCTTCATATGGAATAGTAGAGAAGATGTTTGAATCTATTTTCTATCATCCCGTCGTCAAACAAACTATACCCTCTATTGCTATCAAAATTACCAATGGTTTACAAGAGTGCATCCATGTGAAAGATACTAAATCCCTCGTAACTTTAGTGTTTCGGAAAACAAAGTGAAGTCATTGTGATATGTTTATTGAAATAAAAATATGTGTATGAAAAAGTCTTTTCACAGATATAGGGGAATGGGCTGACTGTAGGCATATATTCACAAGGAAGAAACGATCTCATGCGATACATAAAACAACCATGTATATCTACAAAAAGCAACATCAAAATACTGAGTTAAAGTTGATTATGTCAATACATCTCCTGAATGTGGTAGCGTGAGTTTTATTCTTTTGGGTGGAGGTATGTTTGTGTCAGGATGTCCATGTGGAAGAGATGTGTTATGTCCTATCCAACACCTCTTATCTTCCCATGCTGAAAGTGCTCGTTTCTTGAACGTGTGCGTTTTCACAGTATGAACTTGAGATTTTAAGATTGTCATATTGACAAACGTTATAGTTTTATTTTTATAGGCCTTCTTATAGGACCGATGTTTCATTTTGTGAACAATGGATTTTGATATACCTTTATCACGCTTAATACTATCTGCACATTCTTTTAATTTCATGGAATACATTTTAGGGCGGAGGAGAATCATTTCATCTATTTCCTTTCCTGCTGTTTCATCCTTAAAACAACCAAGTTTGGCTTTATTCTGTATGGAATAGAGTGGATGAGTGGGATTGTAGTTAGATGTGTCGAAATATTTTTCTAATGACTTAGCTACTTCATTAAAATTTAAATCTTTTTGAGTGGTAATACCTAAGAAGAAACTATCTGTATCACCACCAAACAAACGAACCTCTTTTACGAGAGGGCATGGTTTTAATATTTTGTAGAAGAGTTGATACATTTCAAGCTTGGAATAATCTAAAACGGCTTGCCCAATATAGATGGGTTTGCACAACTCAACTTCAGATTTTATCATTTTAACACCTACAAGGTCCTCATCGATAATGTCTCTATCAATGAAAAGAGGTGATGAGGTCAATTTGTGATATTTATGTTCATCAACGACTAGTTTGTAGTTCATGCGTTTTCTAACATCCTCCATCGTCTTACCAAATAGACTATTATTCTTATACTTATAAAAATCTTTTTCAAAATTATTTTGGACGAGTGCACATTTCTGGCTGTTACTATCAATATATGGTTTGAGGAAGGCTTTCTGTCTAAATTTGATGATGCGGTGAACTGACTTTAGAAGCATGACTATTTCTAAATAGAATTTTAGTATGCAGAAGTGTACGAGATAATTTTTCTTATCATATTGGGTGAGCAAAAGTTTGCGGCATGGTTTGTACCTTGGCTGTCCACATTCTGTTAAGTTATTATGAAATTGTGACATGAATGGTGAAAACATATCTTCAGTCACTTCACCAGATTCAGGTGCGAGTGGGAAATCAGCAGTTTTATTTTTAATACTATTTGGATAAATCAAATCCACTTCAAAATAATATCCCCAATCACCTTCATCTGGAATCTTCAGAATGTTTGAAGGGCTGGAGTAATACTCAAGCTCATCTTGATTTAACCAACTAAACTCGGAATGAGGTAGTGGTTTAGACAGTGAACTGCCATATAAATTATTTTGGTCATAGTATTTTAGGTGGATATGATCATTACCTACTGTTTTAGATTTTATGTGATGTTTATTCACAAATGTGAGACCACCGCGTATTCCGCGCTCAAATATGTTATACATCTCCGGGTCTTGTAAGAGATGGATGGTCTCACCAGTCATTTTAAAGGCTGATTTAAAGGACATGGCTGGTAGACTGACAAAGTGGACAGGATCTAATTTGTCTTCTTCTAATGCCACTCGTCGAAATTCCTGAAAGACATCAGCCAGCAAAATGACATCTAATTCTAAGTAAGCGATCATATAATCGCCAAACGTTTTACAATCAAATTTTAACCATGCCTCTTGAGCATGGTCATAGTCCTCTACTGGACAATCTTGACCCGTCAAATCGTTTTGGAATTTGTCAATGGAAGGAAGGGTTGTTTCATTTAGTTTAGACATTGAGCTAAAATACGCATAGGGAAAGACTCCTTTGCGAGTGATTATTTCATCCGTTAAGTTTGGATAGTGTTTCTTCAAAGTTTGACTATGGGGAAGAAACTTGAGAATACGAACGAGAGAAGCTAGTGACGCTGACATGAATTGGAATGAATCTAAAAATTTTATTTCGAAGAAGACTGTCTTATTTTCTTTAGTTTTATCTACTGGTACTTTTGCTGTCATTGCCATGAATTTTTCTCTCGTTTGTGCTATAACATTGAACTGCCACGATTTCATCTGGCTCAACTCTCCTTTTATGAGCATATGACTGTCATAGCCCTTTAAGTTATGAAAAATGACGGGTAGTACACGACGTCTCAACCTAAGTGAAAAGTTACATTTGGAGCAGAGTGCGTTTCTAAATTTACCAGTGATGTGATCATGATCACGAACTTTCTTAATTTTATCGTCATCAAACGTTTTATGACATTTAGGGCACGATGTGCAACTTTCAAATTTCTGTTTGTCTTCATCTGACATATGTAGTGACTTACGCTGCAATTGGGAATCATGTGATTGTTGAAATTTAGCAGCTTTATCGAGAAATTCTAGAAATTTTGAAATACAATCTTCACCTTGCCAAGTATGCATTTTGTTTTGCCTATTTCTAAAGTGGTCATGCCATACTTCATAGAAGGATATGGCTGCTGGCTTGTGGATGATATCATCAATGTAGCATTCTATGTCTGCGTAAATGACACGCAGGGGACTTAATTCTTCACCATTATCCCTATGTGAAAATATTTTATCTTTGGGCATGCGTTCCATTTGTAATTTACCTCGCTTGCACCATTCATAGTGAGTTTCAAATTTATCTTTACTCCAAAAGGAGCGGATGCAGCGGTCGCATACAAAATGTTCACCTCTTTTAGAGTTCCCCAAGTGAGTGTACAAGCGAGAGATTTTGGGAATACCACAGTAGTGCTATTCCTCGCTATCATATTGTTTTACTAATAAGAGGTTGACTACACGTTCATAACAAGTTGAACGTGAATTATAGCGGGCACCCTTCAACCCCTTCTCCCACACGTGAACGACAATTTTAATCTTATTATGCTTTTCGAACGTTTCTACATCTTTGATTTTCATGTTGTCACTATCACAACCTTCAAAGTCTAGTTCATCCTCCCACTGTCTATAGCTATAGGTATGATTTCGATTCGCGTTGATATCATTATAGTGAAGGATGGATAGGACTGCATATTTGAAACACTGTGATTTACAATCGACATTGATGACAGCTTTCTTATTATACAACGTTTTTGGTAGTTTAAATGTGCCTCGAGCTGCATGACTTTCTAATAGGGAAATTTTGAATATGACTGAGTCCACACCATCAAAAATGAGAGCGCTGTCGCGTTGATTGAATTTATCTACATTTGATTTTAAACATTGAATGTGAAAATTTAGCCAAGACTCGCAGTCTACAACTTCGGTTGCGGAAGAGGAAGGAACATGAAACTGTATTCTCTCCGTCACTTGACCCGTTTGAAAATCTATCTTAATATATTTTAGTTTAAGGTAGATGAGCGCCTTCATTCTAAAATTGTCTAAATTGCTGAAGAGCGCTTCGATAATGTTAGAATTTTGAAGGAGCCACTCAGGAAAATCTACTATTTGAGTATTGGACTCCATGCAGTAGTCGCGTACTAAATTATTATGTGAAACATTAATGAGGGAGATGGTAGAGGTACAGTTGGTGTAGTGATCATTTGCATGCGTGTGTTGAAGTCTGTGCGAAGATCGCTGAAAGTGACTATCAAAAGAAAGAGGGCACAAATCGCAAGGAAAGGAGATGTCATCGTCAGAATCAACTTCACCTCCGGAGATTGATGCCGCTTTGCGGTGACACACACGTTGTTTGATGTGTCGAAGGAGACTGTGCTTCCTTGTAAACATATGTCCGCAGTCGGCACATTCCCACTCGTTGCCTTGTCGCGAGAGTCCTGAGCTGGAACTCACATCACCTGAAAGAGAAATCATTCTATCATCTCTGTTCAAGTCTCAGTGTATTGTTACAACCTACCTTGACTCAACGACTCTAAACTTTCCTCGAGAAAGGAGGGCGTTGGTGATGAAGTTGATGCCTGAAATTGAGGAAGATGCTATTAGCCACACGTTTGAGGGAGATGAGTGAAGAAATTTTCAACTTACCATTTCAACGAAATCAAGTTTAAGGTTGATACTTCAACAAGATAGAGACTTCACTCAAATAATACGTCTCAAATTTGGAATTCACGAGAGAGCAGTTCACTTGTACGCCTCAAATAATAACAGAATTCGCTAGAGAACACTTCACTTATACGTCTCAAAGACAGAGTGAAATGACACGACTGTCACTTTGCATATATACTTTCATATTCATCATTCATTGGCTGTTCATTCTGATTGGTTGCTTGTTTATACTTAAGAATTAGAAAACATTTCAAAGTCATTATTCACAGTCAACATGACAAGCCCTCCAAAAACATCGAACACAAAATTGGAGTTCTCTTCTCCATGCTCATCGCCAAAGGCGCTCGTTGCACCAAACGCTCCAACGAAGGGGAAGGTGGAGAAATTATACCGACTCGACAACATTAGAAAGTTGTCATTACCAGCGGATGACGAATAGGAGAGTGTATGTGAGAAGGAGTGTCCCGACCTAACAGGCATACGATGGAAGTATCTGCAGTACGATACTGATGATGTGATGGAGATCACCAGCACCAAATTCCTCCATCAATTATGGGAATGGTACACCCCTAACTCCCAGCCACGAACTATGGCGGAGTGGGAGTACATCGACAAAGTGAGGCTCGCGGTAGAAGAACGATTGAAGCAAGTGAACTGTTTTTGTGATCTGTGTGAAGGCAGACTCTGGGACGATATTGACGATGAAGACCTTTTGAAATACATGCCATAATAAATTTTTATTTCGTATTATCTTTGCTTTCATACTGACTTACTTGAATGGGGCTTCAGTGGATGATTTAACCATGTATACTTTTTCATTTGGAAATAGTAGCACGCTTAGTTTAACTTGTAAATCTTATAACATTTCATATGGGTGATGATGGTAGATGAAATAGTGTTAAATAAAATTCAGATAGCTTACATGATTCTGGGATAGCAATCGACTGCGATCCATGTGTAAAGAGCTTGTTAGACTACGGAAGAGAGAAGTGTGTTATGTTGCGTGTGGCGCGTGAGTGTCCTCCTATTTCATTCCATTCATCAATTCATCTCATTGATAGAGACAGGTAGAACTCATGGTTCTCATAACGTATGCAATGGATAGTTTATAAGGCAACCTTCGACAGCTGGCTAAATGTCGCCCTGGCGCGAATGCATACTACGTTGAGACAGAGGCAATCACTTGCAAACATGACGCAGAGAGGTTTAACAAGATTGACCATTGCCGAATGTTCCTTGCGGTATACATAGCTATGGGTTTCACCGCCGCCCTTTACAGGAACGCCCGTCGAAAGGAAGTATTACACCGAACTTCATTTGCAACGTTCAAGTTGACTGATAGCAGATTCAACTTAATGATAGCATTCGCCAGACATGAAAACCTGTAGAGTTGGTAAGAGGTTGACAGACTTTGAGCAGCTTGATAGCAAGCCGTAGAGAGCTTGATTCACCAGCGTTTTGCAATGGAGATGTTTAGAGGCCACCCATGACAAGATAGCTAAGACTCAACCGATTGGCGTTCAAAGTGCTACGTTGAGAACTGTGTCAAATGCCCAACATGAGACATGAGTTGTCCCAGCGGTTTCGGTCTAAAATATGACACACTCCCTTGCCACACATATCACTACGGCATCGTCCGTCGTCCCGAAGGAACACCCTGTCAGTGGAATATTACAGCAAAACTCTCCGTGTCTTGCTCGCTTTCAGTGAAAAGCCGCTTATAGCATGAGAAGACTGGCTCAGACATCATTAAAAATGCTTTCATTGACTTCAGCAGGGTCGAAAACCCCAGAAAACCTCCAAAACTAGTGAATTTAAATTTTTCAACTTTTTAGCACTACTTATGAAATTTTATAAGTAGTCTGTCACTTAGGGCAGGTCAATAGCGACCGAACCTTTTTTGAATCAAGTCAAACGGACTTGTAGAAGCAAAGTTACAAGCCTTTAAAGTTTTGGAGTCTTTTATGGGCTGGAGACGAAGGCCATCTCCTGGCTAACCTCTAAGTCTGACGCCTTAGCTGATATCAGCAATGAAATTTTCTAAGTCGGTTTCTTACAGAAACCCGAAATTTGGAATATCCGAAGCTATCATCGGAGCTCAGAGAGACGACCTACCTCTGACAATCGCTCTCGTCTTAATGACAAGTCTCTCTCGGTTCCCAGCTTATATAGTGTGTGGCGATCAGCTGATGACGTAATATCCATCATCCAAACACTTAAAACGCTTCTATCGCCGATTCTAGAGGTCCGATTGAGCTGGAAATACACCATTTCCATGTAGAATTTGACGCTGAATCCGAATCTGGCCTTCGTTTTCCCATCCCATGCTTCGTTTTGGCTCTACAGCCCTCAGCCATCGCGAAAATTCTGTCGTTTTTTCGAAAAAATTTTGTGAAGAAAATTTTTTTCTCTCCGATTGACTTGAAACTCACCACACAGATGCAGAATTTCTTGCTGATTCCAAATCTGAAATCCGTTTTCCCATCCGATGCTTCGTTTTGACGCTAGAGACCAAAATGTCCAAAATTCTAACTCTGTCGTTTTTCGACAATCTCCCAAAATCTTATATGGCGTCTCACATCTAAACGAAGACAGATATGAACAAGCCGTTTCTTTCACTGAATTTGTCTCACTCTTAGCTTTCAAACGAGCTATGGCACGACAAAATCCGTCCACTGGAAGCCAAAATCGAAGATAGCTCTCCCGAGGGGGGGGGACGTCAGCGAAAATTTTTCTCTCCGATTGACTTGAAACTCACCATGTTGGTAGAGAATTTCATGTTGATTCCAAATCTGAAATCCGTTTTCCAATCCGATGCTTCGTTTTGACGCTAGAGCCCAAAACGCCCAAAATTCTAACTTTGACGTTTTTCGACAATCTTCCAAAATCTTATATGGCGTCTCACATCTAAACGAAGACAGATATGAACAAGCCGTTTCTTTCACTGAATTTGTCTCACTCTTAGCTTTCAAACGAGCTATGGCACGACAAAATCCGTCCACTGGAAGCCAAAATCGAAGATAGCTCTCCCGAGGGGGGACGTCAGCGAAACTGTTTCTCTCCGATTGACTTGAAACTCACCATGTTGGTAGAGAATTTCATGTTGATTCCAAATCTGAAATCCGTTTTCCCATCCGATGCTTCGTTTTGACGCTAGAGACCAAAATGTCCAAAATTCTAACTCTGTCGTTTTTCGACAATCTTCCAAAATCTTATATGGCGTCTCACATCTAAACGAAGACAGATATGAACAAGCCGTTTCTTTCACTGAATTTGTCTCACTCTTAGCTTTCAAACGAGCTATGGCACGACAAAATCCGTCCACTGGAAGCCAAAATCGAAGATAGCTCTCCCGAGGGGGGGGGACGTCAGCGAAAATTTTTCTCTCCGCTTGCGTTCAAATTCACCATTCCGATGCAGAATTTCACGCTGAATCCGAATCTGGCCTCCGTTTTCTCATCCGATGCTTCGTTTTGGTGCTACAGCCCAAAACGACCAAAATTCTAACTCTGTCGTTTTTTCGAAAAATGTTGAAAATTTTTTCTCTCCGATTGACTTGAAACTCACCACACAGATGCAGAATTTCATGCTGATTCCAAATCTGAAATCCGTTTTCCCATCCGATGCTTCGTTTTGACGCTAGAGCCCAAAACGTCCAAAATTCTAACTCTGTCGTTTTTCGACAATCTCCCAAAATCTTAAATGGCGTCTCACATCTAAACGAAGACAGATATGAACAAGCCGTTTCTTTCACTGAATTTGTCTCACTCTTAGCTTTCAAACGAGCTATGGCACGACAAAATCCGTCCACTGGAAGCCAAAATCGAAGATAGCTCTCCCGAGGGGGGGGGGACGTCAGCGAAAATTTTTCTCTCCGATTGCGTTCAAATTCACCATACCGATGCAGAATTTCACGCTGAATCCGAATCTGGCCTCCGTTTGCTCATCCGATGGTTCGTTTTGGCGCTACACACCAAAACGTCCCAAATTCTAACTCTGTCGTTTTTTCGAAAAATGTTGAAAATTTTTTCTCTCCGATTGACTTGAAACTCACCATGTTGGTAGAGAATTTCATGTTGATTCCAAATCTGAAATCCGTTTTCCCATCCGATGCTTCGTTTTGACGCTAGAGTCCAAAACGTCCAAAATTCTAACTCTGTCGTTTTTCGACAATCTTCCAAAATCTTATATGGCGTCTCACATCTAAACGAAGACAGATATGAACAAGCCGTTTCTTTCACTGAATTTGTCTCACTCTTAGCTTTCAAACGAGCTATGGCACGACAAAATCCGTCCACTGGAAGCCAAAATCGAAGATAGCTCTCCCGAGGGGGGGGGGACGTCAGCGAAAATTTTTCTCTCCGATTGCGTTCAAATTCACCATTCCGATGCAGAATTTCACGCTGAATCCGAATCTGGCCTCCGTTTTCTCATCCGATGCTTCGTTTTGGTGCTACAGCCCAAAACGACCAAAATTCTAACTCTGTCGTTTTTTCGAAAAATGTTGAAAATTTTTTCTCTCCGATTGACTTGAAACTCACCACACAGATGCAGAATTTCATGTTGATTCCAAATCTGAAATCCGTTTTCCCATCCGATGCTTCGTTTTGACGCTAGAGCCCAAAACGTCCAAAATTCTAACTCTGTCGTTTTTCGACAATCTCCCAAAATCTTAAATGGCGTCTCACATCTAAACGAAGACAGATATGAACAAGCCGTTTCTTTCACTGAATTTGTCTCACTCTTAGCTTTCAAACGAGCTATGGCACGACAAAATCCGTCCACTGGAAGCCAAAATCGAAGATAGCTCTCCCGAGGGGGGGGGGACGTCAGCGAAAATTTTTCTCTCCGATTGCGTTCAAATTCACCATTCCGATGCAGAATTTCACGCTGAATCCGAATCTGGCCTCCGTTTTCCCATCCGATGGTTCGTTTTGGTGCTACAGCCCAAAACGACCAAAATTCTAACTCTGTCGTTTTTTCGAAAAATGTTGAAAATTTTTTCTCTCCGATTGACTTGAAACTCACCATGTTGATAGAGAATTTCATGCTGATTCCAAATCTGAAATCCGTTTTCCCATCCGATGCTTCGTTTTGACGCTAGAGTCCAAAACGTCCAAAATTCTAACTCTGTCGTTTTTCGACAATCTCCCAAAATCTTAAATGGCGTCTCACATCTAAACGAAGACAGATATGAACAAGCCGTTTCTTTCACTGAATTTGTCTCACTCTTAGCTTTCAAACGAGCTATGGCACGACAAAATCCGTCCACTGGAAGCCAAAATCGAAGATAGCTCTCCCGAGGGGGGGGGACGTCAGCGAAAATTTTTCTCTCCGATTGACTTGAAACTCACCATGTTGGTAGAGAATTTCATGTTGATTCCAAATCTGAAATCCGTTTTCCAATCCGATGCTTCGTTTTGACGCTAGAGCCCAAAACGTCCCAAATTCTAACTCTGTCGTTTTTCGCCAATGTCCCAAAATCTTAAATGGCGTCTCACATCTAAACGAAGACAGATATGAACAAGCCGTTTCTTTCACTGAATTTGTCTCACTCTTAGCTTTCAAACGAGCTATGGCACGACAAAATCCGTCCACTGGAAGCCAAAATCGAAGATAGCTCTCCCGAGGGGGGGGGGACGTCAGCGAAACTTTTTCTCTCCGATTGACTTGAAACTCACCATGTTGGTAGAGAATTTCATGTTGATTCCAAATCTGAAATCCGTTTTCCCATCCGATGCTTCGTTTTGACTCTAGAGACCAAAATGTCCAAAATTCTAACTCTGTCGTTTTTCGACAATCTTCCAAAATCTTATATGGCGTCTCACATCTAAACGAAGACAGATATGAACAAGCCGTTTCTTTCACTGAATTTGTCTCACTCTTAGCTTTCAAACGAGCTATGGCACGACAAAATCCGTCCACTGGAAGCCAAAATCGAAGATAGCTCTCCCGAGGGGGGGGGACGTCAGCGAAACTTTTTCTCTCCGCTTGCGTTCAAATTCACCATTCCGATGCAGAATTTCACGCTGAATCCGAATCTGGCCTCCGTTTTCTCATCCGATGCTTCGTTTTGGTGCTACAACCCAAAACGACCAAAATTCTAACTCTGTCGTTTTTTCGAAAAATGTTGAAAATTTTTTCTCTCCGATTGACTTGAAACTCACCACACAGATGCAGAATTTCATGTTGATTCCAAATCTGAAATCCGTTTTCCCATCCGATGCTTCGTTTTGACGCTAGAGTCCAAAACGTCCAAAATTCTAACTCTGTCGTTTTTCGACAATCTCCCAAAATCTTAAATGGCGTCTCACATCTAAACGAAGACAGATATGAACAAGCCGTTTGTTTCACTGAATTTGTCTCACTCTTAGCTTTCAAACGAGCTATGGCACGACAAAATCCGTCCACTGGAAGCCAAAATCGAAGCTAGCTCTCCCGAGGGGGGGACGTCAGCGAAATGTTTTCTCTCCGATTGACTTGAAACTCACCATGCCGATAGAGAATTTCACGCTGATTCCAAATCTGAAATCCGTTTTCCCATCCGATGCTTCGTTTTGGCGCTACAGCCCAAAACGTCCCAAATTCTAACTTTGACGTTTTTCGACAATCTTCCAAAATCTTATATGGCGTCTCACATCTAAACGAAGACAGATATGAACAAGCCGTTTCTTTCACTGAATTTGTCTCACTCTTAGCTTTCAAACGAGCTATGGCACGACAAAATCCGTCCACTGGAAGCCAAAATCGAAGATAGCTCTCCCGAGGGGGGGACGTCAGCGAAACTGTTTCTCTCCGATTGACTTGAAACTCACCATGTTGGTAGAGAATTTCATGTTGATTCCAAATCTGAAATCCGTTTTCCCATCCGATGCTTCGTTTTGACGCTAGAGACCAAAATGTCCAAAATTCTAACTCTGTCGTTTTTCGACAATCTTCCAAAATCTTATATGGCGTCTCACATCTAAACGAAGACAGATATGAACAAGCCGTTTCTTTCACTGAATTTGTCTCACTCTTAGCTTTCAAACGAGCTATGGCACGACAAAATCCGTCCACTGGAAGCCAAAATCGAAGATAGCTCTCCCGAGGGGGGGACGTCAGCGAAACTTTTTCTCTCCGATTGACTTGAAACTCACCATGTTGGTAGAGAATTTCATTTTGATTCCAAATCTGAAATCCGTTTTCCCATCCGATGCTTCGTTTTGACGCTACAGCCCAAAACGACCAA